>CAJGYO010000006.1:85738300-86266128 GCA_904845875.1 Miscanthus lutarioriparius
GACTACAGCTCTAACCGATCCCCAGGTGCGCGGGCCCCGCCTTGCCCGACCTCTGGGGGCGGGGGCCCTGCCTTGCCCGACCTCTGGGTCGGGGGCCCCGCCTCGCCCAACCTCTGGGTCCGGGGCTCCGTCTCGCCCGACCCCTCAGGCACGGCTCCTGACAGAAGCCCGTACTGCCGCCAACCACTATGGGCCAGAAAGTACAACCCAAGGTCAAACTTCTGGCATTGTGCAGGGAGCGAGCACATTTCAACATGACCCGTGCCCGCGACATGTCACTTCAGGGAACTCACATCACCAACAGTGACGGACGCGTGGTCACTATGCTATCTACTCCCTGTACGGCCGCTGACCAGCACGCTAGTTCACCGCGCCGCCCGCCGGGACGGAATGGGACGTCACGACCCGCTGACAACGCCGGGGTGTGGCATCAGCGGCGAACAGGCGCCCGGCGTGGAGTCGTCCCTATCACCATGTGCAGTGTCGGCGGGACCCGCATAAAAGAGAAGAAAGGCCCGGCGGTTCTGGAAGCCTTCCTCTCCTTTGCTCTTCTCCCTCTTTCTCTCTGTGTAACCTGCTCTTCCCCGTCATCTATAAAAGGGGAAGCAGGACGCCCCAGGAGTGGAAGAGGGCGGTTCACCACTCTACACGGCTGTAGACATCATAACACACGCCCTAACACGTTTTAGGAGCACACACACATCAGAGACTTGAGATCTATCCCTCTCTCGCTCATTTTTAACCCCTACTACAAACTTTCAGTGCTAATAACACGAGCAGCAGCGACGAACTAGATGTAGGGACTTTCTGCCCAAACTAGTATAAACCTTGTGTCCTCTAAGCACACCATCCGAGCCAGACGCGCAATACTAGAAATTTACTAGTTGGTAACTCGAAACACCGACAATGAGGTAGAATGAAAACCATTTGTAGCCTATACAGGGAACTTAGAGATGTATTTAGAAGCTGACTTTCTGAATGATCGTGTTCTTAAACTCTGGTATTTATGATTTATACACTGCACACAACAGTGTTAATGTGTAATCATGCAACTTATCAGGATTCACTCACATTTTCTTAGAAAATTATTTGCTTGATTAAGGTACAAATTGGTTTTTGTTTCTCTTAAAAATTCCCTTTTTGTGAGCCATATAGATCAAATGGAAGCTACAATTCTACTGTTTCCAATGATGATTAGTTCTTGTCAGCTAGATATTGTTTTCTAACTAATAGAGGTGATAGTTAATGTAATTTTCTTTGCCCTTTCCTATGATAATAAAATGCTATACAATGACTCACTGTGGCAGGTAGTCATGAACTATGTAAGGTGTAAATTTAACGAAGTTTGATCAGAAGAATAATTAACCAATTTCTACTTTGTCAGTTGCTTAGAATCATGATACTTCTTGTTATGGAGAACAAATAAATAAAGATATAAATTTTGATACAAACTACTTGTTTTGCCACCAAGTGTATCCATGTTGCATTAACTCATGGTTACTATTTCCTTCTCTAACTAAGGTACTCAGTTCAATAAAGCAAAGGGGTTCGTGGGGCTAAGTTGTCCTATTGAAATATAGATATATGGCTGACCTTCATTGTACCTTCCAAATGTCCCACATATATTGTAAAATGTCTATTTGTCACAGTTAAATTTGTTTCCTTTAGTTTGGTCTTGCATGCTCTTGATGTTTAGTTGCATACTGCAATTCCTTATTGACTGATTATTGGGATGGAATCCTGTACAAGTTTGTAATGATCTAGATATTTGAACCTACAAACGTCCTTTTTCCCCCTGCATGATGCCTACTGCAGCTGGAAGGTACAGTTGAGTACAAGCATGTAGGATGTTATGTTTGTCTTTTACATGCGAAGGAAAATTTTGCTGGACTAATCATGTAGATTTTATCATATTCATTTTTTTTTTAAATAATCTTGCAGTTTCTTACCCAATCTTACTATGTTATCTAAAATGTACAGGGTGCTCAGCCTTGTGCGTACTATGCCCAAAATGGATATTGCAGATATGGAGTTGCATGCAAATATGATCACCCAATGGGTACACTATGCTACAGTTCATCTGCTTTACCCCTATCTGACATGCCAATTGCTCCCTACCCTATCGGCTTCTCTGTTGCCACGTTGGCTCCATCTTCATCTTCCCCAGAATATATTTCAACCAAAGATCCATCTATCAATCAAGTAGCATCACCAGTGGCAGCACCGGAACCTGTTGGAGCAATCTTGCCAAAAGGGGTATTCCCTTCGGATACCTTTATGCGAACTCAGACTTCTACAAGTGTCGGCAGTTCAAGCCCTGGTGGTGGTCGCTGATTTTTCTGAGCTGGTGGGAGTGATCCTCTCAGCACAATTTTTCTATCACTTGACACAGGTACTTTAGCCTTCGATTGTATTTTTCATCATCGCGTAAAACATACTGCTGTTGACAATGACTATTATCTTGCTCTATTGATATCAGTTCTGATAGGCTTCTCCAATGTGAATAAGAAGCTGTGGCCTCTGTAGAGAAGCTGCGGTGAGGGTGGTTTTCTCTACCATCAGAATAAGAGAGCATTGATAGGTTACAAGCAAGCTCGATTCACTTGCAATTTTTGCGTTCTTCCGTTCATGTCCAAAACGGGAAAAGGAAGGTTTTTGAAGGTCAGGTTCCATAGCATATTGGGCGCGGTGGTGAGGCTCAGGTCCATTCCCACGGTAAATAATTCTCTGGCAAGAAAATTTTCGTTGTTATCAAGAAAATTTTCACATGCGGAGTTACTGAGTTCCTCCACCTTTCAAATTTTCTTTTTCCTTTTGTTTTCTGTATATTGTCATATATATATATATATATTACATATATATCATCAACAGACTTGAGACATGTAACTACGTATATATATAAATGTTCATACTGGGAGCAAGACGCATTGTAATGGCAAAAAAAAAAAAATGCTTAATTGAAGAGATCTTTCTGTCAATACTGAAATGGTTGTATTGGTGAGGTCAACTTACACTTCAGGGTTGTCCACTTTTATATTACCTCAGTTCCATAAAGAGTGACGTTTTGGTTTTGTTCTAAGCCAATGACTCTTTTTGATTAAATTTATAGAGAAGATTAAATATTTATGACACTAAATAGGTTTAGTTTGAAAATATATTTCATGATAAATCTAATGATATTTATTTGGTATCATAAATTTATTTTATATAAATATAAATTTAGTTAAATCTAAAATATTTGACTTAGGACAAAACCAGAATTATACTCTTTGTGGGATGAAGGTAGTATTAGACATTAGTGCCGAGATGCACAGAAAAAACATATATCTTTCTTTGGATTTTGTGGACTTTTCCAAAAATATATGAATATGTGAATTAAAAATTCTAAAGTAACATATCTTTTGTACATTTTAGAATATGTGAACATGCAAATAATCATGAAAAGTAAAGTTGGTTATCGTTCAGGAAAAAAAAGAGAAGTTTGTACACGTGACTTTTTTTTTTGAGTAAAGTACACGTGACTTTCTGCTATATTATGATTATGTTTCCCCAGCGCGCATGAAATTTCATATCTGCACAAATGAGCTCCAAGCATGGAACTGTAACATGAAACTGTAAAGATGCACAACCATGGAATAGGCGTGCACGATATAGTAACTTAAAAACCGGCCATATAAGTATGTTTATGCAATTATGCTGTTACACTTATTCGCTAAAAGATATTTCTTCCTAAAAATTATAGGTCAAGTCAAATTTCTTTTTAACTTCACTGAATTTATAAAAAAAATGAACTTAGATTTTGTAACTCAAATTAGTTTCATAATTCCATTATGGAGATACTGTAATAAAAAAAGCTTCAAAAAGATTTGGAACGGAAGGAATACTTCCTAGCGCATCTCTAAATTTTTTTCTAAAATCCACTCTCTAAATCATCATTTGGAGAGTCATTTGTGTAAAACTAACTTTCTATGTCTTTGTACTCTCCAATAGCTTTTCTATATCTTGTCCGTACTCTAGGTAACTATCATCGTTCTCCATCTTTAACTAGTGAGAAATCCGGAATAAATAATGTCTATATTTGAAGATCCATTTAAAGAGGCCGTTGAAGGTAAATTTTTCACCAAAATCTATAATCCTATTATGTTTAAAAAAATCTATAATCTTATAAATTATAAAGGATATAAAGAGTCGCTCGGAATTGCTCTAACACATGGTACGATTAGCCCGATTCTCTGAAATTTCTTCTTTTTTAGATGAACGCGTTCTAGTTAAGTTTCCACAAGAGCATTTTAGCCTAGCCGTTGATATTCCATAATCGATATCAATATATTTCTCAACCGACGATACTAATGTTATTCATACCGACATCTCATTAAAAAGAAAAAAGAAACTTATACATAGATCTAGTACTCACTCGTTTCAAATTGCAAGTCCTTGTGCCTTGTTTAGATACATAACTTTTCTAGACATAATCATATCTATGTGTCCCAGATGACTTAAAATTTAGAACATAGAGAGTACTAACTATTTGGGACACGGCTCCACATGATTTTTGTGGTTTATGGAGTGACAGTGCAACGTGTAATGTTTTTGGGACCTCATGTTGTAAAATAAATCAGGGCAGAAGTCTTTTGGTAAGCTCGTAGATCACATTTGATGGTGTATTCACGGGACCGTCGACGTGTCATATTACAATCTTTGTTTGGTTTAGTCGGCTGCTCTTTTCCAACGCGCAAGCGTTAGTAACAATACCAACGCTCAGTTTTCATCCTCTGCTCACCCATCTAATCTTCTATCTCCTCTCCATCTTCAACCTCCATCCCATTGCCCCACCGCCACCAGTGTCATCCACCACCACAGCCAGCAGCACCCCTACTGGTCGCACCTCCTGCCGCCCACCCTTGCTTCTCCTCGTCCTCGCCTAATACCAATTGGAGAAAGGGGTTGCTTTTCTCGCCCTCGTTGCCTCACTTACCGCTTCATAGCCCGCCACCATCACAGGGCGGCTGCTGCCATCGTGCCCTCACTTTCTAAGCCCAAAGGACACTGGAAGTCTCCTAATGCTCTAACTCCAAAACCCTAAGGGTGCGTTTGGATGTTGGTATTGGAGGAGCTAGAATTGAATTTGTTAGAATACCAAATGAGGCTAACTTTGGCATTGGCTTACAATACCAAACCTGTTGTTTGGATGTCATGGAATTACTAGTTGGAATCCAATGAGATGGCAAATACCAATTTTTGTTTGGATATGTATATACCAGAATTGGCACATTTCTCTTTCCTGTCCACTATGCTAGCTCCAATATCCTGATAGCGACGGCGGCCATGGCCTTGGGGAGGTGGATCTCGACAGCGGGCAGACCTGGATAGTGGTGGAGCTCGAGTGGGGAGGGTAGAGCTCGCCGGCGACAAGCGGAGCTCTGGGGATGTTGACACCAAATTTTAACCAGTATACATGAAAGCCCCGAATTTTGAAATCCATTGAAGGAAGCCAAAATATTCGTAAAATCGGCTAAGTAAGCTGCCATCGGGATCAGTTGGGTGGCATGACGTCATCATTCCAAGAATGGGCCTTGACGACGGGGAATAGCGATGGCCTGAACCAAGAAGATATGGTGGACTTCATAGAAAAGGAAGTTTGGAGTCTAAGTTATCTTAATTTAGGATATTCTATTTTCTTTTCCAAATTTTGTAAAGGTACTGGTATCTTAATTTAGGATATTCTGTTTTCTAAGTTGATGAGATCCAGTTTAGAACTGCTATTATGGCTGCCATCGATCTGGCCGACCCCCACTGTTAGCACTATAGATCGAAAATTATCAATTAACAAGTCTCGCTTATGGTCAAACATAGCCTCTGACTGCATGCTATGTTCGCATCGGCTATTTAGCCGATCGCCCGCGCTTTCATGATCGTAACATGCTTTCACGATTCCGTTGAGCGTGAACCGACTCGTATTTTTTGAAGGTTTAATTTATTATCTTTATTATGGCTGCAATCGATTCGGTCGAACCCTACCGTTAGAGATAATAGATTAGATTTGATAGATTTATGGATCTATCCACGTTCAATGGTTGATTGCTTACATGTTATGAGCTTACTTTCACTGGAATAAGCTATTTTAGCCGATAGCTTGCTTATTGAGAATACACTGGCTATTCATACGTTTGTACTTGTTCTTATCTTGATTAAAAGCTAGTATGATTCTCAATTAATATAGATCCTTTCATGTTTATCCATCACACCTTTACATGTTCTCATGATTCATCGGCTGATTAAGATCTATATACTCAAATATCTGATAATTGCCGACATGCTTATTTTATTCGCTTAGCATCATGAACATGCTGGATATCGACTCTTTAGTCAATAGCCTTATATCATCGACTACTTAGCCGCACATTTGGAACTGTCTGGAGCAACACCAGCATGTTCCACCTTAAATTACTGATCAACCTTTCCTGCTTGTCAATTGCAGGTCAAATTGACTGGTACACCCTAGGTCACGACCATCTGGTCCTGTGTTTCCTTAAGCCCGGGGAGAGCTCAGGATCTACTCCACATGGTTTATCCCGGGTTGCTTCGCATGTCGGCAGCGAGGCTCGGCCCGTCACGTTTTGCCGTCGACATAGAGTTGGCATGCTCGGTGGGACCACAATCATCAACATGAACAACGATGCCATCCTCAAGGTCAACCTTGAAGACTTGCCCGACGATCAGAGGGCTCTCATCGACAAGGCAGCGGAAGAGTTCCGAGAGAAGTGCCTGCTGTCTTACAGTAGGATGCGCGATTTAGTCATTCAGAAGACCCCACTGCCAAGAGTTCTCCTGCATGGATCGAATGATCCGAACGAGGAAGCTAAAGCTCGAATTGCTGCCCAGATGGTCCATAAAACCATTCATGAAGCCTTTACAAATCACGACCAGATGTTGGCCAATACAATTGGCAATGTTATGAAAGAAGTTTTTTTGGAATGCCAGTTGATCAGGTGGGACCATCATATTTCAATGGTTATAATCGTTCGACTGTTGGAACCAGTGTGCCTAGTTCCAGCCAGCAGCCAAATGGTGGGCAGTATCAACAGCCACCAGCACAACAGCTTCCAGGAGGACAAGCTCAAGATCTACAAGCTCATCCAATAGCAGGGGGGCAAGGTCAAGCTCAGCCAATGGCAGGGGGGCAAGGACAAGCCCTAGCAACAACAGGGGGCAAGGTCAAATGATAGGGGGCAACTACCACCACAGTAGTCACCAAGTGCCCCTGTCACATAGATGACTCAGCTTCCTACTGGACAGACCCAGACGTACGTAGTCCAGCAGCCAACCTCGCCAGTTACTCAGCAGGTTAGGCAAAGGCCGGCTCAGGGGAGATTCGGTACTTCCTACCAGACGCCTCAGTCGGCCCATAAAATTGCTCTATCCGTGCAAAGGATCATCAAGGACATTGATTCAAATTATTACAACAGCCGATTGTAGGGGTATGCAACTCACAATGCTCAGATCGACTACCTGGAGGGATATCACTTGGTTTTTGATGCCAGCACATATGAGCTTCTACCACATCCTAGGTAGCAGAATCCTTATAATTATAATGTACAACAACTTTAGTAGGGACAATAATCTTAGGTTCAAGCACAATAGCCTCAGGCTCAGGGTCAACAACTTCAAGTACAAGGCTCTCAGGCTCAAACCCAAGTTCAGCCAAGACAACAAGTTGTTGGTATGAATGCTGATGAATTAGTCAACAGAATAACCGCTATGATGCAGAGCTAGTTTAGGTTGAAGCCTAAGAATCAGATTAGCTCTTACCAGCGTCCGTATCCAGCCTAGTATGATATTGTGCAACTCCCTTCATGCTACAGGGTTCTCGATTTCTCCAAATTTACCGGGATAGATGGGATGTCAACCATGGAGCATATTAGCCGTTATCTTGTTTAGCTTGGAGACGCATCTGTTGAGGAGGCACATAAAGTTTGATTCTTCCCCTTTTCTCTATCCGGACCGACCTTCAGTTGGTTTTCATCACTTGAACCAAACTCGATTATTGGATGGGCCGATCTAGAGAACAAGTTTCATGCATATTCCTACAATGGGACAGGGGAGAAGAAGATTACAAATTTAACAAGCATGAGGCAGAGGAATAATGAGTCAGGCTCTGAGTTCATTCAAAGGTTTAGAGAAGTAAGGAGTCATTGCTACTCATTAAATCCATCTGATGGCCAATTGGCTGAATTGGCCCTTCAAGGGATGTCCCCAGTAATCAGGGAGAAGTTCATTGGCCAAGAATTTGATAATTTGGCTCACCTGCTTCAGAGAGTGTTTCCTTTTGAAGGCTAGCTTCGGACCATGCGCAAAGAGAAGTATTTAAAGGGTACTACAGCTATGTCCGATCCATATGATGCAGACTCTGATGAAGATGATCCAAAAGTTACAACTGCTAAGTGGACATAGGGCAAAGCTCCTGTGTCTTGTCCTTGGGTGAAAGAGACAGAGAGTACCTATGATTTTGATGTCAAGAAGGCCGATAAGATCTTTGATTTGCTGCTAAAAAAGAAGCAGTTGAGATTACCTGCAAATCATGTGATCCCTTCATCTGAACTCAAAGGGAAGAAATACTGCAAGTTCCACAACGCTACTTATCATAACACTAATGAATGCAAAATCTTTCGCTTGCATATTCAGAAAGCCATTGAACAAGGGAAAATCAAGTTTGAGCCAGCCAAGAAACCAATGATGGACATAGATAGGCATCCTTTTCCAGGGGTGCATATGGTAGAGTTTCGATTGGCTAAAGGAAAGACGAAGGTGTTGACATCGGCTAAGGCCAAAGAAGATGGGTCAGTTGACCTCAAGGTTCAGATATCGGCTAATGAGTGCAAGAAGGCTAGGCAGCAGCGCGATCAACAAAATAGTCGATATGAGCAAGGTGAGACTTCTAGAGCTGGTGCTATGCATCCTCGTGTGACTTCCTGTATTTTATTGAACAAGTGGCAGCATCAGAAGGAGAAAGACTACCAGCGCCGGCTTGAAGAAGAAGAATATGAGCGCTAGTGTGAAGAGGAAAGATATGAAAGAGAGCAAGCTGAGTTACATTGGAACTGTCCTTTCTTCAGACACTGTTGGAATGAAGGTTTGAAATTGCTTACAAGACGTAACTGCCCCAAGTGCAGTAATAAGTTTTTAGAGTTCAGGTAATCTCAAGCCAACCGCCAGTCTATCCATGAGCGTTTAAGTTATCAATCTAACGACATAGATCGGCGTGTAAAAAATGAAGGAATTCACAATTGGCTAGGCAAGCGTGGATATGATCAGAACTGGGCCAGTCGTGATGAAAAAGAAAAAGAGTATATTTGGCAGGAAGGCCAATGGTGTCTAGGAGGTCTGACAAGGTGTCAGAAAATAAGAGTTCAATGCTTGAGGAACAGAGAATTGGAAGCTCAAAAATCTTGTAGGCCTCGAGCATGGCGTGTCAAACAAACAACCAATAAGGCTAAGCCATCGACTAATGTTGATATGGTCTTTCTCCTACCCGTAGAGTTCAGGGCTCCTTCCAAGTATGATGAAGAAGAATATGATGAAGAGGAATTGGAAGGAGCAGTGGCTCCGCTAACCCACCAATCCCAACAAGCAATATTTGACAAGCCATCTTAGCATCGACACTTAAAGGCTTTATACATGAAAGGATTTGTCGATGGGAAGCCGATGACTAAGATGTTAGTCGTTGGAGGTGCTGCTGTCAATTTGATGTCCTATACTATGTTCCATAAACTTGGGAAAGGCCCTGAAGATTTGCTTGAAATGGACATGATGCTAAAGGACTTTAGTGGTAATGCGTCCAAGACCCGGGGGGCAGTTAACGTCGAATTGACGATTGGAAGCAAGACTGCCTACTACTTTCTTTGTCATCAACGGCAAAGGGACATACAGTCTGCTTCTTGGTCGTGACTGGATCCATGCTAATTGTTGCATCCCTTCGACAATGCACCAATGCCTTATCCAATGGCAAGGAGACGACGTTGAGGTGGTTCAAGCCGACACATCTGTAAGCATGGCAACAACTGATCTAGCTTACTGGGAGTTTGAAGATTGCGAATGCTTCTCTGGTAGAATTTGGGAAGAAGGCATCATCAAGATCAACGATGAACGTCAACAGCCAATCCAAGCAATCGACTCTGAAAATTAATTTTGATAAGTTCTCTAGTTGATTATTATGGGACGGCTAAATAGTGCCTTTATAAATTAGTTCGTGGGAATATAGCCGTTCTGTTTCAAGGAATAGAGATTGGATGCAAGCGCACAACGTTTCAAGAAAGTTTGGCAGCCGATGATTGTAGAGTTCTTGTGTCATCAGCTACATTTTTTGAAACTATTTTTAAAGAAGATTGTCCCAGCGCTTGATTGCATCATCATTGGATTTAACAGCCGGTACTAGCAAAGTATCGCCTTTAGAACAAAAAGAATTAATCCTAATTTGGCCTAAGAAGGAAGAAGCCGGTGCGGCATGCATCGCCTATAGTGCAAAAAATAAAAAGAAATACGCAAGTCACATGGAGGTTAATTCGAAGAATCATCGGTGACAGGATTGAAAAATATTCACACGAGTTCAAACATGAGCAAATCGATAGGGATCTTCATTTATTCATTTTTACTCCTAAATACAAACTAAGGGCCAAAGAAAACGTTGTTCATGATTCCTTTGGTAGAAGAAGTATTCGCCACGATGTCGGCAGCCCCTTCAAAATCTGCCACCAAGTCATGGTGGTCATCGCCGCTCGTGAAGCTAGGCTATAGCCACCATAGCTCATGCTCGGAGCGCACCTAGGCGACGGTCAAAGCAACCGTGGCCCCATGGCGGATGCTGTGAAGAGCAATCTCCCCGGCGCGCACAAGGACATCCTAGAGGCGACTCGCCAGCAGGTCGCCCCGGGCATTCAAAGCCCCGGCGGCATTGTTCGCCACCAGTTGGAGGGCCTCCAACTGCTCTGTTAGGGCTACAATAATAAGAACAAGGATCATTAGGAAGAACACAACAAAGTGAAGATAACAGAAGAAACAGAGTTCTCCCGAGAATCTTACCCACAACCCTAGCATCGCACTCTGCCAGTTGTGCCCTAGCAGCACTGCTCTCCCCTCCATGATGGCAAGATTGGCTTGGGAAGCGTTCAGAGTGGCCTCCAAGAGCTTGGTTTCATGGGTCGCCTCCCAATGATGACTCATCGCCTTGTTTCATTCATGGAGATAGCACCACGCCTCCCAATGATGACTCATCTCCATTATATGAGTTGGAGGAGTCGCTGGAAGAGGCCACCGAGGCCGCCGGCTGAGCCTCGAATCTCGCCAGTAGATTTTGGACGCTGGCATGAGAAACGTTCCTGTGAAGCAGAGAATCACCAAGTTTAGAGGATTATCAGGAGATTTGGAATGTAATCCGACATACCTTGGGATGCAGAAGCACTGGCACGGGGAATATCCTCTTCTAGAAATTCACCGGCAGGGCGCTTGCCGTCCGCCATTCCACTTGATAGGATGGATGCTTAGATCTAGAAATGAGAAAGGAGAAGTTGTGCAGTGGCGAGAGTAGAAATGATCTTTTGGATATCCCCTGAGGGTATATATTTATAGCCAAGGTTGATGTGGGTAGGTTTATCGAGCCATGTTGGATTGAAATGCAATTAATGGAAGGTGAAAGGCCGCTCCAAAGATCCAGGAGGCCACGCGAGGCCAAATGAGAAAACAACGGTTGCAGAGATCACGGATGCAAAATTTTTATTTGCTGAGGTTTTCTACGTTATCACCCAGTTCTAGGCCGCGGATCTAGAGGTTTATTCGCTGGGACTCTGTGTTTCCAATCAGAACCTGAGGCTAGCCTTAAGGATCAATCGGCTAAAAATGTCTACAAGAGGCCATATTTGAAATCTTGCTAGAAAGAACCGTTGAAAATTAATTGCTGACAGCCGGTAACAACATGGAATTTGTGTATCAACTAAATGTTCACATCAAGTATTACAGTTCAGAGATGCATGAGAGTTAAATTTATGAGTTCAGGATTTTTCGAACTACATTTGGAGCGTCTAAAACGGATGGTGTCGATTTTTGCAAATCGTCACTCAATTCCGAGCCTTGGATTTAGAAAAGTTTGCTCCCTATGGTTTTGTGTCTTCACTTAGCCCTAGGTTAATCAGCCCTGAAAAGTTAGTCAATTCGACCTGATTGGCTGGTTTGGATCGACTAAAAACCTAGCTCAAGTTTTCTTACGGATTCCCTGAGATCATCGGTTCAAGGGCTAATAAAAAAAGACATTTGCATAGGTCCTAGGCGTAAGTATGGTGACAAAAAGAGATTTTATTTATTAAACATAACCCTATTACAATCTAAGGGCCGAAGAAAACGTGATTGATGATTCCTTCAGCCGGGGTTATGTGTGCCACTGCATCGGTAGATCCCGCAAAGTTGACCACCAACTCCTGGTAGTCATCGAGGTCTTCGCCATCTAGGAAGCCAGGCTACAGCGGGCAGAGATCGTGCTAAGAGCGCACGTGGGCAATTGCCAGGGCTACGATGGCTCCATTACAGATGCCATGGAGAACCACCTCCTTGGCACAAATGGGGACATCCTAGAGGCGGGGCACCAACATGCCGCCCCAGGCATTCAGGGCGTTGGTCGCATCATTTGCCGCCAACTGGAGGGCCTCCACTTTCTCCATCAGAGCTACGACAAGAAGAAAGAGGTCATCAGGAGGAGATCAGCAAAATAGAGTAATCAAGTATAGGATAATCTTAAAAAACTTACCAGCAACCCTAGCATCGGATGCTGCTTGTTGTGCCCGAACGGTGTTGGTGTCCCCTTCTACAGCGGTAAGGGCGGCCTAGGAGGCGCTCAGGGCAATCTCTAGATGACCGTTCTCACGGGTCACCTTCGAATAATGATCCATCGCCGCATTCTTCCCGCAGAGATAACGACATGCGTGATCTCCATTATAGGAGTCAGAGGAGTCATCAAAGATCCTAACGGCGCTACCGATTCAGCATCTCGGGCGGCGCCAGAAGGCCCCGCCACATGATGATGGGCACCTGCATGGGATGTAGCTCTGCATACCAAGAGAAGTCAGTTAAGGCGATCATTGAGAAGAACAAAAGATGCAGACGAAATCTACCTTACCTCTGACGGCAGAGGTGTTGGCACATGGGGAGATCTTTTAACACCTCGGGTGTTTAAAATACTAAAACCTGACATGTCATCATATGCATTGCAAAGCATTTGGCATTTGGTAAAAACTTTGAGATGCATACACTAAAACAAGTTTATATTCATGTGGTATGTGTTGAATTGTATTGGTTGACTCTAGTTCAAAGTTTGTTTGGATTTTAAATTTTTCGAGAAAACCCCGCGTTTCAGCATTTAAATCCTACCCTGAAAATCCATTTCAAAATCTAAGCATAATTTGGGGTTGATCCCAAAAGCAAAAGTGTAGAGCTTGGCAATTTATGCAAAGTTTGTTTTTGGAGTTTTTCAAGTTGTTTAGAAAATTTTTGAGTAATTCAAAAAGGCGTAATTCGTTAAATTTCCCTATTCAAATTCAAAAGTTCATTTCAAAATCTAGACCGAATTAGGAGATGGTTATAAAGCAAAGTAGTAGAACTTTCGATTTTGAACAACTTTTGTTTTTGGAGATTTTTGAGTTATGAAAAAATTTGAGAGTAATTTGTGGATTTTGGCGTATGGCAATTTTGTAATTTCGTGAAAGTGTTGTTCACCGCCTAAGCTACATTGCCGTCGGACCTTCTTCGGTGTTCCAGGCGTTCGTCGTGGCCGTCCTTGATGTCGCGCTGGCACGAAAACGGCTCTGTCGTGGCTTCCTTGAGCTTCTGCGCCGCGCTATAAGTACCAAGACGTCGTCATCGTCGTTTTTTTCTTCTTTTGTTTTCACCACCGCCGTTGTCATCGCTCCAACAAGCTCGCATTGTCTCCCCAAAGGTCTTGTTGCCATCTCAAAAGGCCGTCCTAGTTCCGTCTTTTCCTTGCGAATCCAGCCAGCTAACATTGGTCGCCTAAAATTGCCGAGAACTCGCTGTCCACGTTTTTCTTCCTCGAGGTCAGCAACTTCACCGCTGCGGGCGTGTCATCATGGCCAGAGCCCTTCGGTGAGCCGTTGTCTGTAATCAGTGTACTTACGGCTTCGTTTCGATGCTGTAGTACTTAGTCAGTTGTTGTTTACTCATTTTGATCACTGCAGTCGCCGGTTCTCCCTCACCGACGATCTTTGCTTCGGATAGTTCACCATAGTGGTCGGATAGTTCACCGTAGTGGTCGGATAGTTCACCGTAGTGGTCGGATAGTTCACCGTAGTGGTCGGATAGTTCACCATAGTGGTCGGATAGTTCACCATAGTGGTCGGAGAGTTCACCAAAGTGATCGGTGCTGGCGTGGTCACATCAGTTACGAATATGGTTTGGTTAGTTTGGTTTGTAACTGTACTGCGAAGGAAAATTGTATCCAATTTATTAATTTTTGCATCCATCATCGAGCATCATGTTTCATATTCCGCATCATGTTAAACATGGCAATGTTACTACGTGTAGTAAACGAAGGTGAACACGTGGTAGTTAATCAAGTTGCGAAGGAGGTTGATCTGTCTGTTGAGGTCGGATCGAAGACTTGTGAAACGTCGTAGGAGCCGGACTTTTCCGTCAACGAAGGCAAGCCCCGGATGCATACAACCCTACCTTGTGTTTCATAAATTAATTTCGCTTTTGCTTTCCGTTACTGCATTAAGTGATTAAGAGTTAAGTAAGAGCCTAATTGGTGCATTACCACCCTTGTTATTCCATATTTACCATATTACCAGTTTTGAACTAGTATATGCCTAGTTTTGTTTAGCTATGCGTAGAACGATGAAGTCGGTGACTACCTGCCACCTACAAGTTTTAAATGGAACATTGGTTAATTATGTTAGCATGTGATATGGGAATGTGGAGTAATAAATCTAGACCCAGGCGGACTCGGTGTGTGTGAGCCACAAGACATGGAGGTCTTGTGAGCGGGATCTTTCCTTTGTGTCGATTAAGGCACGTCCGTTGTTGAATTGCATGAGGTGAGAATTTGTAGTACTAACCACATACTCCGAAGAAGCTTTGAACTTGGCAATTCTATTACAAGAATGGCTACTCACGACCGGGAGTGGAGAGATGGCGGAATAGCGTGTACCCACGTGGCATTGGGCTGGATTGGTGGAGTATCAGATTCTCGGTGGCGCGGACCCGTTCTTGTTTTAGAGGATCCGAGAATAGGTTGGTATATGTAGGCCGAGACCTGCATATGTCGTGTGGTCCGGAATCCCAAATTTGGGTTTATAATCGGTTCGAATCATCATTGCTCCTCGGTTATGGAGACTCAACTCACTTTGTTCATCATCATAGTAATTAATAACTGGAACTTGAGAATGGTTGATGAAGGTGTTGGATATGAAGTTTCATGATCTCATTACGGATCGTGTCATCTTTGTATATGATTTTATGAAGTTTAAACTGTTGAAACAAAGAATTTTGTCAAAGAGCTTTTACGTAAAATAACTTTGATTATTGCTAAAACCATACCTTGAATCCCTGAGCCTGCATTCCTGAGTTATCAGTTCTTATTTCGGTTAAGTCTTGTTGAGTACTTTTGTACTCAGGGTTCGTTGACCCCTGTTGCAGGTGAGCCTCATGAGCAGATCTGTTTTGGATCGTGCTGCATGACAGTTGTACCTTGTGATGACGTTGAGAAGTAATTGTGTGGCCCTTGGGCAGGGCAGCCTCATTGTGTGCTTTGTATTATATTATAATGCCGCTCCACTACTTTGGTTTGTATTAATATCAAACTTAGTTGTACGGTTTGAAACAAATGGTTTGTAAACTATGTTATTGTAAGTCTTCCGCTACTTTTACTCTGATGTGTCTATTTGAATAAACTGTTGTAATACTACAATGACTCTGTAACGTGATCCTGCTCAGAAATCGTGGATGATTCGGGGTTCCCCGAGGACACCCGATAGACTTCTTAAGTTACTAGGAACATATGCATTGTTGTCAAAGGTCTTTGGACAGTGACAAATGTATGTGGGTCCTATAATTTAGGAGGTTCTGCCACAGAATGGTATCAGAGCAATCGTTACAAAGTTTTTGTGATATTGGTTTACAAAAAACTTCAAAATGGTTTGGGATGACTAAATTTAACTTGATTAATTTGGTCCAAATTGCTTCTGACTTGTCTTATTTCTTTCTCACCATTCCTTAATTGATTAAATGGGTCTTGTGTGGTGGAGTAGTAATCTTACTATGCCCTATATAAAATAAATAAATGTTGTTTATGTGCATTATAAACTTTGATGTTTTTGTTCGTAAGAACGATTCATGCATCATGAATAATTCACTCGTTACTTCCTTCACCTCTTAGTCTAGAGTTGAGTAGTGAGTCTGGTTTGAGGAATGTAATCCATCATAGCTGCTCTTTAGACTTTGATCAAGTGGTCTTACTTGGATTAAATTGGTTTCCTACAGTATGGCTCGTGCCAAGATGACGCCCCGTAAGTCCACTGGACCTAAAGGAGTTCCTCGTCACCAACTTGCCCCTAGAAACGATGGTGCTAGCAATGAGATTCTAGGCCCGATCCCCAAGCGAGATATAAAAAGAATTTCTATAGAATTAGCACAAGCTACTAGAGATAGGGCTTTGGATGCTATACAGGTAGGAGAATTACAGGATCAATTGAGGCGTCTCACCACCGCACACAGGAACTGCGAAAGTATATTAGTTAAATGCGGTGGAGGGACGAAATGAGGCTTGGCAGAGGGAAAATGTAGCTAGAGCTAGAACTCATGAGCTAGAGTTCTATGTAGAAGATTTAGAAGAACATAATACCTATCTACATGAGGAAGTGCATAGGCTTAGCAATCTACTAAACCCAAATCATGAGCCTCAAGCTGATGCCATGGACCCAGGTGTCATCCTTGCCAATGATAGCGAATCGGAAGAGGAGGAAGAAGAAGATCCTAAAGAATTAGTAATGATCAATGAAAGTGATGATGAAGGCGGTAATAATTCCGGAATGGATACCGAGCCTGAAGTTTGAAGTAATCACAGAAAAGAGTAGAGTTGTATAATAGTTAATTATGATTAGGCTATGTATCTTGTTTTGGTACTTATAGGGTCTAGTGTTTATAGTAGTAAACCCTATGTAATGTATCTGGAGTAAGCTTTTGTGCAATCCAATAAAGGCTTGTGAATAAAGTTTGGTTTGTTATGAGCAGATGCGTCGTACGCGGGGATCGCATATTCCTGGTACTTCACAAGATGATGATGATATCCCCAACCCGCCACCAATGCCGACCAATCTGGTGATGCTATTGCTTGCATTAGTCAATGTGATTATGGGAAAATTCTCGTTTGCTTCATGAGATGGCTCAAAGTAATCGTAATCGGATGCATGGAAACCGTGGCGCAATCATCATAATAGGCATGAGGCTACCTATGTGGATTTCACGGATACAAAACCCCGGTGTTTACCAAGGCGGATGAACCATCGAGGTCGATGACCGGCTTAGGACCATGGAGCGAAATTTGATCTTATTCATTTGCATGAGTTTGAAACCGTGTTTGCTGCCCAAAGAACTTAGAGGTGCAGCTGGTGCTTGGTATGCAAATCTGATGGCCATGCAACCCGTAGGCGTTCCGTTAACTTGGACAGAATTTCGCACTGCTTTCAAAGCCCATTATATCCTGGAAGGAGTGATGGCTATGAAGCTGGATGAATTCCTTGCTTTGAGGCAAGGGGATCAAACGGTTATGCAGTATGTGGGAAGATTCAATCATCTGTCGCAGTATGCATCTGAACATGTCAATACGGATGCCAAGAAAAAGAAATGGTTCATGAGAGGTCTGAATACCAAATTGCAGACAATGATGACAGCCTGTACCAATATCACTTATCATGAGGTAGTAAATATTGCAATTGCTTCAGAGGCAAAGTATCGGCAGCATAAGGAGCTCAAGAAGAAAAAGAATGTGTGCATTCGGACCTTTTGGTGGAAACCAAAAGAGGCGAGAGAGTGATTTATCATCCAATAAAACCATTATCGTCCTCCTTATCGTCCGCCACAGTCTCAAGCCGGGCAACAGTCAAATGTCCATCCTGCTATAACCTATCCGAACTCACAGTCAACCAATGCTCCTGGTGGCAATGCTCCAACGTCACAGGGTCACAACTATCCGTGTTACAATTGTGGAAGGACTAGTCATTTCTCCAGGGAATGTCCATACCCTAGGTAGGCTAATCAAAATTATCAGAAGGCCCCTGCCAATCAACAACAGGTCGTGCACCAAACAAGAACCACAATCGAAATGCTCGGAAGGGCAAAGATGAGAGGAAGACAGACACACGTGTTCTATATTCAAGCCGGAGAAATTCGGAGGGGGAGCCAAAGTGATGATGGGTATGTTTCTGTTGCCAATCACCTATGATTATACTTTTTGATTACGGCGCATTGCATTCATTCATCAATAGAACATTTGTCGTGAAGCATGAAATTTCAATTGGGGCAACAAAGGAAAGTTTCTTTATCACAATCGCCTGGGGGGCGCGTCGTACTACTAAGGAAATGGTATACCAGTACCCGTAAACCCAGGTGGGCATATTTTTCCCACTACCATGATTATCCTTAAGGACCGGGGATATAGATGTAATCTTGGGAATGAATTGGATGTATCAAAGATAAGGCTATTATAGATGCTTTGAATAGGACTTTAAGAGTAAGTTTGCACGATAGTAATTCTCAACTTCTCATCCAACTTACAACCTTAAGAAGATCGATTGGGCGAGTTTGTAAATCTGCCACAAAGAGATTAGAGATATCCCGGTAGTACGTGAATTTCCTGATGTGTTTCCTAAAGATTTACCCGGTTTACCATCTGATAGGGATGTACAGTTTAACATAGAGTTACAACTTGGAACAACTCCGATTTCTCGGAGAGCCTATAGAATGCCACCTAAGGAATTGGCCGAGTTGAAGGCTCGATTACAAGAATTAATTGAGAAGGGTTTATCCAACCTAGTTCCTCACCTTGGGGATGTCCGGCAATTTTTGTGAAAAAGAAAGATGAGACCCTGAGGTTATGTGTTGACTATCGTCCGTTGAATGAAGTGACCATCAAGAATAAGTATCCATTACCTCGGATAGATTTGCTTTTTGATCAGTTGGCGAGCCAAAGTTTTCTCAAGATAGATTTGAGATCGTGGTATCATCAAATCAAGATAAAGCCCAAGATATTCCCAAAACGGCATTTACCACGAGATACGGATTATATGAATACTTGGTGATGTCTTTTGGTTTGACCAATGCTCCAGCTCATTTCATGTATTTGATGAACTCAATATTCATGCTTGAGCTAGACAAGTTTGTAGTGGTATTTATAGATGATATACTAGTATATTCCAAGAATAAGATGCGAACATGCGAACACCTCGTAATTGTTCGACTCGTTTGAGAGAACATCAATTGTATGCTAAGTTCAACAAGTGTGATTTTTGGCTTAAGAAAGTGCAATTTCTTGGACATGTCTTGTCAGAGGAAGGAGTTGCTGTTGATCCAAGCAAAGTGAAGGATGTGCTTGATTGAAAACCACCAACCACAGTTCATCAAGTTTGGAGTTTTCTACGGGATTGGCGGGTATTACCGTCGGTTTATTCCAGATTTCTCTAAAGTATCAAAGTCCATAACTGAATTGTTGAAGAACCAAGTCAAGTTTGTCTGGTCATCGAGTTGTGAAGAGGCTTTCCGGACTTTAAAAGGCTCATTGACTCTCGCACTCAGGTGTTTAGCTCAACTTTGATATCGAGAAGCCATTTGATGTTTATTGTGATGCTTCGGTATTGGTATTGGATGTGTGTTGATGCAAGAAGGCCGAGTCATTGCCTATGTGTCCAGGCAACTTAAGCAACATGAAGAACACTATCCTACTCATGATTTGGAGTTAGCAGCTGTGGTTCATGCTCTAAAGATTTGGTGGCATTACCTGCTTGGTAATACGTGCCATATGTATACAGACCACAAGAGCTTAAAGTATATCTTTACTCTATCAGAGTTGAACATGCGACAAACAAGATGGTTAGAACTGATTAAGGATTATGATTTGGAAGTACATTATCACCCTGGTAAAGCAAATGTAGTTGCAGATGCTCTCAGTCACAAAAGTTATTGTAATTGTCTGGTAGTGAAAACAATGGGTTTGACTTTATGTCAAGAAATGGAAAAGTTCTGGATGTTTTTGGATTGACACATTTCTTTTTCCATTACTTACTCTATGGCTTTGAATCTCGGGGTGAGATTTCTTTTAGGGGGAAGGATTGTAACACCTCGGGTGTTTAAAATACTAAAACCTGACATGTCATCATATGCATTGCAAAGCATTTGGCATTTGGTGAAAACTTTGAGATGCATACACTAAAACAAGTTTATATTCATGTGGTATGTGTTGAATTGTATTGGTTGACTCTAGTTCAAAGTTTGTTTGGATTTTGAATTTTTCGAGAAAACCCCGCGTTTCAGCATTTAAATCCTACACTGAAAATCCATTTCAAAATCTAAGCATAATTTGGGGTTGATCCCAAAAGCAAAAGTGTAGAGCTTGGCAAGTTATGCAAAGTTTGTTTTTAGAGTTTTTCAAGTTGTTTAGAAAATTTTTGAGTAATTCAAAAAGGCGTAATTCGTTAAATTTCCCTATTCAAATTCAAAAGTTCATTTCAAAATCTAGACCGAATTAGGAGATGGTTATAGAAGCAAAGTAGTAGAACTTTCGATTTTGAACAACTTTTGTTTTTGGAGATTTTTTGAGTTGTTATGAAAATTTGAGAGTAATTTGTGAATTTTGGCGTATGGCAATTTTGTAATTTCTGTGAACAGTGTTCACCGCCTAAGCTACATTGCCGTCGGACCTTCTTCGGCGTTCCAGGCGCGTCGTGGCCGTCCTTGATGTCGCTACCGGCACGGAAACGGGCTCTGTCGTGGCTTCCTTGAGCTTCTGCGCTGTGCGCTATATAAGTACCAAGACGTCGTCATCGCTCGTTTTTTCTTCTTCTTTGTTTTCACCACCGCCGTTGTCATCGCTCCAACAAGCTCGCGATCGTCTCCCCCCAAATATATTGCCATCTCAAGAAAGGCCGTCCTAGTTCCATCTTTTCCTTGCGAATCCAAATTGGCTAACATTGGTCGCTTTGAAATTGCCGAGAACTCGCTGTCCCACGTTTTTCTTCCTCGAGGTCAACAACTTCACCGCTCATGCGGCGTGTCATCGTGGCGAGCCCTTTCGGTGAGCCGTTATCTCATAATCGCGGTACTTATGGCTTCGCTTTGATCTTTGTAGTACTTAGTCGATTGTTGTTTACTCATTTTAATCACTGCAGTTGCCGGTTCTCCCTCACCGACGATCTTTGCTTCGGATAGTTCACCATAGTGGTCGGATAGTTCACCGTAGTGGTCGGATAGTTCACCGTAGTGGTTGGATAGTTCACCATAGTGGTCGGATAGTTCACCATAGTGGTCGGAGAGTTCACCAAAGTGATCGGTGCTGGCGTGGTCACATCGATTCACGAATATGGTTTGGTTAGTTTGGTTTGTAATCAGTCTCGCTTGAAGGAAAATTGTATCCAATTTATTAATTTTGCATCCATCATCGAGCATCATGTTTCATATTCCGCATCATGTTAAACATGGCAATGTTACTACGTGTAGTAAACGAAGGTGAACACGTGGTAGTTAATCAAGTTGCGAAGGAGGTTGATCTGTCTGTTGAGGTCGGATCGAAGACTTGTGAAACGTCGTAGGAGCCGGACTTTTCCGTCAACGAAGGCAAGCCCCGGATGCATACAACCCTACCTTGTGTTTTACAAATTAATTTCGCTTTTGCTTTCCGTTACTGCATTAAGTGATTAAGAGTTAAGTAAGAGCCTAATTGGTGCATTACCACCCTTGTTATTCCATATTTACCATATTACCATTTTGAACTCAGATATGCCTAGTTTTGCTTAGCTATCGTAGAAACGATGAAGTCGGTGACTACCGCCACCTACAAGTTTTAAATGGAACATTGGTTAATTATGTTAGCATGTGATATGGGAATGTGGAGTAATAAATCTAGACCCAAGCGGACTCGGTGTGTGAGCCACAAGACATGGAGGTCTTGTGAGCGGGATCTTTCCGCCTATATCGATTAAGGCACGTCCGTTGTTGAATTGCATGAGGTGAGAATTTGTAGTACTAACCACATACTCCGGTAAGCCTCGAACTTGGCAATTCTATTACGAGAATGGCTACTCATGCACCGGGAGTGGAGAGATGGCGGAATAGCGTGTACCCACGTGGCATTGGGCTGGATTGGTGGAGTCTCGTATTCTCGGGTGCGCATGGACCCGTTCTTGTTTTAGAGGATCCGAGAATAGGTTGGTATATGTAGGTTAGGGACCTGCATATGTCGTGTGGTCTGGAATCCCCAGCTGGGTTTATAATCGGTTCGAATCGTCGTTGCTCCTCGGTTATGGAGACTCAACTCACTGTTCATCATCGTAGTAATTAATAACTGGAACTTGAGAATGGTTGATGAAGGTGTTGGATATGAAGTTTCATGATCTCATTACGGATCGTGTCATCTTTGTATATGATTTTATGAAGTTTAAACTGTTGAAACAAAGAATTTTGTCAAAGAGCTTTTACCAAAATAACTTTGATTATTGCTAAAACCATACCTTGAATCCACGAGCCCGCATTCCCGAGTTATCGTTCTTATTTCGGTTAAGTCTTGTTGAGTACTTTTGTACTCGTGGTTCGCTGACCCTGTTGCGGTGAGCCTCATGAGCGGATCTGTTTTGGATCGTCTTTGCATGACAGATTGTACCTTGTGATGATGTTGAGAAGTAATTGTGTGGCCCTTGGGCAGGGCAGCCTCATTGTGTGTTTTGTATTATATTATAATGCCGCTCCACTACTTTGGTTTGTATTAATATCAAACTTAGTTGTATGGTTTGAAACAAATGGTTTGTAAACTATGTTATTGTAAGTCTTCCGCTACTTTTACTCTGATGTGTCTATTTGAATAAACTGTTGTAATACTACAATGACTCTGTAACGTGATCCTGCTCAGAAATCGTGGATGATTCGGGGTTCCCCGAGGACACTCGACAGACTTCTTAAGTTACCAGGAACATATGCATTGTTGTCAAAGGTCTTTGGACAGTGACAAATGTATGTGGGTCCTATAATTTAGGAGGTTCTGCCACAATCTTCCTCCGAGATATTACCAACAGGGCGCTTGCCGTCGGCCATGGTCTTGAGGAGGAAGAATGGTTTAGATTTGGAGAGAAAAAAGTTGTGCAACAGTGGATATGAAGGCATGAGCGGATGACCTTAAAGCTATATTTATAACCGCAATAAAGAAGCACTGGTGGAATTCCTTAGGCTAGGTAAAAACGAGTTTTTTAGAAGGTGGAAGGTCGCTCTAGAGATCGAGGAGGCCATGCGTGGCCAAATGAGGGTGCGGCAGTTGCAGGATCATCGACTTGAAATCCTATTTACTAGGATTTTGGCATTCTCACTGAATTCCAGACCATAGACCTAAAAATTATTCACTCTGGCTTTGTGTCTTTGCTTGGCTCTGAGAGATTAACCTCATTTGATCAGTCAAAAGGGTCAATAAACTAACTTGGGTCGGCTAGCGGAATGAGCCTGGTCTTGATGCTACCGACAAGAATAACGGACTCAAGATGATGCAAGGAGGAAGATTAAAAAGTATCGATGGCTATCCCTATTTGGAATTTATTCGAAGTGGAGTGTCAAAGTGGACAAAAGATAGAGTACGTGCAACAGCCACAGAAGATAATTTTGGGATAAAATCATATACCCCAAAATTGGGGGCCATGTGTTAACACCAAATTTTGACCAGTATATGTGAAAGCCCTGGATTTTGAAATCCATTGAAGGAAGCCGAAATATTCGTAAAATTGGCTAAGTAAGTTGCCATTGGGATTAGCTGGGTGGTATGATGTCATCATTCCAAGAATGGGCCTTGACGATGGGGAATAGCGATGGCCTGAAGCAAGAATATTCGGTGGACTTCGTAGAAAGGGAAGTTTGGAGTCCAAGTTACTTAATTTAGGATATTCTGTTTTCTTTTCCAAGTTTTGTAACCAGTCTTATTCGACCAAGACTCATAGTCAAGCCTCAGGTATAAACATTGAACCCCGGCTATTGTAATGAACATCTCTACGATCAATAAAAAACCAGTACCTTTACTTTTTGGCTTATGCCACCCCTTAGGAGTAGGAGTAGAGTAGATCTCGGTGAGTTCTTCGAGCAAGCAGGGCTGCATCGGTTAGGTCCGACCTCTAGTTTGTTTGTGAGTATCCGTCATGACTTATACTTTGTTTATAAGGTTGCATCGGTCCGGCTCGACCTCTTGTAAGCTTTGTATAAGTTAGTTATCAACTTTTATCAGTAATTGCAAGGTTGCATCGGTTCGTCTCGATCTCGTACAATTCTTGGTACAAGTTACCCTTCGATTCTTATCAAAATTTGTAAGGTTGCATTGGTTCGGCTCGATCTCATACAAATTTTGATACGAATTTGTTATCGGTTAAATCTATTAAGATTGGTAGGGTTTCCTTGCTGTTTTAAATAAATTTGCTAGTTATCGATCTTGTTATAACTAGTATTCTTACTATTTGTAACAACATAACCCCTTATCCGATTAAGATTGAAATAGATCGGCTTTATATCTCTTTAAACTATCATCTCGTTGCTTTATCCCTTTTAGATCTCACTTTGACTATGGTTTCAC
This sequence comes from Miscanthus lutarioriparius, assembly GCA_904845875.1. NCBI lineage: Eukaryota > Viridiplantae > Streptophyta > Magnoliopsida > Poales > Poaceae > Miscanthus > Miscanthus lutarioriparius. The sequence continues at coordinate 85,763,160 of CAJGYO010000006.1, forward strand.
CTAGATTAGTCGTTTTGTCCCAATCTTGATCGAAGATAGCATGTGGTCAAGGTGTGTTTGACCCTATGTAAGCTTGTTAGTTGATGAGATCCAGTTTAGAACTGCTATTATGGTTGCCATCGATCTGGTCGACCCCCCTGTTAGACATAATAGATTAGATTTGATAGGTTTATGGATCTGTCCACGTTCAATGGTTGAGTGCTTGCATGTTATGAGCTTACTTTCACTGGAATCGGCTATTTTAGCCGATAGCCTGCTTATTGAGAATACACTGGCTATTGATACTGTCGGGTTCGTAAACCCGGGGTCCCCAATGGACCCGCTTCCCTGTAATACTTGGCCCAGTAGGTGGTGTAGCGACAACGCGCATCTGGGCTGGCCTAGATACACAATGACAGGCTGAGACCACGATCCGGTCCCCAACTAGCACCTCTGGCCAGGAGACCTAGTTGGAGCCCCGACCGGAAGGCCTGGCCATGGTGGGACCGTAGTCCGACTCGACCCCTGTTCCTCCAACCAAGGATATGCTGGACCTTTGCTCGCCTCTCTTCCCCGACCAACACGGTCGGGGCTGACTGGGAATGACCGACTAGGACGCCTACTCGGTGTGGGCCTAGGGAACATGCGGAGCAGATAAGGTAAGGCGCTCAAGTCAACCGCAATACCGAGGATGGTACCCTTCCATGACCTACGCACCTATAGGATAGTGCCGTCAGGCCATGTCAGACGGACACTATATAGCCTGCCAGACGCGTTAGGGCACAAACAGTATTGTGGGCACCGTCGTTTCCCGTCCTAGGCGAACATTGTGCAGCCTGCTAGGTACATCATGTCATGAACAGTAAGGTGGGCGATGGCGGCATAAACAGTATGACAGGCGATGGCATGCCATACCCGATAGTGTGGGCGACAAGACTAGGTAGCACCCATACACACTCTCTCCCTTTTCATCTTTGACTTGTAAGGCCATCCCCTTCATCTATAAAAGGGGATGCGCTCTCTCCTAAAAGGACACAGTCTACATGCTCTCAACAGCGGATAAGCTTGTACACACAGAGCATACGCTCCAATACTTAGCGCACGTTTGAGCATCCATCACTCTCTTCCACTTGGATCAGAGTCCGACCAGGCCTCTAACACCCCTTCTCATTCCTTACTCGTTTGTAACCCCATAGCAAACTTTGAGCACCTAGGCTCAGGAATAAAGTCACCGACCGACTGAAACTAGATGTAGGGCATGTTGCCTGAACTAGTATAAATCCTATGTCATCGCGTGCTAGGCCACATCCGATCATAGCGCATGGCAAAACTACAAATATTTACTTGGTGGCCACATTTCGCACCGATAGTTGGCGCCGTCCGTGGGATAGATCGCTGTGCATTCATGCTTTTGGTTATTGGATGGCCCACCTTTCCACCATCTTCGGCATGGCGGACGCGAGCGATATGATTCGCTTTGGCTCACTAGAGTTTCCCACGCTCCCACTTGCTGGGATGTGGGTTCCTCCCATCTTCGTGCCACTCCAGACCTTCCTCTTTGGGAGTCTAGACTTCATCGCCAACTAGCTTGGTGTACTCCACCTCCACGAGGAGGTGCTTGTCCTGGTGCCCACTGGAGGAGGAGCGCCCTCCACCGCCCCGGGCCACTCGACGACCTCAATGTCGAAACACCCGCTCTTCACCTCGATCCCATGCTGGGCTCAAATCCCATAGTGAGTGATGTACACATTGTTCTTTACTCACTATTTAACACCTTTCGCCAGCTCTCTGAAGGAACCCATTGTCCCCACCACAACCACCATACGACCGGTTCCCCAACAGCTTTGTGTCTCCCATGGACTCGTGCGCACGGGGGCTCTGAAGGATGCTGACGCCGTCCCCGCTCACGTCCGAGTTCATGGGCATGGCGGGCTACGCCCCCACCTCCTTCCACAACCTCATCAATGATGAGGTCAAAAGTGATGGCTCCAGCATCGGTGACATCATGGCACTTGGCCACCCTCTGTCCTAGGAGTGCGCTATGGCGGAGACCACGGGATAGCTACTGGAGGTAGTGGAGTCTTTGTAGACTCACACCCCTCTGGACCCCCATGCGTAGGCCCTAATGCATGCGTAGGAGCACAACGAGGAGTTACGACAAAGGTGGCAGAGCCAGCCGCCACCTGCGCCAGCACGCTCGGCGCATCACGCTGCGCCACATGCGTGTAACCCGACGAGCGGCGCTCGGGGTTGTGCCCGTCAAGTCCAACATAACATACTAGATGGAGGGGATGACCCCCTCAATTTGCTTGGGCTGACCAGAACATCACTGCTACGGCGATGCTTCTGCGTGGCCTCCCCGAGCCTACCGACCCCTAGGAGCAAGCGATCCAACGGAACCTCCGGGCATTGGTGGTGACCGCCGCCGTTCAGCAAGTAGAGGTCCATGTAGTGACACCGGCTCACAACCTCTTGTCCAACCAGGGCACTAGGGCCACACCAGTCGAATCGCTCTGTCTACTCACCGCAACAGTTGCCAGGCATGGAGCAGGAAGTCGCAGCTGCACCGTAGCCCAACCCGACAACCGCTCCACACCGACCACCTATGTGCGAGTGGCTCGGGCCGAACTATGACGCTCACAGCATCATCAACAATCGGTGCCCTGCTCAAGACGATGATGACATCCATCGAATGGCGGCAAGAGCGGGCGGCGTGGGCCCCGGTGGGACCACCGAGGAGTACGAGGACATGCACCCCAGGCGTGGCAGCCGACCGAAAGACCGGAGCCCCAGCCTTGATGGCTCAGGACCATGGGCCTTTGGTTGCCGCATCCAGAAAGCGCCGTTCCTACAGTGTTTTTGACCGCCCACCAACATCACCAAGTACACTGGGGAGACGAACCCCGATGTATGGCTCGAGGACTTCTGGCTCACCTACCGAGCCGGTGGAGTGGATGCTGACTACTTCATCATCCAGTATCTCCCCATCTACGTGGACCTCAAGAGGTTCTTCATCGGGAACTTCCAGGGGACGTATGTCTGTCCTAGGAATTCCTAGAACCTCAAGAGTTGCCAATAGGAGCCCAACGAGTCCCTATGGGATTACATCCACAGGTTCTCAAAACATTGCAACTCCCTTCCTGATGTCGTCGACGCGGACGTCGTCAATGCGTTCCTCTCTAGGACAACCTGCTAGTCCCTGGTCTACAAGCTCGGCTGTGTGAAGCCCCGTACCACCCGTGGCTTGCTCAACATTGCCATGAACCACGCCTTCGGTGAGAAGGCAGTCGAGGCAGTCTTCAGTAGTGGTCGGGACAAGGGCAAGGCCAAGCGCGAGGACCAAGGCGAGGGCCCCTCCACACAACAGGGCAAGAAGAACAAGAAGGATTGGCGCCGATCAGCCAACACAGCTTTGGTCGCTGCTGCCGATCGCGCGGGCAAATAGCCCCAGTAGGGCCAATTCGACCACTTTGACAAGCTCATGGAGAACCCGTGCACCAACGACGCCTACCCCATCAAGCACCTCTACAAGGACTGCGAGCTCCTTAAGCGCTTCCTGCGGCAAGCCGGCAAGCCAAAGGAAAGGAATGGCAAGGAGGACGTGGCCAAGAAGGGAGGCATGATGGGTAAGGATGGAGACAGCTTCCCCAACCCTGAGGAATGCCCTATGATCTTTGGGGGATCCGACACCGTCCATTCCAAGTGTCAGCAAAAGGTACACTACCGAGAGGCATGCGTCGCCGAGTCAGCCATCCCCTCTTTCCTTAGCTGGTCGAACTTCTCGATCACTTTTGATCAGAGAGACCATCCTTCCCATGTCGCCCAACCGGGTCACTACCCGCTCATCGCCGACCCCATCATCTATAAGAAGTGCCTCACCAAGGTGCTGATGGATGGAGGCAGCGGCCTCAACATTCTATACGTCGACACCCTCGATGCCATGCACATCCCCTAGTTGGAGCTCCGTCCCATGAGCTCTCCCTTCCATGGTGTGATCTCGGGGACACAGGCATACCCACTTGGGCAGATCGACCTGCCCATCATGTTTGGTGACTGAGCCAACTTCCGCTCGAGGTCTTGACCTTCGAGGTGGTGGACTTTTCGGGGTCCTACCATGCCATCTTGGGGTGGCCATGCTATGCCAAGTTCATGGTGATCCCCAACTATACCTACCTCAAGCTAAAGATGCTGAGACCGAATGGCATCATCACCATGGGTGGCACCTTCTCGCATGCTTACATGTGCGACCACGAGCATTACGAGCTTGCCACTACCTTCATCAACTCCATCGAGCTCCGGAAGCTCGAGAATTTGGTGACTCTAGTAGTCCCCAACTACAACGGGCCAAGCTCCTCGAGTGCCTTCCATCCAACCGAGGAAACCAAGGCATTGGAGATTGACCCCACCGACCCAACCAAGACGGTGTGGATCAGGACCAAGCTCTCGGCCAAATAGGAAAGTGAGCTCGCCGACTTCCTACGTGGAAATCAGGATGTCTTCGCATGGAAGCCTTCTAACATACTAGGCATACCAAGGGAGGTCACCGAGAACGCACTATGCATCATCCTAGGCTCAAAGCCTACCAAGCAACGCCTGTGTTGCTTTGATGACGAGAGGCGTAGGGCCATAGGTGAAGAGATCTCCAAACTTCTGGCAGCCAGATTCATCAAAGAGGTATAGCACTCCGACTAGCTAGCCAACCCTGTTCTTGTAAAAAAGAAGAATAGGAAATAGAGATTGTGTGTTGATTATACTGGCCTCAACAAGGCATGCCCAAAGGACCATTTTCCTTTGCCACGCATAGATCAGATAGTCGACACCACCTCAGGATGCGAAATCCTCTCTTTTCTAGATGCCTACTCAGGCTACCACTAGATCACGATGAAAGAGTCTGACCAGGTCACGACCTCATTCATCACCCCATATGGTTCATACTGTTACGTAACAATGCCTTTTGGTCTGAAGAACGCGGGCACCACCGACCAATGGTGCATGCAGCGATGCTTCGCCGACCAAATTGACCCGCCGACCAACCTAACCAAGTCGAGCGGCCAAAACGAACAATCATCGTCTATGTAGATGACATAGTGGTGATAACGGCTCAAGCTAGCGACCTGATCACAAACTTGGCTGCCTCATTCATGAACCTCCAAAGGTTCAGCATCAAATTGAATCCCAAAAAATGTGTTTTTGGGGTTCCAAAGGGGAAGCTACTCGGATACATCATGTACGAGCACGGCATCGCAGCCAACCCCAAAAAAATCACGGCCATCTCAAATATGGGCCCTATACGCAATGTCAAGGGCGTGTAGAGGCTCACCGGTGCTTGGTCGTCTTGAGCCAGTTCATCTCCTAACTAGGCGAATGAGGGATGCCTCTCTACAAACTTCTCAAGAAGACAACACATTAGTCTAGACAAAGGAGGCACAGTAGGCTTTGGAAAGCCTCAAAGCATCACTGACATCAGCCCCAATCCTCATCGCTCCCGAACGGGGAGAACCTCTCCTCCTCTACATCGCGGCAAGCAACCACGTGGTAAGCGCCACCCTCGTCATTGAGTGGGAGGAGCCGGGGCACCCCCTAAAGGTCCAACAACCAGTGTACTTTGTCGGTGAGGTACTCACCGACACCAAGGTTCACTACCCCCAGGTCTTGAAGCTTCTATATGCCATGTTGATGGCGATCCGGAAGTTCCTGCACTACTTCACTGATCATGAGGTCATCGTCATCACTTCATACCTGCTGGGAGACATCGTTCGCAACCGCGACGCCGTGGGATGAATCTCCAAATGGGCACTCGAGCTCGTGGGCCATGACATCAGGTATGTCCCCCACACCACTATTAAGTCTCAGGCTCTTGCCAACTTCATCACCAAATGGACAGAAGTCCAGCTCCTGACCTCGGACGTCACCCATGAGTACTGGATGATGTACTTTGATGGGTCGGTCATGGTGCCTGGCTCAGGGGCTGGAGTGATTCTGATCTCCCCGGATGGGAGCAGACTCCGCTATGCAATCCGTCTCCATTTTTTAGCCTTGAACAATGCCACAGAGTACGAGGCCCTCATTAATGGGCTGCGCATCGCCTTCGAGCTCTGCGCGACACGGCTATACATCCGCGGTGACTCAGAGCTGGTCGTCAACCAAGTCATGAAGGAATCCTCCTACAAGAGACATCTCATGGTGGCGTACTACCAAGAGGTGCACAAGCTTGAGGGCAAGTTCTAAGGGATCAAGCTGCATCATGTCCCCCATAAGGACAACGATGCTGCCAACTTCCTTACGAAATTAGCTTCCAGGCGGGTTCCATCTCTAGATGGGGTCTTCATCAACGACCTCCACGAGCCGTCTGCCCATGTTCTGGAGTATCCGACTTTGTTGCAGCTCAACCGTGACCAAGCGCTCGGGGGCTCCGGTGCTTCGACCCCGACTAGGTGCTCGAGGGCTCAGGCCCTGACATTCCTATCACAACATCGACAGGCGACACCACCATGATGATGCTCGACCTGGCCGACTGGAGAGCGCTGCTGCTCGCCTACATCCTCAAAGAAGTCCTCCCACTAGAAAAGACTAAAGCACGATGAGTCGCTCGATGTGCCAAGACGTTCGTTCCATCGGTGACAAAATTTACAAACAAAGTACATCGGGAGTACTCATGAAGTGCATCCCGACCGACCAGGGGAAACATCTCTTCCTCAAAGTCCACACAGGAATCTGTGGACATCACGCTGCCCTAAGGTCGCTGGTCGGGAAAACCTTTCGCCAAGGTTTCTACTGGCTCACTGCACACCGAGATGCAGAGGAGGTTGTTCATAGGTGTGAAGGATGCCAGTTCTATGCTCATCAAATTCACTTGCCAGCACAGGAGCTACAAACCATCCCCACCACCTGCCCATTCCCGGTTTGGGGCCTTGACATGGTTGGGCCCCTCAAAAAGGCCTCAGGTGGCTTCACTCACCTACTCGTGGCGGTGGACAAGTTCACCAAGTGGATCGAGGCGAAGCCCATCACCAATATACGGTTGGAAGAGGTGGTCAAGTTCTTCCTCGACATCATCTATTGGTTTGGTGTTCCTAACTGTATCAGAACCGACCACGGAACCAACTTCACCGACAAGTTCCTAGACTTTTGTGATGGATACAACATTAGAATCAATTGGGCCTCCATCGGACACCCACGTACTAACTGTCAGGTCGAACGGGACAATGGCATGGTCCTCCTAGGACTCAAGCCCCACATTTTCGACTAACTCAAAAAGTATGCCGAGCAATGGGTTGCAGAGGTGCCGGCAGTCCTCTGGAGCCTAAGAATGACTCCAAACCGATCCACGGGGTTCACCCCTTTCTTCTTGGTGTATGGAGCTGAAGCCGTGTTGCCATCCGACCTTGATCACGGCGCCCCAAGAGGAGGGCCTTCGACCAAGACTGAGCTGTGGAGGCTTAGCAAGACACGGTCGACCTGCTCAAGGAGGCTCATGAGACGGCCATCATCCACTCCGCTCATTACTAGCAAACTCTCCGCAGGTACCACGAGATAGAAATTAGGGGAAGGACCCTCGAGGTCGGTGATCTCATACTCTAGAGGACCTAGTCAACCAAGGACAAGCACAAGCTCTCTCCACTGTGGGAAGGACCATACATGGTGGATGAGGTGATCTAACTGGGTGCCTACTGGCTAAAGGACGACAATGGCAACGTTCTCACCAACACATAGAACATCGAATAGTTACGCTGTTTCTTTCCCTAAGCTCGGTCTTTACCGCTCATTTCTATTTAAAACTTGCTCCTATAGCACCCTAGCCTGAGCACTCTCGGCCCGGGTCGCTCAGGGGCTCCACGGGGGTGCGATACCACTACCTATTTATTATCATTTAGTAACACTTTTTGCCCAAATGAAAGGGCATCCTGTTCCTTGACTACCCTACGTAACTTACGCTTTAGCCTCCTGACCAATCAGACCCCGCCATGACCTAAGGTTACAAGCAGCTGAGCCTCATGGGCCACGCCTGGGTTCTTAAGGTTGTAGCCCACAATCAATGGGCAGGTGTGAAAAGCAAAGGACAAAAAGCAAAGTTACGCAAGGATAAAAACAAAGGCGGGCGGGACAAGCTTCCCCTCACGATTGATTTCATCACAAAAGAATATAAACTATTCACATGGGGGCTCCCCCAATGAATTTATCTTTTTACAAAGGCTGACTACTTTTATACAATTCTATTGTGGTCCTCTGGTCATATCCGTGGATGGTGCGGCTAGCGAAGATGAAGGCAGCTTCAACTATTGTCGGGACGACGGCGCTCGGCTCGGCTGCGATTAGAACGACGTTCGGTTCGGTTGTGGGCAGGACGACGCTCACCTTCGACCTGGCCTCCATCATGACAAGCTGGATGATGTCTTCCTGGCGTGCACCTGCAGCCGCCATTGAGCGATGAGCCTCCATCACCCACCGCGCGGTGACCTACTCGGCAACCACATGTGCATGCGGTGCCAAGCTTTCCCCCAACGCTTGGATCTCATTCGCGCTCCACCCGCTGGCATATCCTCTATAGGCGGCCATGAAGTCCAGGTTAGGGTAGTGGGTCGCCACCGACGTCAACACCCTCGATGTCCCATAGAACATGCCATCGGAGATGAGCGCCCGAACCTCATTCGGGACCTCCGCTAGCTAGACGACGGGCGTGCTAGTGCTAGGGCCTGACCCGAACACCTCAATGACCACCACCTGCTCAATGTTGCGGAGTTGGTCGAGCTCTCCCTCGAGAACACTTCGCTCCTTGAGGGACCGGGCCAGTGCCTCTATGCTCCGACCTACCGTCGCTCTAGCCGCCTCTAGCTCCTACTCCACAGAGCTGGCCTTTCCACCCAATTCTGGAAATGGATGACAGATTTAGGAGTAAGGAAAAGAAGAATTCAAGACATCAACCGAGGGTAAGACAGGTATGTACTAAGGTGGGCGCTTTCAAGAATGGTAAGCCCTTCCCCTTGCTGGGTCACCCTCTCGAGCAGTCGAGCATTTGACTCCTCTGCCCCGAGCATCTGCCCCCAGAGCGTGACCACCTCATGCTCGGTGTCCGATCGGGCCATCCACTCTACCTCTAGAGCCTCCAAGGACTTTCGGAGCGCCGCCTCGGTCCTCGCCAAGTGAGCCTATGCCGCGTGAAGCTTTTGCACAGCAGTAGTCGCTCACTTGACCGCGCGCTGCTCCTCTTCTCAGGCTCCCGTCGCCTCTACCGACCGGTCTTGGGGCTCACGGCGGGCGGATTCTAGCTTGCACCTAAGCTAGTCAACCACCGCAACACCGCCACTTCCTGCTCCATCCGACCATGCTCCTCCCAAAGAAACCAAGACTTACGGATCGACATAGTCTCCAAGTCCCGTGCGACAAGAAGCAGGCATTTTGAGACAACCGTCACGGCCTGATGGATGAAATCAAAAGACAACACCATGAACGTAGAAAACTTACCTCTGCAACATGGGGCAGGTCAATGGTCATGGCCTAATGGATGAGCTCAACCCTCTTTAAGTCCTCCTTGAGCTTCACCCTGGTAAGAGCGAGATCGGACCCCATCGATAGCCCTCTCTCCCCAAGCAGGTGCCAAAGCTTCACCTCCTCCTCATCGTGAAGAACGAACTAGGCTTTTCCTGGCTCACCGAGGTAAGGCCACACTAGCTCATGGGTCACCCATGACCCGCCAGAAGATCCAGCCATCGCAGCACCAACCGACGATGGGATCATCGCCCGCCCCTAGGACGACAGGACGGCTAGCGGCATCACCCTAGTGTCTTCCTCGCTGTCGGAGGAGATGTCCACAACTAGGACACCATGGCTCACCGGTGGCCGCTCTACCTCCACCCTGGCCACGGCTCCTCCGGCCCCCTCTAGCTCTGACCAGTAGGGCGAACCAAGCGCCCCTCCACCGGGCAAGACGGGGAGCCCAGTTTCCCTCCTCTCCTCCTCCGTGACTAGCAAGGGAGGGACCGCTAGAGTCACCTTTGACCCGGCCTCTGTCATCACCATGGGGATTGCTGCCATCATGGCCGCTGCCATGCTCATGACCGGTCGGGAAGACGCAACCCCCATTAAGGAAGGTCGTGCCACCACCAACCTGCTTCCCCCTTCACTCGTCGCAACCTGCCATAGGTGGGGTCTCCACTCTTCTCGCACGAGAGGTGGGGAGATCCCCAGTCCTACCGGCTCCTGGCCATTACAAAAAAGGCACAAGCGCAGGTTAGTCACACTCAAAAACTCTACTATGAGAACAAAGGGAAGCATGAATACATACCCAGACGAAAGTGATAGAACCTTGAAGGCTGGACCAGTTGACGATGAGCCGACCGAACGAGGATCGCTCGGGGGTTCCGACCCGCACCCCCTCGGATCAACCGAGGGTGGGGGCGACTCGGCCGGTCCCCATTTGGCCCGCGAACGGCCGTGGCTGCCAACTCGTGGTGAAACCAGCGGAGCAACTATCGAGGCATCTCCCCATTGGGGGTCGCGCACACATGTCGACCCCGAAGACGTCAGGGAATGATCACTTCCCCCGACCGACCGGCATGCTCTGCCACACTCAGAGCAGGGGACTATGAAGCCAACGATGCCTTCAAAGGGTGCGGCAACCGTGCCCGCTTTACCTCTCGTTTGTGGGTGGCATCCTCACCTATGGCACGCTTCCTTGACTTAGGAGCGTCACCACGTGTCTCCGTACCACGCCCACTGCTGACAGGCACAGCTGTAGGCACGTGGTGCTCCACCAAGGTCACGGTAGTGCCCTTGTCTCCCTTGTCCTCTGAGGAACCCACGTCGTCGCCGACTCCGTGGGGTCATCCGACTCGAGCTCCTCCTCCACCTCCTGCCGGCGCTCACCACCGTGGAACCACCGGTTGATCTCCTTCTTCTTCTCAAACCTCCTCCGGACCTTCACGATTTTCTTCTTCTTCTTGGTAAGTGTGGCCTCCCTCTAGGCGGCTTGCCGAGCCACGCCTTCCACCCTCTCGGAAGATGCGGTCAGGATTTATATCCCAATCAAAACAGAAAGGAAAAACGTCATGGGAAAGGAGTATACCAAATCGGACAACATCGCGGCATAGAGAGGTCCAGGCGTCCCTTTGAGGGACTCATCATCCCCCAACTGCAGCACCCAAGCAAGATAACTCCAGACTTCATCCTTTGACAACTCCTCCGATGACGCACGGTCGGGATCCGTCGGGCCGGAGTATTCCCACATCAGCCGCGTTCTCTCCGCCAATGGGGTGACCCGACGACGGAAGAAGGTATGGAAGACCCACAACCCGTCGAGGTCATGCCGCTCGAGCCTCTGAAGCTCCGTCTCGATGATCTCCAACTTGTTCTGCCGACGGGCAGGACCCCACGACTAGCTTTCTCTCCTCTCCGGTGTAGCACCCTAAGAATTTATTATAATTTAGTAATTAAATTTGAGCATTTAATTATTTTTATGCATTTTAAAATAGGTTAAATAATAATTTTTGGCTAATTAAAATTTACTATAAGATTTAGTAACATGATTGCTGCATTCATGCCGGGGCATTTTGGTTTTTATCTGAGTGTAGGGTTAGAGTTGAGTGGCTTTGAATTCAAATCTAGTTTGAATTTGGAGCAAGTTTGTAAAAAATAGAAAAAGAAAAATGTTTTTCTTTTCTTTTTCCCACTCTCTCTTTCTATCCCAATAACAGAGCCAGCCCACCTTCTCTTTTTCTTTTTTTCCCCGCACCCCATTCTGGCCTTGGGCCTTTGGCGGCCCAGCCCCACGCCCATCCCCTTCCCTCCTCCTATCTCATGTGCGTGGCCCAGTAGCATGGCCTACTCGGCAGCCCACTCTTGCGGCCTTCTCTTCACACTTGCATCGCGATGCCCACGTAGCTGCTTCTCACAGACCGCTGCTTGCCCAACAAAGGCTCCGCTTCGGCCACACACTGCACCCCACTGTTCCCCCCCCTGTCCTCTCACTGCACCATAGGACCCGCACGCCAGCCGCTCTCTTCTCCTTCCTTCCTTGTCGGCCAGAGATGGCGCGCCTGCCGTCAATGGTGGCTTCACCCGCCAGGCCAACGAACCAGCATGGCAGGCGTTCAAAACCCGTGGTGATGCCGGATGATTGACGTCGCGCCTGTTTCCCCTTCTACTGCCCTTGCTCTCCTACAAAACCCACGGCCGAGCCCCCCTCTCTCCCTTTCTGTTCGCAACTCCGAGCTCGTACTCCCCTCCCGCAAGTTCGCCGCTCTAGAGCTCGGTTGCCATCGAGGACGCGCCCAGGAGCTCCTCTGAACCCCACCGTAATAGTAGGTGCCCTCTCCCCCTCAATTCGGTCATGGATTTTACCATTTGGTGCTCACCGAAGGCTTACTCTTCCTCAGTCCGCCGTCGCACATCACCGGTCGCATTGGAGAGTTGTTTCCTATGCATCTAGATAGCTGAGAAAAAATGAGTTAAATTATCCAACCCATGATCTAGAGTTAGCAGCTGTAGTACATGCTCTCAAGATTTGGAGGCATTACCTGATTGGTCATAACTTTGAGATTTATATGGATCATAAGAGTTTGAAGTATATATTCACATAGTCAGATATGAATTTGAGGCAGCGCAGATGGCTAGAGTTAATCAAGGATTATGATTTGGAGATACACTATCATCCGGGTAAAACTAATGTAGTAGGAGATGCTCTGAGTAGGAAGAGTTATGTCAACATGGCCTATGCAACTCAATTACCCAGGGAGTTATGTGAAGAGTTTGAACACTTGAATTTGAGTATTGTGGCTAATAGTATGAAATTAGAGGTGGAACCTACCTTAGAACGAGAAATTCATAAGGGACAGCTAGATGATGAGAAAATCAAGGACATTGCTGAGTGTATAGTGATCGGTAAAGCACCAGGATTCCATATGGATGATCAGGGAACAGTGTGGTTTGGTAAAAGGATTTGTGTGCCAGAAGTGAGATCTATTAGGGAGTCTATCTTGAGGGAAGCTCATGACTCAGCTTATTCTATACACCCGGGAAGTACTATGATGTATCTTGATCTTAGAGAGAGATATTGGTGGTATGGACTAAAGAGAGATGTAGCTGAATATGTGGCCATATGTGATACATGCCAGAGAGTAAAGGCAGAGCATCAGAGGCCAGCAGGTTTGCTTCAACCTATGAAAATACCCGAGTGGAAATGGAAGGAAGTTGGAATGGACTTTATAGTGGGCTTACCCCATACACAAAAGGGATACGACTCAATCTGGGTAATCATTGATCGGTTGACCAAAGTGGCACTTTTATTCCTGTCAAGACTACTTATTTAGGTGCAAAGTTAGCAGAGCTATACATGGAAAGGATTGTATGTTTGCATGGGGTACCAAAGAAAATTGTTTCTGATAGGGGTACATAGTTCACATCTCTTTTTTGCCAGAAGTTACATGAGTCTATGGATACAAAGTTGAACTTTAGTTCAGCGTATCATCCGTAGATAGACGGGCAGACTGAGAGAACGAATCAGATTTTAGAGGATATGTTGAGAGCCTGTGCTCTATAGTATGGGACAAGTTGGGATAAGAGTTTGCTTTATGTTGAATTCTCTTATAATAATAGTTACCAGAAAAGTCTTAAGATGGCACCGTTTGAAGTGTTGTATGGTAGAAAATGCAGGACACCATTATTTTGGAATCAAACGGGGGAAAGTCGAGTTTTCAGGCCAGTTGTATTGCAAGAGGCTGAGAAATAGGTACAAACAGTGAGACAGAACTTGAGGGTTGCATAGTCTCGACAGAAGAGTTATGCTGACACGAGAAGAAGGCATTTGGAGTTTGAGATTGGTGATTTTGTTTATCTCAAAGTTTCACCTATGAGAGGAGATAAGAGGTTTCATACTAAGGGAAAGTTGTCTCCCAGATATGTGGGACCTTTCAAGATCAATAGTAGGAGAGGAGAAGTTGCTTACCACCTAGAATTACCGAAACAGCTCTCAAGTGTACACGATGTTTTCCAGGTGTCACAGCTCAAGAAATGTTTGAGGGTACCTGAGGAACAGTTACCTTTGGATGAACTTGATATCCAGAAGGACATTTCATACAAAGAATATCCAGTGAGAATTTTGAAAATAGCAGAGAGAGTCACAAGGAGCAAGGTTATAATGATGTGTAAAGTTCAATGGAACAGACATTATGTAGATGAGGCAGCTTGGGAAAGAGAGGATGATTTGAAATCTGAGTATCCCTATCTTTTCGAATCATCCGAATCTCGAGGACGAGATTCATCTTAAGGGGGTAGGTTTGTAACACCCTAAGACTTTATTATAATTTAGTAATAAATTTGAGCATTTAATTAATTTTTATGCATTTTAAACTAGGTTAAATAATAATTTTTGGCTAATTAAAATTTACTATAAGATTTAGTAACATGATTGCTGCATTCATGTCGAGGCATTTTGGTTTTTGTCTGAGTGTAGAGTTAGAGTTGAATGGCTTTGAATTCAAATCTAGTTTGAATTTGGAGCAAGTTTGTAAAAACCAGAAAAAGAAAAAGGTTTTTCTTTTCTTTTTTCCACTCTCTCTTTCTAGCCCAATAACAGAGCCATCCCACCTTCTCTTTTTATTTTTTTCCCACAGCCCATTCTGGCCTTGGGCCATTGGCGGCCCAGCCCCATGCCCATCCCCTTCCCTCCTCATGTCTCGCGTGCGTGGCCCAGCAGCGCGGCCTGCTTGGCAGCCCGCTCCTGCACCCTTCTCTTCACCGCACGCGTGCGCCCACGCAGCCCAGCTCAGTGCACCGCTCGGCCCAGCAGTGGCCCACTCAGCGGCCACACCTACGCACCCACCATTCCCCCTATCCTCTCACTGCACCACAGGACCTGCACGCTAGCCGCTCCCTTCTCCTTCCTTCCTCATCGGCCGGAGATGGCACGCCTGCCATCAATGGTGGCTTCACCCGCCGGGCCAACGAACCAGCATGGCAGGTGTTCAAAACCCACGGTGATGCTGGACGATTGACGTCACACCTGTTTCCCCTTCAACCTCCCCTGCTCACCTACAAAACCCTTGGCCGAGCCCCTCTCTCTCCCTTTCTGTTCGCAACTCCAAGCTCGTACTCCCCTCCCGCAAGTTCGCCGCTCTGGAGCTCGGTTGCCGTCGGGGACGCGCCCAGGAGCTCCTCAGAACCCCGCCATAATAGTAGGTGCCCTCTCCCCCTCATTTTGGTGATAGATTTTACCATTTGGTGCTCATTGGCGGCTTACTCTTCCTTAGCCCGCAGCCGCACATCACCGGTCGCATTGGAGCCCTCCCGGACGACGAGAACCCCTTCAACGATTTCATGGTGTACCCCACGTGCTTCTCGTCCCCTTCGTTTTGCGTTTTGTGCTCTGGAGTGCCAGTATTGGTAGGTCTAGTGCCCGCCGGCCATGGCGCCGCCATGGGGCCGTCGTTCCGACGAGCTCCTCGCCCTTCATTTATGCCATGTCAAACTCGCGCTGTTGCGCTCGTCACTCCCATGCCCTTGGTTTGGTCTGGGGCGGCCGGGATCACTGTTCCAGTGATCACCGGTGAGCTTGGGCCACCGGCATCCATGGCGCCACCGTCGGAAGCCTCTTCCCTGGCAGACTGCTCTACGCTGACGCGCTGGCGCCATTAGATCACAAGTGGACAACTCTGATTAGAGCGTACCCCTTTGGGGTCATGACGGGTCCACCGTGGACCGTAGACGCGGTGCACCGCGCCCATGTCAGCACGTCCACATGCACATGGTGCACCAAACCAACCAGCACACTTCACATCGCCGCCCAGTCAGCCAGCGACGCGGTCAACCGTGACCGCCGCGCACTTTTGCGCTTTGGCCTCTATGTTTTCCCGTAATCAACCCGCAGTCCAACCGTGGTTCAAAATCATTTCTTTTCAGTCTTGTTTTCTTCTGATTTAGCCCTTGTATTTCTAAATAATAGTGCACGCCGTCCATAATACATTTAAATTCAGATTTAATTAGTTTAAATTCAAAGCTAAGTTTGAATTAATCATAGAAATGCCACTGAAACTTGTTTTATGCATAATTTTTGCGTTTTAAGTCCGATTAGAGTGATTCTTTCGCTCATGTGTTCATAACAGTACATAGATTAGTTTTAGGAGGTTTCCAATCTATGTTTTTGCTGTTTGTTGTACTGTTCTAATAGAAGTATATTGGTATGCATGTGATGACTGGAATGGATGCTTGATTGGTAAATTGGAACACGTTTAGAGGGTGATCAGTTTGAGGTTGCTGAGGATCAGTTGGGTGACCAGCAGTACCAAGAAGAAAACTTTGAGGAAGGCAAGTTTAGCAAAGGCCCCTTGTACCTATGAACTCTATAATTCATATACATGCATGTGTTTAAATTTGAATTGCCTTTAAGGATTTTACCTAGATTACTACTTGTACCATATATCCTTGTTACCTATGGTTTGGGATGCATTTTGGATAGTTGCTGCAGCTCTCAACACAAAATAAATGTTAAACATGACTAAAGGATTACGCAACATGTTAAAATGGTGCTTTTTAGCAACTCTTAGAGGGCTAGAGTACTGGGTTGAGTGCTCTAGCACCTCTCCATAAGGACTTAATCCTGGTGTGGCCACCCAGGAGGTTCCGTACAACCCCGAGTATCAAATGACTCTGACTTTAACTTGTTAACTAGATTGTACTAGCTTGTCTGTAGCTTTCCATAAGGGCAAGAGGGTGGCACTAGTTGGTATGTTGCTTTTCATACTAGGGTGTGTTCCTTTCTACGACCATGAGTGCCACTCCTAGAGGAGGGCCACATACGGCTAGATGGCTAAAACCTTAGCAGCCGCGATTTGTTAGTGCGACTAGCGAAGGGTTATGTAGTGAAACCCTACCACGCTTCCTTGGTAGAGGCGATGTGGGCTTTGCAAACCCCAGCATTGGGAATCACGGCTTAGTGGGTAAAGTTGTACAAATTCTGCAAAATTCTTTAACCTGTTATAACAGCTAGGCTAACGGATACGAGCGGCCTGGATCCTTCATGATTAGTGGTTACTATGGATGGTTGAGAATTGACATAATCTTGATAATTCATTATCACCACTTGGGTTGGGTTTATTCACTAAAGTAGCGACACCGGTTTAATAAAGCTTGACCAACTAAAATTGCTTACCGCAGTCAAACTGTGTCAAGCCTTTGAGCCTCATAGATCCCTTTGTTATACTTGCTAAGCATGGTGCGCTTACACTTGTTTCGCATTCAATGAAAATCTTGGATGGGTAACAGATGTCATATATGAGGAGTTCTCGGAAGATGTCCAGGACTACTAGATTGATGTTCACTAGTTGGAGTCCCTATGGCAGTTTGGGCTTAGTTTTCCGCTTTATGTAATAATGTTGCTGATGAGCAAGACTATGTGATAATAATATGATGAGATATGCAATGTAATAAAGTACTTTACTTTGATATTATTACAATTTGAGGGAATATGTGTGTTTGGACATCCTGGGCGCACATATATGAGTACTTGATTTTACTATGCAAAATTGGGTGCGACATCCGGCCTCTCCCCAGTGAACGTCGGGAATGGCGCCTCCGCCAGGTTCCTAATGTAGAACCACTCACTGTGCCATCCCCGGTTGGAGTCACTGGGGGAGTGCGCCAGGTAGGGGACCGATGGCTTAGGCCGCTTCTGTAGGGCGAACCCACTGACCGGAGCGATTCTAGGCGGTTTCCCCTCGGACAGGGCCCACTCGCTAAAGATCCGCCAGAAGAGGTCCACGTGTGGCTCCATCCCGAGGAAGGCCTCACAGACGGTGATGAAGCCGATGATGTGTAGTACCCCAGTCGGGTTGAGGTGCTGCAACTCTAGGCCACACTCGTTGAGGAGCCCGCGTAGGAACCAGTGCACGGGGTACCCGAGCTCGCCATCATGGAAGGCAAGGAAGGAGATGACCTCATTAGTTCGAGGTTGCGGAACAACCTCCCCTAGCACGGGAGGCCTCTAATATGCCACTTCTTTTGATGGGAGCAGCCCCTTCTCGGCGAAGGCAGCCAGCACCTCCTCATCCACGTTGGAAGGCCTCTAGTTCGACATCACGCCACGGATCTATGAACGGATCTGTAAGTTTTTCCTCTCCCTCGCTCTGCTCTCCTCTCTCCTAGAAACCCCCACGACGCACAAAGGTGCTTAGCAAAAAGAAGGAAGAGGAAGCGGCGGTGGTGAAGGAAAGGCGAAGAGACGGGCAAAAAAACCCTCTCCTCCCCCTATTTAATGTGAAAGGACGTGCGGCGGGATTAGGCCCAGCTGACGGCACGCGCCTACCCGATGGAACATCGCCTGGCTGGCGGGATGTCGCCTAAGCAAGGCCCACCACTACCGCAACCCGAGCATGGGAAATGAGGCACAACCACATGCAAATGACCCTCTGCCTTCCTACGAAAGGTTTGGAGGGGCCTACCGATGGAATCTCCATCGAGGAGAAGCCAACCAGTCACCCAAGTCGATCGGACGGCTCAGGCGACTGCCGAGAAATGGGTAAGGAGCGCTAGGATGCCCCATGCGGGTTATCCTGACTCCATCACGAATGATGGACCCAGATTCCACTTCGACATATCCGATAGGAGCTCCCCGAACCCATCACTCCAGCCATCAAGGTAACTTTACCGACCCCCGTTTTACTTTTCCAGTGCATGAGCATTCATTCATCCATACTCATGCATGCATTCATACATTTAGTCATATATTCATCCATACATTCATTCCATACATCCAAGCATTGTATATGCAATTATTGCATCACAACACTTCGCGTCGTGTCATGAAGCGGTAGTCGTCTCATTTGATATGAGCGGCGATCGACCGGGGTTTGAAGGCCGGCCCGCAAAGGGCTCGAGGCCGCCTCACGTCAAACAGAGCCCAGGGGAGAAAATGCAGATGAGCCCCAGTGGCCCTTACCCGATCCGCTCAAAAGTGGATAGGGTCATCTCGACCTTCTCGTTTGATCCTGACCTTAACCATGCCCACAGAATCTCCATCGAGGAGAGGCCTGTGGGCCACCTAAGTCAGTCTCTGGGATGACTCGAGCATATGTCGGGAGGCGTGTTAAGGAGCATTGGAATGCCACATGAGGGCTATGCTGACCCCGTTATGAACGACGGACCCAGATTCCACTCGGACATGCCCGTTAGTGACCTCACCGAGCGCGTCACTCGAGCCATCGGGGCAAGCGATGTTAGCTCAACCCCTTCGGTTGTGGAAATCCGTGGATAGGGTGATGCATGAAACTCGACCGACCCCTATCGAGCCCAATGGGGCTCGGGGGCTCAGGCCACCCGACCTTGACTCAGGAATCCAGCCGATCGCGTAGGTCGCGGGTGGGATGAACATGGGCGAACACCCTAACTAGCAGGAACATAGGAGGGTCCCAGGAAAGAGTACTAAGGTGCTCAGCCTCTGCCGATTCACTAGTCGACTGTAGGCTCGGGGGCTACACCCACCGAGTGCGCTCACGCACACCCGGCAGAAGACGGACTACTGACGAGTTCCCCCCTTTGGGGCTAGGCGCCTATGTCTACTCGGTGCGCCTCTGTGGCCTTCACTAGTCCCCTCATCAGGGGCTAGGTGCCAATATCCCCCAGGCATGCATCCACGGCCTTCGCTAGTTCTCCCTATGGAGGCTGGGCGCCTAAATCCTACTGGTTACACTACGTGATACAACAAACCAAGGGAAAACACCGAAGTTCCAATAAACAGCCCACCTCCACGGCGCAATGGGCATAGGAATTACAAAGCAAATACAAGCTTTCATTAAGCAAAAAACACAAGCCCCAGGCTTTTACAATAACACGCAAAGCGTGTGTGAATAGCCCTAGGACTGCTCCACACCTTGGAGCATGAAGCGGAATAAGGGAGCCAAGATCCTTGTTCTCCCGCTAAAATGATCTCCTCCCTCTCTCTATCCTATGATCCAGTATCTGGGATAGGGCCCGTTCGAGACGTACGATGCTCTCTCCTTACTAGAGATCTTCTACCATCGTACTCCTATGTGCCCTCAAAAGTGGCAACTCAATAGCCCCTTAACTACTTGATAGAAGCCCCAAAAGGGGCTCGGGGGCTCCTGTTGGGTTCATAAACCCGAGGTCCCCAATGGACCCGCTTCCCTGCAATACTTGGCCCAGCAGTGGCGCAGCGACAGCGCGCGTCTGGGCTGGCCTAGATACACAATGATAGGCCGAGACCACGATCTGGTCCCCGATCGGCACCTCCAGCCAGGAGACCTAGTCGGAGCCCCGATCGGAAGGCCTGGCCATGGTGGGACAGTAGTCCGACTCTAACCCCGTTCCTCCAACCGAGGATATGCTGGATCTTTGCTCGCCTCTCTTTCCCGACCGACACAGTCAGGGCCGACTGACCGACCAGGACGCCTGCTCGGTGTGGGCCCGGGGAGCAGGCGGAGCAGATAAGGTAAGGCACTCAAGTCAACCGCAATATCAAGGACCGTACCTTGCCATACCCTACACACCTGCAGGATGGTGCCGTTAGGCCAGGTCAGACAGACACTATACAGCCTGCTAGACACATCAGAGCATAAATAGTATTATGGGCACCATCATTTGCTATCCCAGGTGAACATTGTGCAGCCTGCCAGGTACAGTAGGTCATGAACAATAAGGTGGGCGATGGCGGCGTAAACAGTATGGCGGGCGATGGCATGCCATACCCGACGATGTGGGCGACAAGACTAGGTAGCACCCATACACACTCTCTCCCTTTCCATCTTTGACTTGTAAGGCCATCCCCTTCATCTATAAAAGGGGATGTGCTCTCTCCTAAAATGACACAGTCTACACGCTCTCAACAGCGGATAAGCTTGGACACACAGAGCATACGCTCCAATACTTAGCGCACGTTTGAGCATCTATCACTCTCTTCCACTCGGATCAGAGTCCGACCGGGCCTCTAACACCCCCTTCTCATTCCATACTCGTTTGTAACCCCACAGCAAACTTCGAGCACCTGAGCTCAGGAATAAAGTCACCGACCAACTGAAACTGGATGTAGGGCATGTTGCCTAAACCTATATAAAACCTATGTCATCGCGTGCTCGGCCACATCCGATCACAGCGCACGGCAAAACTACAAATATTTACTTGTCGGCCACATTTCGCACCGACACATACATTTGTACTTATTATTATCTTGGTTAAAAGCTAGTATGATTATCAATTAATATAGATGCTTCCATGTTTATCCATCACACCTTTAAATGTTCTCATGATTCATCGGCTGATTAAGATCTATATACTCAAATATATGATAATTGCCGATATGCTTATTTTATTCGCTTAGCATCATGAACATGTTGGATATCGACTCTTTAGTCGATAGCCTTATATCATTGGCTACTTAGCCACACATTTGGAACTATCTAGAGCAACACTGGAATGTTCCACCTTAAATTACTGATCAACCTTTCCTCCTTGTCAATTGCAGGGTCAAATTGACTGGCACACCCTAGGTCATGACCATCCGGTCCTGTGTTTCCTTAAGCCTGGGGAGATCTCATGATCTGCTCCATGTGGTTTCTCCTAGCTTGCTTTGTGTGTCGGCAGCGAGGCTCGGCTCATCATGTTTTTCCATCGATAGGGGATAAGTGCGCTGTTGGTGGGTAGACCTCGGCCATGGGCGGAGCTTGGCTATGGCGTTGTTCTCCTGCCTGCACGTCCAAGCTCACATCACCGCTCGCCTACCTGTCGGACCTACCCAAGTTCATGCCGGTGCCTGCCTGCCTCTCGCGAGCTCATGCGATTCACATGCCGTCACCCACCCATGAGGAAGAAGTGGTGGGGCACTGGCCTCAAAGAAGAAGAAGAGGAGGCTTAGGCTCGGGCATGGCCCCAAGTAGCAAGGAAGAAGAGGAGGGGCTCAGGCTCGAGCATGGCCCTAGCGGTAGCGAGGAAGGAGAGGAGGGCCCATGGAGGGGTTTGGGCTCGAGCATGGCCTTGGCGTGAGGAAGAAGAGAGGTGTCTTCCTTTTCTCGAGCAAACACCAATTCCACCCAATATAGAGGGTCACGGCTCTGTATGGAGGGTGAGGAGGCACAGGTGTAGCGAATACCCTTTGGCATTGATGTTGATTTCCAATTCCAAATTCGAAGCCATCCAAACAGTGGCATTTGGGGCTATCCATTGCCAATACCAATTCCTTAGGTTAATATCTACATCTAAACATAGTGTAACCCTAATCTCTACTACCCTGCCACCGTCGATTGCATAGCCCACCATCCACCCCACTTCTCCACCCTCGCCCTCTCATAGCCTGAGTCAGAGCTGATGAAGAGGCATGCACCACCCATGGTCGGTCCAATCATGCATTGACACACATTCGCACATCGTTAAAGGGTTGTCGTTGAAAGCCCTAGTTTGGTTTTGGATAATTGATGAAACCTATATGTACTAACTTTGCTATCTAAGTGATGTGTGAGATAGGTTGGAAAACCCAAGTTGTGGATTGAGTTTAGGGCCACCGCCCTATTTTTCTAGAGACCGAGGGGATTGAGTTTAGGGCTGAGGGGGCACCGCCCAGGTCACCGCCATGGGCACGGCGGTGCACCACCCTATTTTTGTAGAGAGTGGCATTTTCGGGGACATGGCTGGGATGGTCACTGTCACTCCCATGGTGGGCCACCGCCATGCCTTGTTCAGTGCCTTGGATGACCATTGGAGGGGCGCCGCCACCCCTAGGATGGTGCCACACCGCCCTGTCCGGTGCTCACGCAGAAACAGCTCCAAAAGGGTAACGGCTCTATTTGTTTGTGTGTATATAGATAGAGGAGGTGGCCGGCCTTGGTCTCTATCTTGGCACCTCATACACTTGTGCACACCCTTTGGGAGCT
Organism: Miscanthus lutarioriparius; assembly: GCA_904845875.1. Taxonomy (NCBI): domain Eukaryota; kingdom Viridiplantae; phylum Streptophyta; class Magnoliopsida; order Poales; family Poaceae; genus Miscanthus; species Miscanthus lutarioriparius. The sequence goes on from CAJGYO010000006.1 coordinate 85,786,004, forward strand.
GAGCAAACACAATCCACACACTTGCACACTTGATTTCATCGTTTGAGTGAGATTGGTGAGCCTCTAGTGCATTGCATTGAGTTGCATCATCTTGTGGCACTAGTTGGGCGTATTGGGCTAGTCATGATCTTGTTACTCTTAGTGTTTACCGACACCTAGATGTCCCGGTGATTGGAGGATCGTCGAGCAGAGTTGGTGATTGTCTCTGGCTCTGACTAGTTGCTCGTGAGGGGTGTTGTGCCTTCCCCGGCGACGAGCCAAATGGTAACTCTAGTAAATTGCTTGTATCATTCAATCACCTCACTTGTGGGTAGGTTCTTGCAATGCCCAAGTGTTGGGCTATTTGTGTGATACCTATTAGCCACCGAACCACTAAGTGTTGGTCAACACAATGGGGACTAGCATGTCGGCAAGCACGTGAACCTTGGGAGAAAAATCATTGTGTCCTTTGTCTCATTGGATCACTTGGTATTCATTATTTGATTCATTGATCATCGCTTGCCGGGATTGGTAACCTTCTCTATCACTTACATTTACATTTTGATACAGTTGTGTAGTGGTAGAAGTAACTAGTTTTGCCTAGTTGAGTAGCTAGAAGTAATTAGTAGTTATTCTTGTACTAGCTTGCTCACTATTATAGAAATAGTGACATAGTCCTTTGTGTGCCATAGAGACTATAATTCACTAGAATTGATTGGATAGGTGGCTTGCATTACCTTGTGGAGCTAGAGCAAAACTTGCTATCGCCATTTGTTGTACTAATTATTTGCTCTAGTGATCTGTAGATTTTTAATTAGGCTATTCGCCCCTCCTTTAGCCATTTAGGACCTTTCAAGTCGTATCGAAGATGTAGTCATCGTTTGATTAAGGTTTAATAACCTTCAGTGTCAAAAATGGCTCAAGTTGTGTTCAACCATGTTGGGGGCAAACCACCGCACTTTGATGGCACGTGTTATGATTATTGGAAGAGAATATGAAGATGTTTTTGGGTTCAATCAATGATCAAGTGTGGGATGTGACCGAGAGTGATTATGTGATTCTTGATCCCACCAATCTCACCAATGTTGACAAAGCAAACAAGCAATGCAGCACAATGGCTCTCAACACCATCTACAATGCAATTGATTCAAAGGTGTTTTAACAAATCAAGGATTGTGAGAGGGCAAGTGAAGCATGGAAGAGATTGGAGGAAACCTATGAGGGGACACCAGTGGTCAAGAGTGCCAAGCTATATATTCTCAAGGAAAAGTTGACAAGCTTCAAGATGAATGATGATAAGAGTATTCCGGAGATGTTCCATAGGCTCGAAGTTATTGTGAATGATTTGAAGGCATTGGGTGAGAAGATCAATGATGTTTCCCACCAGTTCTTGATATGCCTACCTCCAAGGTTTGAAACATTGAGATTGATCATCATAAGAGGAGGATTGAAGGACATAACCCCTAACCAAGTACTAGGTGATATCATGACACAAGAGACATACCGTGTGGAATGGAAGGGGGTTGACCAAGATGAGAAGAAGGATGAGGACAAGAAGAAGAAGAGTGTAGCATTCAAGGCTAGCTCATCATCTAAGAGCAAGGGCAAAGCAAAGAAAGAAGAATCAAGTGATGATGAAGATGCTAGTGACATTGATGATGAAGCCATGGCTCTCTTTGTGTCCAAGTTTGGCAAATTCATGAAGAAGAAGGGTTATGGTGTGTAACAGAACCACCCAATTTATACAAGATCAAGCACGGCTATCCCCGCTAACACGTTGACATACGCATACTTTCACTCATATAAACCCGGTAGTCCGCCGAGTGTCCCGAAAGACCTCGGTAAATCAACATCACAACCAAGATCGCGGGATTAAGCAAATACACATCACATACACAGGGTTGCAGCGGAAATAATATTACAAATGAGTTCACAATTAAAAGTACAAGTTTGGGTTTCAAAATCAATTCGTGAAAACAACATAGCTTTCAAAAGATTACATTAATATATGTTCCAAATACATTGCTAGCATAAGTGACATCACCCGACAAAAGCATATAGATGAGAAGTAACTATAGAATCACCAAGCCACCGGCGGATAACCACCATCTTCAACAGGCCAATAACTTCACCTGCAACATGGTGGGATAAACCCTGAGTACGAGAAGGTACTCAGCTAGACTTACCCATCAAAACCAGAAATAAAGGACACCAAGGATCATGCAAGGCTTATGAGGTGGGCTAGCTGGACACAGTTGCATAAAAGAGCTTATGAGCATAGTAACCAATTTAAACTTAGCATCAAGCTTATCATCATTTACCTGTCCACTAGATTAGCACCTGTACTAGAGCACTCACTTATTAGGAGCAAACAATATAAACCATAGCAGGTATAATAAGGCTGTCATCATCATATCATCATTTCTGAACCATTATGTTACTTAGTGCATCTACATTGGAGATAAGCCCATCAAGTTCTCACTAACCGGGAGAGACGGCGATTCGAATTGAATTACAACTCAGTTGAGGGGGTATTCCTAACTCTCACTCTGGCATACTTAGCAAGGGTAACCGTGGGTTACCTTTGGTACATCTCAGGAACCAAATTCACGGGTTCGATCAGCGCCAGCACTCTCAGGGATTACCCTTCTGCCAGGACAATCAGGACTTTTAAATCACCTGCCCTTGGACTCACGCCTACGGCTCCCTTCCGAGGCGCACTTTATACTTATCGACTCCCGGCCCGAGGTGAGCTACTCGGCCATGGTCGGTCATCGGACACGACCAACTAAGAGAGAGGCAAGCATTCAACATGAACAGAAAGGCTCCAAGAATCAGTCCTTAAGCGACATGAGACGGAGTCACTACAAACCCGCAAAGCCTCCGTCCGGTCTTCATTTCAAATTAAGACCGGTTCTTTTCCACGATAGCAAATATAGCCAACCGTGCCACATGTATCTTCCTATATCTCGCAGGTGACAGGAAATCACCTGACTTCTACCGCGTTTAAGCAGGGCTAAGCACTACTCGAGCCTGAGCTACATAGGATTCAGGGTAACAATATCTGGACAAGGATTGGGTAACCAATGCAGCAATTGTTTGCATCCAACACCTAAACTTAATGCAACAATATATATATAATAATAATAATATCAGAATCGCATTTTGGAAATTAGGAGGCTTAATATGCTCCGGGGCTTGCCTGGAATCCGACACAAGTCAGTTCAATTAGCTTGCACCGTCTTGGTGACATCTCAGGTCCTAGCACTTACTTAGTCCTTCCATCTTCGGGATAGATTCATCAAACGCTGTCTTTGGGTTTGGCTCCAACATCGCATCCTTCACGTGGTGCATCTAGCGTACCTAGATGAGATGCAATATGCAAGTGTATGAATACATGGAAGTGCAATAGACAATGCATCACATGCAGTAAGTAAGACAAGCACAAGGTTACATTAATCATGCACAAGCACTTCGCATTGCCTACTTTAAATATCGCACAATTTATCATCCCACGATAGCAAATAAGACGACGACACCAAGCATGACACAAGTTTTCCAAGATCTCAGGTACTCTAACTCAACCATCATCAAAGGTTTGAGCCACACTTAGCAATATACAAGCAAACAACTATAATTGGAATCTATCAATTTCTGGACATGCAAACAACAGCTACAAGATTTAGCTATAGCTGGAGTTACACAAATCCAAATGACTTGAAAGAAGACATTTTGGAAATCTTATAAAATTATCTACATTTCATCTGTAACCATCATAGCATGATTCACAAGTTAAGTAGGTCAAAATTATACATTTACAGAAACTGGTCCACAATTGACAGAGAGCAGCCATTTCTGAAACCCAACTTTAAACAGGCATAACTCACAAACTACTTGGCCAAATGATACCAAATTTTAACAACAGCTAGATACATAAATTATGTACAACTTTTGTATAAACAATTTTCACAACAAAGCGTCTTATCATGAAGAACTTTGCTAAGTTCCCAAATCTGTCCAGAAACCACATTTGCAAGAAAATAAATTTTAACTTATGTTGCAAACACATAATTAGGCAAAACCAACTTTACCAACATGTCACACATGACTAAAGAACACCATAAAACCTAGGGTCCATGACCAAATAAATTCTTTTAATGCATTTCTTAATTTATTTTAGATAACAAGGTGATTTAAGGAACATATACTGAAAAGTATACAATAAATTCTACAAAAATTATAGTGGCTCACCTCTCAATAGTCTACTGTCCAAATTTCAAATAGACAAGTTGCTAAAGCAAGAAATCATGTGAGAGAAAGATAAACCAATAACTCACTCATACTTCATCCAATACTCATGAAATTTTTATCACACATCAAACATAACATGAGTAGCATGCCACAAAAAATTTCACTTCATTTGGAGCCCTACAACTACAGATATGAAAAAGACAAATACAACTAGAATTGAAAACCTAGATGCATAAATCCATTTTCACAGCTAAAACTTTAAACTAAAACATGAAATATTATAGATCTACTACATAGATAATTTCACAAGGATTCCAAAAAGCCCTCATTTGCTATTTTACGAATTTCCTATGATTTACTATACATTTTCAAAGTTTCAGCAAATTTATCGCAAATGGGTCTTTATCGGCACTATTCATTTGAGTCATAGACTTGCAGCTAGAACCTTCCTTTTTTCTAATTGTTACCAGAGGTCCTCGGTCGCGATTACAGAGAGGGGTTGCGCGAGGAGCTCGCCGGAGGAGGCGCGCGTCGGCGGCGGGAAAGCGGCGGGGAAGCATCCAGCGTCCCACGCCACACCGCCGGTGGCCGTGGTTGAGCGGAAGGTGGCCCAGATCGGGCCGGTGGCGGATGCATGCAGCTCGGCGGCTCTGTTAGACGCACGTCTGGCGGCAAAGATCGTGGCTCGACGATGGTCTGCACTCGCCAAGGCAAGCAAGCAAGCCGCTCAGGCCACGGCGGTCCAAGGAGACCATGGAATGAGAGGGATACAGAGCAGGGAGGGACGCAAACCATGCACGAGCTCCAGCTAGTGGCATCCATGGCAGCCATGGCAGCGGCAGGTGCCGGTTGAAGACAGAGCAGGAGAAGGGAGGGAAAAGGAGTGGGAGAGAGTGGAGAGGGCAGGGTGCCGGTTGAAGACTTAAGCACGCAAGATGGCCACGCTGCACGCAAGCAGGGCGCATGGCGGCCACGCTGAAACAGCCTTGAGAGCAATCTGTCGGCCACTGCTCAACATTTTCAAAATTCTAATACCACCGCGAAAATACAAGCTGAAATCCCATTTTCCTCCCCTCATATCTCCTAAACTGATAGATTATTTGTTCCACCGATTACACCGTTGTGTCGGGCTACAAGAGTACTCTAACTTTCCTTAAAGGAGTTTTCCCAAATTCAAAATGGTTTGCAAACTAAAATTCGCCAAATATGGGTACATTGAAACTGAAAACGGGAAGTTCGTCATATACACTTTAGCCAAATTTCAGGGTTCCAAAAACAGCAGTTCATTGAATCTTGTGAGCTCTGTTTGACTAGGTTATGGACCCAACTAGTTCTTGACCCTTAAACAATGTTTCTTCTACATAACATGAGCTTCAACTTTTATTAAATGTCCAACTTCAAAACAGGTGCAGAAGATATAGTTCTACTTTGACCAAAGAAGGACCACGATAAAGCTTAAATTATCCTTTGTGATCCATTGGAGCATTTTCTTGGCATTTTCTCAACATGAACCTTTCATGACTTTTGTTGTAGAGTTCAATTAGAGTCGTTTGGGCATAGTACCAAGGTTTGTTTAATGACCTAGAATTCCTTTCACTTAATAAAACAATCCAGGAAAGAATGTAACTCATCATTTCATGCGACTTCTTGATTCCAAACTTCACGAAACTTTTCCATGGATCAATATAGATGGATATTGATTTGAGACACATGAAAGAAGCACCCTCAACCTTACTTAGGTATATATATCTAAAACGGCCAATATGCAAGCAAAGGCATGTTGCTCAAGTTTAAGTTGGAGCTCACTCTTGTAGATTTGATCTTGACACCTTCATCACCACTTGACATGTCATGTTTGAGCTCAAACCCATTGCTTAACTGGTGACCAACACCTGGGGTGTTACAGCCCTCCCCCCTTATAGGAATCTCGCCCCGAGATTCGATGCGAAAGACCTTTAAGGGAAGAGAAGCATGTCCTTCATTTTCCAATATCAGTGATAGCCTTAGGCTACATAACTTTGGAGTATCAGAGAGGCTAATTGGGTCAAGACACTTTTTGATACTTGCTCTTCGCAGTAAGTTTGGTCTGAAGAATTTTCTTTGTTGGCGCCCATAAAGCATTGTTACATTGGGAGGAATCCAAGATAGCACGGTCCTGCGTACTTCATCCTCGATGTACGAAGAGTGATACAAGTGTAGACTAAATACTTGTAACATCTACTTCCCTAGTGGATATAGCACAGACCATATGGACTTTGCACTAGATCATAATCTCCTGAAGGATACTCGTTGCAATGGTTCCATGTGTGCAGTTCTCTTTTTCTGATAACCACACCATATTATCTGAGTCCGTTGAGTGAGCGGTGAATGTGATAGCTGACTCTGTTGGCCCAATGTTCTCGATGACCATTCTTTAGGGAGCCTTTGGATCTAAGTTGCAACAGTAATCTGGGTTGAATCTGATGCAACCTCTTGGGTGAAACACATGGAAGACACCAAATGACAAGGCAGCATTGGTAAGCATTGCCAAGGATGATGGATAGCGAGACCTAGAGTACAATAAAAGTTGCAAGTATTTCCTCAAACTAGGGAAATAGTTCCCTACCAAGCATTTTGAGTATGATTCTCCTTCATGGTGTAGTTGCTCAGTACGTTGAGTTGACTTGCACTATATCAAAACTATCTTTTGTGGAACTACTTTTGACATTGGGGCTTCATTTCTAATGTCAGCAAATATCTCCAAATTACAATTTTGAAATCTGTTGTTTGACACCTCTCAAATTGCTTTTGAGTTGCAAGGGTACAAATTGACTCGTAGAACACCTTGATTGCTCGAACATTGTTGATAGAAGAGGCCAAGAACAAGGTACAAAGGGGTCCAAGGAGTCTTCTTTAGGGCATCTAAAGGATTATCTAGCAACAATTCTTGACCGCGTTACATACCTTGGCATCAATTGCAAACACAACTTTTGAATGCGAAGGATGATCGCAGTCACAAAGAAATTACAGATTCTGTACCCTTTTGTTTTCTATTCATATTTCACAAACTACTGCTCCAATATGCACAAATTTTGGTGGGCATGTAGATCCATGGGTCTTCTAACTACTCACCAAAATTCAACTCAACCGGACATCGTTTGACCATCCAAACAATTCATCTACCAAACTGCTGTGTTCTGAAATGGCAGCAAACCAAGCCGACAAGATATCTCTCAAATCCGATGTTTTACTCAACCAATACTCAAACCAACTTAAGACATTGAAGGGTCCTAAGCAAGGAATGAGATCACCAAGATTGGGGTCAATCCAACTTCGTTTGAGTCACTAATCGTTGGCTTGAAGATGTTTGGTCCTGTACCTTAAAATCTAGACAGATTTCTCGTTCTTCTCTTTCTTTGCTTCACACATTGTGGTGTGTGTTCTATACATTTATACTCTCGATCTCTTTGTATAGCAGTAGCAGCAGCTCCTTTCTCTAAGGATGTAGACTAAGATTTTCCATATATGATTCTCAGGAAACAACTTAATTCGTTTGATTTAGACAGCAACTTGACTATGCACAAGCATTGGACTTGTGACTATGTTTTCGGAACACAAGGCATACTCTTCATGGAGGGACTGTCCTACAGAGATAAGGGAACATCTCTTATTATCCTTCTGTGCCTCATCCAATAGAATCTGGAATAATCCTTTGATAGCACCTTATACATAACGATGCTGACCGAAACTAAGAATGTGCTTTCTCTAGCTCTTTACTTAGCTGATATAGCATCCAGCACTATCTGTGTGATTGTCCAAGATGGACTTGACTTGACAACATAGGGCTTGGAGAAGGAAGCAGTACTAGCATCGATGACCGGCTTTGCTGTTTGTTTGCTTAACATTGTTTTGTGAGCTCTGGCCTTCGTAATTAGCAAAAAGTTATCACCTAGCCGTAGGTTAAGCTTCCTACTCGTAACTAATCAGTTGACTCTCAACACTCAAAGTTCCAAATTCTTACTCTTGACCACAACAATAATTGCAATCAAGGCACAAACAGACGGTCGCCATCGAAGTCTGCGGATAAGAGTCACACTAGAGATGTTGATCTCGACTGTGCGATCAGCATGCACATAATAATCAAGACTTGGATAGCTAGGTCATAATCATAATGTGACGTTCGATTCTTATCTGACTAACAACTTGTCCAACATTAATTGTTGTGTGCCTTTCTGATCCAACAGTGATGACATAAGTTGTTCACTAGGTGACGGACGTCAATATTGGGACAACCAAGTGGAGTCACTTGTCTACCACCTCTTGTAGTCTGTTAATGTTTATGTCGGTGACCAGTTCTTCAAAGGTTATTCTTTTTGTGACTTCAAAAGGAAGCTCTACTACTTTCGGTCAGATATATGGATCTTCGATAAGATATGGAGAGATAACCAAGGAAGAGCTCACGTGAAAATAACACATCGGTACAGTTCTGCAATGGATCATGACTAGAAACCTCGATACCAGCGCGCACCCAGCAGCACAACCATGCGTCAGCTGCCCACAAGGAGGCCCTAGGTTCCGTCGCGGCACCGTAGATCACTAATCGTGGCACCATTACTGGACAAACAACCAAAGTGAAATTTCCAGTGGCACCAATTAGATTGTAAGAACAAACATTGTGCAAAAGAGGGATATCAAACAAGGATAGTCACAAGGTTAGGAATCAACAAGGAGGCGATCAGAAGATCAAAACACAGCGCAAAAGAACATAGCCTAATTGCCGAAGGCAACTAAGCAGGAGACTCTTGCTAAATTTCCATCTACACCTCGTGTCCACCAAAGTGATTACCAGATAAAGATTAACATGAGATTCGAGGGACAGAGCCATTGCACTAACTATGGATTCAGTTGATAAAACAACGACATGATCTACGAGGAAGAGGTTCCAAAGCCAGGGCAGATAGCAATTAGCGTTTCACTAGCTCACCAGTAGGAGAAAGAGCAATGAGGTCTAATACGGATTTTTGCGGCAGGGTCCTCCCACACAGGAGCGGGACAACCACGAAACATGCAAGCATTCAAGGGAATTAAGCTTGGGCCTAAGGTCAAGCAAAGGCATGGATAAAGGTCTTCGTAGCACAACGTTCAAGGCTAGCAACCACATGTACAGGCTTAGGCTCCCAAGGGAGAACCTAATTGGAGACGACAACTGTGCGATTACATAACTTGAGCGTTGTTTTAGGATAAAGCTATTCGACACTCGTATGCTTATTGAGGACAAAAGGGTGACAACTACGACACTACCTAGATAACGAGCCTCCATGCCTACATCATGGTCTTAAGTGAGCATTTCGAAACACTCAATCCAATTAGCTTAAATGGCTATTACGAAGCACAAAGCTCGTACATAACAAACAGTCACCTACAACAACACCACTACACATACCAGGCAAAACATGGTGGTAAGGCACTGTTATCTTTTTTTTACGGAGTAGGTGGATATCTCTACTAAACAAGTTTTGGAGTAGCAATTTAATTTTCAAAGGGGTGAAGTTTTGCTAATTAATAACTTGTCATCTATTTCCTTTGGACGTAGACATATAAGACGAGCTAATCACACACTATCTTCAAGCATAGCTATTCAAGCAGCATGGGACAAGACATTTTGTCTAGCTTCACACAGGGAAAATAGTGACATCACATTGATCACAAGTTACTTACTATTAGAACAAGGTGAGGGAAGCATATTTATGCACAAGCACAATCATGATGCATGCTCGTCCTATTCGTCCTCACAAAATTGCCAGCCTAAGGTAGCAATCACGTTCTATGTCGGTGGCAAAACACGTACTCTCTCGATATATAGCTAGTCGTCAGCTATATTCAATCTATGCATTCGTGGTTAGCGTACCTGCAGGCAAATTCATTGCAGCCCATCCCCACAAGAGATAAATAAGCACACAATGAAAGCAGTAAACTAAGATACCCTCCATATATGCATCCCCAGATGTATATACTTCGATATCCATAGCTACCCGATAAATATACCCGTAATTAAGTACCTTCGTATATACATGTATGTAACATGTAAATATTCCAGTAACCAAAGCTAACTCTCCCCTAGACCGATAGTTGGACGGTCATGCTCTCACAACTCACACTTACTTGGGCGTAGAGGCAATTGATCCATACATTACCATTCAACGAATGGCATCCATACAATAGCACGCCGTATGGACAACGAAAGTAAAAACCCCCATGTTAGTACTTAGATAGCCACATAATAGTCCTTAACTGGGAATAAAGGAGGATGTCGCTAGCATAGTTTTGTAAATTAGTTTTGACAAATTTGCCTGTAGCTAAAGTTTTAGTTAAAATAGGCTTTTTAAAACCAAAACTTTGTTTTTAAAACAATGTACATGACAGTATTATGCTTAATCTTGCTCTGATACCAGCTGTAACAGAACCGCCCAATTTATACAAGATCAAGTACGGCTGTCCCCGCTAACACGTTGACATACGCATACTTTCACTCATATAAACCCGGTAGTCCGTCGAGTGTCCCGAAAGACCTCGGTAAATCAACATCACAACCAAGATCGCGGGATTAAGCAAATACACATCACATACACAGGGTTGCAGCGGAAATAATATTACAAATGAGTTCACAATTAAAAGTACAAGTTTGGGTTTCAAAATCGATTCGTGAAAACAACATAGCTTTCAAAAGATTACATTAATATATGTTCCAAATACATTGCTAGCATAAGTGACATCACCTGACAAAAGCATATAGATGAGAAGTAACTATAGAATCACTGAGCCACCGGCGATTAACCACCATCTTCAACAGGCCAAGAACTTCACCTGCAACATGGTGGGATAAACCCTGAGTATGAGAAGGTACTCAGCTAGACTTACCCGTCAAAACCAGAAATAAAGGACACCAAGGATCATGCAAGGCTTATGAGGTGGGCTAGCTGGACACAGTTTCATAAAAGAGCTTATGAGCATAGTAACCAATTTAAACTTAGCATCAAGCTTATCATCATTTACCTGTCCACTAGATTAGCACCTGTACTAGAGCACTCACTTATTAGGAGCAAACAATATTAACCATAGCAGGTATAATAAGGCTGTCATCATCATATCATCATTTCTGAACCATTATGTTACTTAGTGCATCTACATTGGAGATAAGCCCGTCAAGTTCTCACTAACCGGGAGAGACGGCGATTCGAATCGAATTACAACTCAGCTGAGGGGGTATTCCTAACTCTCACCCTGGCATACTTTGCAAGGGTAGCCGTGGGTCACCTTTGGAACATCTCAGGAACCAAATTCGCGGGTTCGATCAGCGCCAGCACTCTCAGGGATTACCCTTCTGCCAGGACGATCAGGACTTTTAAATCACCTGCCCTTGGACTCACGCCTACGGCTCCCTTCCGAGGCGCACTTTATACTTATCGACTCCCGGCCTGAGGTGAGCTACTCGGCTTCGCGGTCGGTCATCGGACACGGCCAACTAAGAGAGAGGCATGCGTTCAACATGAACAGGAAAGGCTCCAAGAATCAGTCCTTAAGCGACACAGACGGAGTCACTGCAAACCGGCAAGCCTCCGTCCGGTCTTCATTTCAAATTAAGACTGGTTCTTTTCCACGATAGCAAATATAGCCAACCGTGCCACATGTATCTTCCTATATCTCGCAGGTGACAGGAAATCACCTGACTTCTACCGCGTTTAAGCTGGGCTAAGCACTACTCGAGCCTGAGCTACATAGGATTCAGGGTAACAATATCTGGACAAGGATTGGGTAACCAATGCAGCAATTGTTTGCATCCAACACCTAAACTTAATGCAACAATATATATATGTAACAATAATACTGTAACTGCATTTTGGAAATTAGGAGGCTTAATATGCTCCGGGGCTTGCCTGGAATCCGACACAAGTCAGTTCAGTTAGCTTGCACCGTCTTGTTGACATCTCAGGTCCTAGCACTTACTTAGTCCTTCCATCTTCGGGATAGATTCATCAAACGCTGTCTTCGGGTTTGGCTCCAACATCGCATCCTTCACGTGGTGCATCTAGCGTACCTTGATGAGATGCAATATGCAAGTGTATGAATACATGGAAGTGCAATAGACAATGCATCGCATGCAGTAAGTAAGACAAGCACAAGGTTACATTAATCATGCACAAGCACTTCGCATTGCCTACTTTAAATATCGCACAATTTATCATCCCACGATAGCAAATAAGACGACAACACCAAGCATGACACAAGTTTTCCAAGATCTCAGGTACTCTAACTCAAGCATCATCAAAGGTTTGAGCCACACTTAGCAATATACAACCAAACAACTATAATTGGAATCTGTCAATTTCTAGACATGCAAACAACAGCTACAAGATTTAGCTATAGCTAGAGTTACACAAATCCAAATGACTTGCAAGAAGACATTTTGGAAAGCTTATAAAATTATCTACATTTCATCTGTAACCATCATAGCATGATTCACAAGTTAAGTAGGTCAAAATTATACATTTACAGAAACTGGTCCACAATTGACAGAGAGCAGCCATTTCTGAAACCCAACTTTAAATAGGCATAACTCACAAACTACTTGGCCAAATGATACCAAATTTTAAAAGCAGCTAGATACATAAATTATCTACAACTTTTGTATAAACAATTTTCACAACAAAGCGTCTTATCATGAAGAACTTTGCTAAGTTCCCAGATCTGTCCAGAAACCACATTTGCAAGAAAATAAATATTAACTTATGTTGCAAACACATAATTAGGCAAAACCAACTTTACCAACATGTCACACATTACTAAAGAACACCATAAAACCTAGGGTCCATGACCAAATAAATTCTTTTAATGCATTTCTTAATTTATTTTAGATAACAAGGTGATTTAAGGAATATATACCAAAAGTATACAATAAATTCTCAAAAATTATAGTGGCTCACATATCCTCTCAATAGTCTACTGTCCAAATTTCACTCCATTTTACTATGTATAGCACCCTCTATGAAAAAGACAAGTTGCTAAAGCAAGAAATCATGTGAGAGCAAGATAAACCAATAACTCACTCATACTTCATCCAATACTCATGAAATTTTTATCACACATCAAACATAACATGAGTAGCATGCCACAAAAATTTCACTTCATTTGGAGCCCTACAACTACAGATATGAAAAAGACAAATACAACTAGAATTGAAAACCTAGATGCATAAATCCATTTTCACAGCTAAAACTTTAAACTAAAACATAAAATATTATAGATCTACTGCATAGATAATTTCACAAGGATTCCAAAAAGTCCTCATTTGCTATTTTACGAATTTCCTATGATTTACTATACATTTTCAAAGTTTCAGCAAATTTACTACAAATGGGTCCTTATCGGCACTATTCATTTGAGTCACAGACTTCGCAGTTAGAACCTTCCTCTTTTCTAATTGTTACCAGAGGTCCTCGGTCGCGATTACAGAGGGGTCTGCGCAGGAGCTCGCCGGAGGAGGCGCGTCGGCGGTGGGAAAGCGGCGGGGAAGCATCTAGGCGTCCACGCGCACCCGCTGGTGGCCGTGGTTGAGCGGAAGGTGGCCCGTACGGGAGCATGCGGCGGATGCAGCTCCGGTGGCTCTGTTCGTACGTACGGCGGCAGCATCAGGGCTCAGCGATGGCTGCACTCGCCGGCGGCAAGCCGCGTAGGACACGGCGGTCCAAGGAGACCATGGAATGAAAGGGATGCAGAGCAGGGAGGGACACAAACCATGCACGAGCTCCAGCTAGTGGCATCCATGGCAGCCATGGCAGCGGTAGGTGTCGGTTGAAGACAGAGCAGGAGAAGGGAGGGGAAAGGAGTGGGAGAGAGTGGAGAGGGCAGGGTGCCGGTTGAAGACTTAAGCACGGCAAGATGGCCACGTGGCACGAGCAGGGGCGCATGGCGGCCACGCGAGCTGCAGCGCCAGAGCAATCTGTCGGCCACTGTTCAACATTTTCAAAATTCTAATACCACCGCGAAAATACAAGCTGAAATCCCATTTTCCTCCCCTCATATCTCCTAAACTGATCGATTATTTGTTCCACCGATTACACCGTTGTGTAGGGCTACAAGAGTACTCTAACTTTCCTTAAAGGAGTTTTCCCAAATTCGAAATGGTTTGCAAACTAAAATTCGCCAAATATGGGTACATTGAAACTGAAAACGGGAAGTTCGTCATCTACACTTAGCCAAATTTCAGGGTTCCAAAAACAGCAGTTCATTGAATCTTGTGAGCTCTGTTTGACTAGGTTATGGACCCAACTAGTTCTTGACCCTTAAACAATGTTTCTTCTACATAACATGAGCTTCAACTTTTATTAAATGTCCAACTTCAAAACAGGTGCAGAAGCTATAGTTCTACTTTGACCAAAGAAGGACCATGATAAAGCTTAAATTATCCTTTGTGATCCATTGGAGCATTTTCTTGGCATTTTCTCAACATGAACCTTTCATGACTTTTGTTGTAGAGTTCAATTAGAGTCGTTTGGGCATAATACCAAGGTTTGTTTAATGACCTAGAATTCCTTTCACTTAATAAAACAATCCAGGAAAGAATGTAACTCATCATTTCATGCGACTTCTTGATTCCAAACTTCACGAAACTTTTCCATGGATCAATATAGATGGATATTGATGCGAGACACATGAAAGAAGCACCCTCAACCTTACTTAGGTATATATATCTAAAATGGCCAATATGCAAGCAAAGGCGTGTTGCTCAAGTTTAAGTTGGAGCTCACTCTTGTAGATTTGATCTTGACACCTTCATCACCACTTGACATGTCATGTTTGAGCTCAAACCCATTGCTTAACTGGTGACAAACACCTAGGGTGTTACATGGTGCAAGAAAGAGAAGACAACAACAAGAGCAAAGACTATGTGAGAAGATGCTACAAGTGCAAGAGCAAGGATAACGTGTAGCGGATTGTCCCTACAATAGTGACAATGATGAGGATGAGAAGAAGGAAAAGAAAGAAAAGAAGAAGAAGAAAATCACCTTCCAAAAGAAGAAGAAAGGTGGTGGCTATGTGGTAACATGGGATAGTGATGCATCATTGGAGGATAGTTATTCCAATGATGATGACAAGACATCCAAGAAGAAGGCACTTGCAAGCATCGCCATCAACAATAAGCCTTCCCTCTTCGACACTCCATCGATTTGCCTCATGGCAAAGCCCACCAAGGTAAAATATGATGTGAGTGATAATGATGAGTGTGAAAGTGATGATTGTAGGAGTGATGATGATGATGACGAGTACTCAAAGGAGGAGCTCATGGACATGTTGGAGCAAGTTCATACTTGCTTTGAGATGAAGAGAAAGGAGTGCAAAGAATTGCACAAGAGGGTTAAATCTCTTGAGCAATCCTTTGATGAGCTCAATACCACTTATGAGAGGCTAATGGAAGTCCATGAGAAAATTGGCAAAGCTCACTCTAAGCTTGAAAAGGCTCACTCCTCTCTCCTTGAGCAAGCCAAGAAGGAGGTCATTGTGACATGTGACGTGGGCTCTACATGTGATCTAATTAATGAATCTTTCTTTGAGCCTATCATTGTTACCTCCACTAACCCTTCTTGTAGCACATCCACTTCTATTTCACCTTTGAGTGATGGTTTCACTTATGATGCTTCACTAATGGTGCAAAATGATACCCTCAAGAAGGAGGTGAATGAGCTCACTCGTGCCTTAGGCAATGCCTATGGTGGAGATGCCCGCTTGCTAAAGTGCTTGGGTAGCCAAAGGTTTTCTCTCAATAAAGAGGGATTAGGCTATACCCTCAAGAAAGGCAAAGTGGCCTAGCTACTCCCAAAGCTTGCTTTGTGAAGAGCAATGGTCGGTTTTACAATAGATGCAAGCAAGTTGGGCATGTAGAGCAATATTGCAAGAATAAGAACAAAGATGCTAATGTATACTCAATTAAGTTTGATTCTTGTTATTTGCTTACCAAGGGTGCCAATGGTGTGAAGGCTAAGTTCATTGGTGCACCTATTGTGGGCTCAAAGAAGAAAGTCATTTAGGTACCAAAGAGCTTAGTGACTAACCTTCAAGGACCCAAGCAAGTTTGTATCTAAAAAGAATTGATCTTCTTTTATAGGTCAATTACAAAGCCGGAGGAAGGCATTGGGGTGCTTGATAGTGGATGCACACAACAAATGATCGATGATTCAAGAATGTTCAATTCAATCAACACAACTGATAGCAATGGGGTTGATAGTATAACATTTGATGATAATGGCAAAGGCAAGGTCAAAGGGCTTGGTAAGATTGCAATATCCAATGACTTGAGCATATCCAATGTGTTGCTAGTAGAGAGCTTGAACTTTAAGCTATTGTCGGAAGCACAACTTCGTAATCTTGGTTTCAAGTGCATATTTGGTGTGGATGATGTAGAGATCATAAGTGTAGATGGCTCTAACTTAATCTTCAAAGGCTTTAGATATGAGAACCTATACTTAGTTGATTTCAATGCTAGTGAAACTCAATCATCAACATGTTTGTTCACTAAGTCTAGCATGGGTTGGTTATGGCATAGAAGGCTTGGTCATGTTGGAATAAAACAATTGAACAAATTGATTAAGCATGATCTAGTAAGGGGCTTGAAAGATGTCACATTTGAGAAAGATAAGCTATGCTGTGCATGTCAAGACAGAAAACAAGTTAGTAACACAGACCCTAAGAAGAGCATGATGAGCACATCTAAGGAATTTGAGTTATTGCACATGGATTTGTTTAGGCCAACAACATACACTAGTATTGATGGGAACAAATATGGATTTATGATAGTGGATGATTTCACAAGATACACTTTCTTGTTGATAAGAGTGATGTGTTTGCTACATTCAAAACATTCATCAAGAGAATACACAATGAATTTGAAACAACCATCAAGAAAGTAAGAAGTGACAATGGTAGTGAGTTCAAGAACACTAGAATTGATGAGTTATGTGATGAAATAGAATTAGACATCAATTCTCGGCCAAGTACACTCCACAATCAAATAGCCTTGTTGAGAGAAAGAATAGAACACTCATTGATATGGCAAGGTCTATGCTTAGTGAGTACAATGTGAGTCATTCTTTTTGTGCCGAAGCAATCAATACGGCTTGCTATTATAGCAATCGTCTCTATTATCACCCCATGATGGAGAAGACGCCTTATGAGCAATTGAATGGAAGAAAGCCCAACATTGCATACTTTAGAGTCTTTGGTTGTAAATGCTACATTTTAAAAAAGGCACTAGATTGACCAAGTTTGAGAAGAAATGTGATGAATGGTTCTTACATAGATACTCCACTACTATCAAGGCCTATAGAGTTTGGAATTTGGTAAGTTGTACTCTTGAGGAGGTTCATGATGTTGAATTTGATGAAACCAAGGGTTCCCAAGAAGATGAGAATCTAGATGATGTGAGAGGCACTCAATTGGTCAATGCAATGAAAAACATAGACATTGGTGATATAAGGCCTAGAGAGGTGATTGATGTTGAAGATGACAAGAATCAAGTGCTCTCTAACTCAAATGTACAAGCTAGTGGTTCTCATGATCAAAATCAAGCTAGTACAAGTGATGGTAAAGTGCAAGATCAACAACAAGTGGCTAGTTCATCATCTCAACCAAATGATCAATCAAGTGTAAGCAATCAAGTTCAAGTGCTCCAACCAACCAATGTTGCAAGAGATCATCCATTAGATTCTATAATTGGTGATATCTCAAGAAGTGTGCAAACTAGATCAAGATTGGCATTATTTTGTGAGAATTTCTCATTTGTATCATCCATTGAACCAAAGAAGATAGATGCAGCTTTGAAGGATGTTGATTAGGTCAATGACATGCATGAAGAGCTAAACAACTTCACAAGAAATCAAGTATGGGAGTTAGTTGAGAGGCCTAAGGATCATAATGTGATTGGAACAAAGTGGGTCTTTCGAAACAAGCAAGATCAAGATGGGATAGTAGTAAGGAACAAAGCAAGATTGGTAGCACAAGGCTATATACAAGTTGAAGGTCTTGACTTTGGTGAAGCATATACCCCAGTTGTAAGATTAGAAGCAATTAGGATCTTGTTAGCCTATGCTTGTGCCCACAATATCAACTTGTACCAAATAGATGTGAAGAGTGCATTTCTCAATGGGTACATCAATGAGCTTGTGTATGTTGAGCAACCGCACGGTTTTGAAGATGAGAAGACCCAACCATGTTTACAAGTTGAAGAAAGCATTGTATGGCGTGAAGCAAGCACCAAGAGTATGGTATGAGAGGTTGAGAGATTTTCTACTCTCTAAGGGATTCAAGATGGGCAAGGTTGACACCACTCTCTTCACCAAGAAGATAGGCAATGACTTGTTTGTGTTGCAAGTATATGTGGATGATATCATATTTGGAGCAATCAATCAAGATTTTTGTGCACTGATTTTCATCTATGGACGAGCCATGGTGCTCGATGAGTTGTTAGCTGGCTAGTTCAAGTAGGGTCCCAGCATCCCATTTGTGGGGATCCGGCTAGGGTCAGCTTGGTGACCGACCTTAGATTTTCAGCGGTCAATCCATATAGTTCTCGGGTCCGTTCGACCGGTCCCGAGGGCTCTCTGCCTTTCTTCAGGGAAAAAACCAAGGATCGTACCCAACCGAGACTCGATCATGGCCTGAGATGCCCATGGCACTCGTGTGCCTGGGTACTAGCTGGTTGCGGGCCCATCCCTTTCCATCCCTTACTCTAAGGGTGCCCGGAGCAGTTGCCAAACCTGTTGATTGGCCAACCTTCAAACTCCTGGCCCAGGCGGGCCATAGAGGTGTTTTTTGATCCGTATTCCTCTTACTTGTGATGAGTCATGGCCTGTCCAGAGAGGCAAAACGTCCAGCGAGTTTTTCGAGGGAATGGACAGAGATTGTGTGCGCACTTCCTGTAGTGAGACGTTGTGGCTGATCATGGTAGGTGTGGAGATCCAGGCGGGCGGTTGGTTTCCTCGCACCCGTCGCCCCTATAAAACCAAAGGGTTCACCCCCCGGGTTCCATACCTTGCATCCTTGCCTCCGCAGCCATGACCGCCACCACCAATCACCTAGGGTTCCCCATCTCCACATCCCCACTGCCGTTGAGCCCGCATTCAACCATCCCCACCTCCAATGGATCCGTGGTGCCATTCTGACATCACCTTCTAGCGCATGGAGTGCCTCATCCATCATGGTCTTCTCTGTGCGTGGACCTCAATCGAGGAGTGGCTGCTGCCCGCTAAGGAGGATCTGCCATCATCGCTCGATGGCTATGTGGTGTCATTCACCCACTTCCATGAGCATGGGTTCGCGACCCCCGCCCACAGATTTCTTCGGGGGCTGCTGCACTACTACAAGATCGAGCTGCAGCACCTCAATCCCAACAGGACCCAGCACATGGCGGCGTTCATCGCCCTATGCGAGGGATTCCTGGGTATCTGCCCCCACTTCGATCTATGGAGGTACTTCTTTGCCGCCACCCTCCAGAAGAAGAGGGAGAAGAGCGGCAGGCAAGAACTGCACATGCTGGTGGGGTGCGCCGGCATCCAACTCTGGAATAACCGGGGCGGCGAGTACCCGCCGATGCGGCTATCAACATCCAACAAGGGGTGGCATTCATAGTGGTTCTTCCTCAAGAACGACACCATCGCCCCTCTACCGAGAGTTCACCGGCCGCCTGGTCGAAGAGGCTCCAGAGTCGTGGAGGAAGTGGGGCATTTCGGAGAAGGACAAGAAGAAGATCCCGAACCACATCGCCACCATCCACATCATGAAGGAGAGTGGTTTGAAGGGGTCATGCATCATCGGGGCCTACCATGCAAGGAGGGTGGCACCGTTGATGATGCGCGCGCTCCCGCTATACGCGATGGCGCCCGAGGAGTCGTTCGATGGAACAACGCTTGCCGAGGGAGTGCTCCCCCACTCTGAGGTCACGCAACGCATTAAGGAGGCGATGGAGATTTTGTAGGATGATGCGGGTGCCCCCCTCAACTTTGTCTACCTGGTGCTGAGTCATCCTCCGATGCTATCAGATCCAGGCCATGTCATCTTCGTAAGTTTCCCCTCCTCATACCTCCTCTTCAATTGATTTCTTGACCCCTTGATAATAACTTTGAGAGGGACGGGACTAGCCAAGGGACCTCATCTTCATGGATCACCCACCGTCGTTGCCGAGGGATTTGTCCATGAGGGTGGCAAATTGCGCCGAGGGTGAGCGGCTGAGGAAGGCAAAGGAGGACAAGAGGAAGAAGAAGAAGCGGAAGCTACAGGCGTGGGAGCGAAGGGCGGACACTGATAGCAATGGTGATGATGGAGATAGCAATGAGGTAGTCAACGACATCGAGTGGGACGACCTAGAGAATGAGGATGTGCTGACAGGTATTGGTTCGTCCTTGCAGGAGTCGAAACCCTTCCTGTTCCACGGAGGGGAGGGCACGTCCGGGGACCCGGCGAAGATGGGCCATACCATCGGCCTGCCCTAGGAGCCAACAGGGGTGGACAGCTCTACCGCCGTACCCGAGGTGCCAATGGAGGCGGGTGGCTCCGCCGTCGCTCCCCAAGATCCAGGGGGAGCAAGCCCCTCTGCCCAGGAGCAGGGGGCGAGCTCAAAATGGCCTCGCCCCAACGAGGTAGAGTAGAGGTCAGGGGTTCACCCCGCAAACATATCTACCACCCGACGGTGCTGAGGTGAGTCATCAGCTCCCCTATTTTTCCTTGTTTTGGTCGGATTTCATTGTGACTTATGCTTTTTGTCTCTTGCAGCGTCGGGAGGCAGCATAATCCTTTGGTGCTGGCGCCAAATAAGAGCGTCGCCCTTCAACCAAGACGATAGCCGTCAGCTGGCGTCGCACCCATTTCGGCGGAGGCGGTGCCAATGTGACTGCGTCGCCAGCCGGTCAAGCGCTGCCCACGATGGTGCTCATGCCCTTGGTGAGACAGGCGGACGCGGGGGCTCAAGGGATGCCTTCAGAGGTCATGGAATAGCCGGTGATGGTGGCGATACAGCTACCGACGATGGGGCAGATGGGGCTGCTCACCGTGCTCACCATGCCAACCGTGGTGGGCACAACGTAGCCGGTCAGGACCCCACCGACACATGCGGAGGTGGCGGTGGCTATGACAGGTGGGTTACAGTCGGGCGCTATCTTGGTGGTGCCTGCAGAACCGGTGCATCCTACGCCATTGGTGGCCCAGGTGATGGCATCTGGCATGGGCCAGACGGAGGGGGATGTGGCCGAGGGGTCCCTAGAGGTCGTGGGGCTAGGAGAGGAGTCAACATCCGTACTGTTGACCCCTTCTGTTGCTGGAGGGAGTGTCCCGGTGGGGACGCCACGGCAAGAAGGGTCGGCTGCGTTCAGAGCTGGCAGGGAGCCATCCCTGGGCCTGATGTCGATGGGCAGCGACTCACCTATGCGGGGCGAGCCCTTGCTCCGGTGGGCGAGTCTGGAAGATCTGACATCAACGCTCTTCACTCTGGACAATGCCGCAGAGAGCATGGAGTGGGAGAGCCTCGATGTGGGGATCGCATCCATGCTCGAAGCCCTGGACCACGCCTAAGGTGCCTTGCACGACGTTGTCATTCCCTTCGGCCGGGTATTCACTTGACCCTGCTTCTCGCCCTTTTCTTTCTCTATATATTTTTTGTATTCTGACCATCGTCTCCTTTCAGTCCCTTATCACTCACAGCC
This sequence comes from Miscanthus lutarioriparius, assembly GCA_904845875.1. NCBI lineage: Eukaryota > Viridiplantae > Streptophyta > Magnoliopsida > Poales > Poaceae > Miscanthus > Miscanthus lutarioriparius. The sequence continues at coordinate 85,807,957 of CAJGYO010000006.1, forward strand.
AGGGGAAGTCTTGGTTCGTTCATGAGCAAAAGGAACCCTGGGATCACCTCGTTGAGGAGGCGTGACTGCGTGGGGAGGTGACTGCTTAGCCTGTTGCCACCCAATAGAGGGTGGTCGAGCTGACTCCCCTCATCGAGGAGGCAGATAGTCTTCGGTCGTGGGTGGCTGAGGCCCGTTGGCATGCTGACGAGGCCGAGAGGGCGTTCGAGGCCCTATCGACGAGATCGCGGAGGGACGAGCTGCTCTAGAAGGACACCGAGATCCGCCAGCAGATCCTCAACCTTCTGGCTGAGGTTGAGAAGGAAAGGGAGCTGAAGGTGGGGCCGAGGAGAAGCTCGCAACCCTGGAGAATAGGGCAAGTCTAGATGTCGTGGTGGTCACCTAGCTGCGCAAGGAGCGGGATGAGCTACTCCAAACTACAGAGAGGCTCTGCTCGAAGCGAGGCGCGGCTCATGAGGAGCTCAACTAGGCCATCCGAGAGTGTGACTAGGCCTTCCAAGAGCGCGATGATGTGCAGTAGAAGGTTGGCTCCCTCCAGGCCGAGCTTGGAGACGCGATGGCCCAGAAGCTGGAGGCCGAGAACATTTCTGCCGGGCTGGCCGTGGACCTCACCGAGGCGAGGAGGAATCTTTAGGCGAAGAGTGATGAGCTTGGTATCCTGAGTGCCGCCCTTGAGGTGGTCTGCGACAACCTTGAGGTAGTGCGGTTGGAGGGGACCAGCTCGCTTGCACCCCATGCCATTGAGATCATGGCTTGGGTGCGCCCGCTCGAGCGAATGCCCTTCATGCTAGGGTTAATCAATCCTTCATGATTGCTCATTCTTATTACGGGGACAACATCGATCTGGAGGCGATGAGCCATGGCTTCGTGCCTAGCTATGAAGTCCACGAGTTGGAGGAGATGGAGACGGCGGTGGCTCCCCTGTCGTAGGACCTCACGGACAGAATAGAAAGCATAGTTCTCCCCAGAGGGGTTAATTAGCTAAATAGGTCGAGCAATCATTCATGTAACAAGTAGACAAGCTTCGACCCCTCTGTACTATCCGAACAAACTTATCACTTTGTTTTGTTTGATCAAATTTGTTTTTCTCCCTTTTTATGTGTGAAAAGGGGCTCATGTGCTCCAACCCTTCCGTTTGTTAAGACCATAGGGCTCGAGGTGTAGGAGGGAACTCTGATCGCGCTGGTAAGCAAGAGTGTGGTATCTGTTGGGGCATAGGTTTCTTGTAGTCTGACCGGCCTTGCTCAGTCATTCGTTTCCACAGACCTTGCCACTAGTTTTAACGTGAGGAGGAGGTCGGGCGTGGTGACTATTTCAGAAAGGGTGTATTTATTCCCTTATCAGCCCCCCAAGTGAGATCTGACCCTTTGCCATTGCTAGGGTCGTGTGTCACTAAAGATCGAGGAGAGGATAGCGAAATTAGTAGGAGAAAACGTCTCTTGTTTTTGTGAGTACCCCCTCCCTAGGTTCTGAGCCATTGTTCTGTGACCGCGTGTTCGGTCTCCTTGCGAGTCCAACTTTCCTCAAGCCCCCACACGTAGCAGGGGTCTGGTTGAGGGTTGGATCATCTTTGTGATCGTCACCCCGTCCGTGGTTTCCGCAACCGGAGGGGTCAAGCTAACGTCACTTGCCTCGATGGCTTGAGTGACAGGCTCGGTGAGCTCACTAATGGGCATGTCCGTCGTTTGTGGCAGGGTCAGCAAAGCCCTCATGTGGCATTCCACTGCTCCTTAACCCACCTCCTGGTAGATACTTGAGCCTTTCTGGATGGTGACTTAGGTGGCCCGATGGCTTCCCCTTAATGGGGATTCTATGGGCTTGGATTGAGGTTAGGATCGAACGAGAAGGTTGAGATGACCATGTTCACTTCTAAGCGGGTCGAGCGAAGGCCGCTGGGGCGCATCTGCATTTTTTCCCCTAGCTCTGTTTGACGCGAGGCAGCCATGGGCCCTTCATGGGCTGGCCTTCGAACCCCGGTTAGTTGGACTCCTGAGTTTGGGTCAGGCCGCTCGAGCCCCCGAGCCCCGTGGGGGTCAGTAGGGGTCAGCCAGATTTCATGCGTCACCCCATCCTTGGTTTCTACAACCGGAGGAGCTGAGCTAACGACACTTGCTCGATGGCTCGAGTGTCTCGCTCGGTGAGCTCGCTAACGGGCACGTCCGAGTGGAATCCGGGTCCATCATTCGCTGACGGGTTGGCATAGCCCTCATGTGGCATTCCACTGCTCCTTAACCCACCTCCCGGCAGATGCCTGAGCCGTTCGATTGGCTCGGGTGGACCACTGGCCTCTCCTGAATGGAGTTTCTATGGGCTTGGCTCGAGGTTAGGATCAAACGAGAAAGGTCAAGATGTCCTTGTCCACTTCTGAGTGGGGTCGAGCAAGGGCCGCTGGGGCTCATCTTGGTTTTTCTCCCCTAACTCTGTTTGATGTGAGGTGGCATCAAGCCCTTTGTGGGCCGGCCTTTGAACCTCGGTCAGTTGCCGCTCATGTCGAGTGACATGACTACCGCTTCGTGACGTGACGCGAAGCGTTGTGATGCAGCAATTGCATATGCAATGCTCGGATGTATGGGATGAATGTATGGATGAATGGATGAATGAATGAATGAATGCATGCGAATGGATGAATGAATGATCATGCAGTGGAAAAGAAAAGTGGGGGTCGATAAAGTTACCTCGATGGCTCAAGTGATGGGTTCGGGGAGCTCTTACCGGATATGTCCGTGTGGAGTCTGGGTCTGACGTTCATGATAGGGCCGACGTAACCTCCATGAGGCATCCCACTTATCTGTACCCATCTCTCGGTAGCGGCCCGAGCCGTTCGATCGACCTGGGCGACCTGCCAGCGTCTCCTCGATGGAGATTCTACCGGTGGGTCCCTCTGAATCCTTCCAGGGAAGGCGGAGGCTAAAGCTCAGGGTGCGGGGACAAAAACTCTGATCGCAATGGTGAGCAAAAATGCCATAGCCGCTAGGGCATAGATTTCTAGCGGTTCGACTAGTTTTACTCAGAGTTTGTTTCCGCACACCTTGCCTCTAGGTTTTTAGCACGAGAAAGGGGTCGGGCATCGAGAATGTCTACCGAATAGACACTCTTGCCAACCCCTGAACGAGACCCGACCCCTTGTCATTGCTGGGGTCGGGGGCTCGATAACGAAATTAATGCATGTAAAGTAAGGGTGACCCGTCTCTCGGCAGCGGCCCAAATTGTTCGATCGACTTGGGTGACCCACTGGCACAGGAATTACCTTGATGGCATGAGTGATGGGTTCAGGGAGCTCTTACTAGATATGCTCGAGTGGAATCTAGGTCCATCATTCGTAATGGGTTCGGCATAACCCGCGTGGGGCATCCTACTGCTCCCCACCCATCCCACGGCAGTGGCTAAGCCATCCGATCAACTTGTATTGCCCCGCTGGGACATGACTTACCAGCAGAGATAGAGGATGAGAACATCCCATGTAAGAATTTAGTTAGGCAGATAAGCCAGGTGGTGAACTTGCAATAAATAGACAATCTCTTAAATTTCATTATAGCCAAATAGCTTTTTAGCCCTTCTCCCCCTTTTGTATAAAAAGGTTAGTGCATTCTGTCCCCTTCTGTCGTTAAGGTCATAGAGCTCGGGGTGCGGGTGAGCAAACTCTGATCACGCTAGCGAGCAAAGGCGCCGTAGCTGCCGAGGCATAGGTCTCTTATAGTCTGACCAGTTATATTCAGAGCTTGTTCCTACAACCCTAGCTCCTAGGTCTTAACGTGATAGGTGGTCAGGCATAGAGAAAATTGGCCAGGTGGACAAACTCTTAGACGTGCACCGACTCTTCTCGTGACTAAGTGATGAGGACATGACACCCATGCATATGACCATGTTTGGCATATGGTATGGAGGGGAAGGAGGCCAGCAAGGGTGTCCAAGTCAAGAAGGAGACCCGAGGCTAATTCGGTTCGAGTCCCCGAGCTGGAGGCCCAAAGCAACTCAAGTTCGAGTCTGCCTCGGCCTCCAGGACCAGTCTGTCTTAAATTGGTCACCCAGGACGCATCCGGACTCCGTTTTTGACAATCCACATATGGATGGAAAGCTAATTTGATAAGGAAGCCAATCCAAGTGGTCTCACATCAAAAGCTATTCGGAATCAACAGGAATCGTGGTCACAAGATAGCATCTAGAATCTGCCAGGGTGCTGCGACACCATCTTTTGGTCCGTTGGACCGTGTATCGTGTTTGGGCCCATTAGGGGGCGCGTCCAGGGTGGGCGACGACCCTAAGACCTTTATAATCATACGCCACCCCCATCATTAGGGTTTGGGGTTTTGCTTAGATTATTCTGTGAAGAACAATTTCGTCGTTCATCGGTTTGTGAGACCCCAACTTCGTGAGATAATCATTCATCTGCAATTTGGTTGCGTTCTTTCTTGTTCTTGCTTGTGTTCTTCATTGTTGCGCAGGGATTAGCCTTCTTGGCGAGGTCAACCTGGTCTATAACTTGGTTGATAACCAGAGGAGCTGTGGTGCTAAGATTATAGGGTTCGATCTTTCGATCTGAAGCCGGATCGGTATGTCATTCTCCGCCACAACGATTGTTACCATCACCTGACGGAAGATCGGGATCCCCGTTTCCATTAAGTGGTAATCAGAGCTAAGGTATACCGTCAGGTTCACTTTATTACCTAGTTTAAGTGTTTCGCATTTGTCCCATATTCCAGTGCCATACTTGTTTTTCCTGTCCTAGAACCTTCCGCGCCATAGCCTTTGCATATTTTAGTTTCAGAGTCCGTCGTGTTGAGTTTGTGTCCTGGTCGAGGTCTTGTGCTGGTTAGGTCGTGTTAGAGTCCAGTTCGTGTGTTTTCCCCCATCGTTTCTATCAAATCTTGGCTGTTGTGACCAATTTTGCACACATTGTTCCTATTTTATCCTCTAATTCGGAGCCAATTCTTAAAACTGGTCTAGTTTTTGTATACGAACTCCATTTTCGACGTTCCATATATGCAAATCAATTAGAAAAAATTTTGGATCCATCCATCCCTAGCGATGCTGGGGTCAGAGATTTTTAAATTGGTCAAAAAGTGGTCACAAGATCCTCTTTTCGTGGTCACAAGGTTTTTGTCGATTTTGATCTAGTTTTCTGAAAATTCCACAGGCCATGTCTCTCACTTGTTTGAGCTCATATTTTTTGTGGTTACTTCTTTTGTGCTCCTAAGTAAATAAAAAATATCAAAAAAATAAAATAAAAAAGTCAAAATTTCCCAAAAAACAACAACAGCAAAAAAAAGAAAAAAAGAGAGGGACAAAAGAGGAACAATATTTAGAGGATTACATAGAGAAGACCAAAGTGAGCTGTGTTAGCGTGTGTTGTCTGGTTCCTTGTTTTTGTTGCTGTCTCCATCTACCATACTTGTTTTTCTCACACCTATCACCTTGCTATCCACCATACTTTTGTCACACACCTGGTACTTGCAACACTTGAGACCAGCAACGAGAACAAGTACTTTGGACTATAATTCAACATTACTTTCTATTACTGACTTGTGTGCCAGATATACATATTACTCTTTGTTTGCCTTCCAAGCTCCACAAATTCTTCAGATCAGTACAGACAAAGGGCTTTGCAATCTCGGTACCACTGCCTCACAGGTATCACGAACCAGCCACCAGTTGTACCGCCCACTGCTTGTGTTGGTAAGAACTTTGTAAGAGCTTGGTAAGACGCTTCCACTTGCTGTGAAAAGTAACACCACTACAACCACGTAGTCATTTGGTAGGGATAACTTTCATCGTTTGTTCCTTGTTTTTGTATTTACAATGACAGGTTGTTCGTATCCACTGACTTATGATGGTATAGGTGCTGATGAGTACATGGAGTGGGAAATTGCCATCGATAACATATTTGCCACTCGCTTTATGTGTCCAAGGAGGAAGGTAAATAATGCAGCTAGTGTTTTGCGACATTCTGCTTTATCTTGGTGGGAGTCTTTAGATCCTTTTGATAAACCTCAAACTTGGAATGATATGAAACTTCTTATGCGAGAAACCTTTGTTAATCCACCTCCTGTTTTGATTTCATATGATGAGGTGCACCATTTAGAGGAAGAGTCTGTTGTTATTCCTCTTGCTATGACTAACCTTCTGTAGGATAATGTCCATAAGCAAGAGGATGACATAGAAGAAAATGAGGAGCTCACAACCTCATATGCAAATTCAGAACCATCACTTCACAATGCACCTATTACTCCTGCTCCTGCTGAGAACACAGGTAATGCCCATGGTGCTACACTCATAGAAGGTGGAAATTGTCTTAATGTACTAAATTTTTCCACAAACCATGCTATCATAGAGTAATTGTTAGTGGAACCCTCTCTTGATTTATCTTTGTCCTATGATAATTTGCTTGATGTTCCTTGTGATAAAGATGAATTGGTTGATGATGCTTTAGTTTTACATGTTTTGGAACCAACCACTTGTGCTGAAAATAAACATGTTATTCAAATTGCTACTAAAACTGACAAGCTCAAACTGTTGTCTTCTTTACATACTTGGGGTTACATTGAATTTGATGTTTTGTGTAACCTAGAATATTTGGAGGAGAGCCTTTTTAAATATGTTGATTTGCCTTGGTTTTCTAAACACACATATCATGTTATTGGCAAATATAACAACAAAGGACAATATATGATACATCGAGTATACGTTCGTAGTAATATGAATTCTCTTTTTGTTGTACAAGATTATGATCGTTTAGAGAGCAGCCATAATAATACAAATATTTTCTCATGTTCCTCAAAGAAACAAGTTCACTTCCAAGAAGGGGAGCATTGTTGGTTGCTACTTATGTCTGCGAGACCATCTATTCCTGCATTGTCTTTGGTTAGTTCTAATCTTTTGCAGGATAGTGTTGACATACATCGTGTGCATTCGGATCATGGAGTCTACATGCTTGCTGAAATTTTTATGCGAGATGACATGCTAGAAACATGGAAACATGGTCATGTTCCTTTTCACAATTATTTCAGTTCCCTTTGTCTTCGCAACCCGTTCTCCTTTGTGTTGTGCAGGATATGATGAGGACATGACACCCATGCATATGACCATGTTTGGCATATGGTATGGAGGGGAAGGAGGCCATCAAGGGTGTCCAAGTCAAGAAGGAGGCCCGAGGCTAATTCGGTTTGAGTCCCCGAGGTGGAGGCCCAAAGCAACTCAAGTTCGAGTCTGCCTTGGCCTCCAGGACCAGTCTACCTTAAACTGGTCACCCAGGACGCATCCGGACCCGTTTTTTTGACGATCCACATATGGATGGAAAGCTAATTTGATAAAGAAGCCAATCGAAGTGGTCTCACATCAACAGCTATTCAAAATCAACAGAAATCATGGTCACAAGTCAGCGTCTAGAATCTGCCACGGTGCTGCAACACCATCTTTTGGTCTGTTGGACCGTGTATCGTGTTTGGGCCCATTTGGGGGCGCATCCAGGGTGGGCGATGACCCTAAGACCTTTATAATCATACACCGGGTTTGGGGTTTTGCTTAGATTATTCTGTGAAGAACAGTTTCGCCGTTCATCGGTTTGTGAGACCCCAACTTCATGAGATAATCATTCATCTGTAATTTGGTTGCGTTCTTTCTTGTTCTTGCTTGTGTTCTTCATTGCGCAGGCAGGGATTAGCCTTCTTGGCGAGGTCAACCTGGTATGTGACTTGGTTGATAACCAGAGGAGCTATGGTGCTAAGATTGCAGGGTTCGATCTTTCGATCTGAAGCCAGATCGGTATGTCATTCTCCGCCACAACGATAGTTACCATCACCTGACGGAAGATTGGGATCCCCATTTCCATTATTAAGGCCCAAAAAACCCAGGGTGTGGAAAAAACTCTGATCACACTGGTGAGCAAAGGCACCGTAGCCACCGAGGCATAGGTTTCTCGCAGTCTGATAAGTTTTACTCAGCGTTTGTTTCCACAAACCTCGCTTCTAGGCCTTAACGTGAGAGAAGATCGGTCGTAGAGAATGTCTATAGGATAGGTACACTCTTATTAGCCCCCGAGTGAGGCCTAACCCCTAGCCGTTGCTGGGGTCAGGTGTGACTAAGGGTTGGGGAGTTCGATAGCGAAACTGATAAGAGAAAGTGTGCATTTATTAAGGGTAAAAGCGACATAGCTGCCCGATATTCCAGGCATTGGCGAAGACCTCGCCGTCAATGGCCTTGAGCTTGTTTGGCGCCTGGCCAGAGCACCTCCATGATGATGTACGGTCCCTCCCATGATGGAGAGAGCTTGTGGCGGTCCTTGCTACTCTAGACAAGGTGGAGGACCAAGTCTCCGACGTTGAAGGCTAGACCCCGCACTCGACGGCTGTGGTACCATCGCAACGCCTGCTAGTACTTGGCCGAGCGAAAGAGGGTAACGTCGCGTGCTTCATCCAGCTGGTCCATGGCCTCCTCGAGGGATGCCTTGGCTCCCTATTCGTCGTACGCTCTGACCCTTGGCGCTCTATAGTCGAGGTCGGTTAGGAGGACAGCCTCTGAACCATAGACCATGAAGAATGGTGTGTAGCCGGTGGCCTGTCTAGGGCTCGTCCTAGGCTCCAAAGCACCGTGGTAAGCTCTGTGACCCATCATCCGCCAAACTTGTTCAACCGGTTGAAGATCCTAGGCTTGAGGCCATCTAGGACCATCCCGTTCGCGCACTCGACCTTCCCGTTCGTGCGGGGGTGTGCCACGGTAGCCCAATCGATGTGGATGTGGTATTCATCGCAGAATCGAATGAATTTCTTTTTGGTGAACTGTGTGCCGTTGTTCGTGATGATGGAGTTTGGGACCCCAAAGCGATGGACGATGTCGAGGAAGAATAGCACGGCCTGCTCGGATTTGATCATGGAGATCGGTCGGGCCTCTATCCACTTTGTAAACTTGTCTACGGTGACAAGCAAGTGGGTATAGCCCCCGGGCACTCTTTTGAGAGGTCTAACTAGATTGACCCCTAGACCACGAAATGACCATGTGACGTGGATCGTCTGGAGCGCTTGGGCCGGCAGGTGGGTCTACCGGGCATAGTACTGACACCCTTCGCAGGTGTGCACAATCTGTTCGGCGTTAGCTACTATGGTTGGCTAGTAGAAGCCTTATCGGAATGCATTTCCGATAAGGGTTCTTGGCGCGGCATGGTGACCGCAGACCCCACCATGGAAGTCGCTCAATAGCCACTTCCCCTGTTTGATAGGGATGCAGCGCTATAGGATACCATTGTGGCTTCGCTTGTAGAGTTCGCCCTCAACAAGGACAAAGGACTTGGCATAATGCGTGAGCCACCGAGCCTCTGTCTTGTCCGTCGACATCGCCTCATGGAGGAGGTAGTCTAGGTAAGGCATCTTCTAGTCAACCAAAGGGTCGGGCTCTATCGCTGGACCCTTGTCAAGCTCCATGACTTTGGGGTTGGATGGAGCCGATGGTTGGTCAGCCCCTGAGCCTAGGGCAGGCGGCCGAAAGATCCTTGTGTAGTTTTGGTAATTGAGTGACAACCTAGGTGGACTAATTGTGTTTATGTGAGATACACAAGTGATTAGTCCACAGGTACATGTGTATGAGCAACATATGCCATGAAGGTGGAAATGGCTCGGAGATGTTGCAAAGCTCACGCATGTGATGATGAATGAGCTCATTGCACATGAGACATGACATTGAGTCATGTGATCAAGGTGGAGAAGATCAAGACATAACTTCGCTTGATGGACCAGTTGCAAGTATGAAGGGCAAGTCGGAGGCTTTGGAGCGATGGACCGCATGGCGGTGAAGCTTGAGCAAGACTTGGCGTCGATGGACGAAGGCAACGGTGAAAAGCAAGTGAAGTCAAGATTGATGAACCAATATGATCACATGATGATATGAAGTGGATCATATCATTGTTGATCATATTGGTGCATGTGTTGCATCGACATTGGAGGAGATGGAATGGAATGCGCAAGGCAAAGGTATAACCTAGGGCATTTCATTTCACCGGTCATAGGTGTGTAGAGAAGTTGATAACCGGGTTTAGGATAGATGGTCGTACTATCAAGAGGGGCAAACTTGTTTGCATATTGGTCATCTAGTGCCACTCAAGTGATCTAACTTTGCATCATCGCTAGGATCGAGTGGCGTGGCAAGTTGAGTGGCTAATCCTTTGGAAAATGTTTGTGAAAAGCTAACATGCATACACATGGTGGTGTACACTTGGTGGTGTTGGCACATTTGCAAAGCAAAAGTTGGTGAAGAAAAGGAGTTAGTCGCACTGATCATAGAGTGACCGAACGTGTCTGGTTTGGATACCAGACGTGTCCGGTATGTTATCTAGACATCGGGTAGTCTAACAGGAGTGACCAGACACGTCCGGTGTTGCTACCGGACGCGTTCGATATTTGGACCCTAGGTGAGCGACTAAGTGAAAGTGACCGGACTCTAGCTCAGTGGAGTGACCGGATGCTAAGGAGTTACTGTTCAGTGTCTGGTCAAAGAGACATAGCCCGAGGCAGGATCACAGACAGCGACCAAACGTGTCCGGTATGACTCAACAGTCTCGGGTTTCAGCGCTATAATTGATCAGACGCTGGGAGCGTCCATTCTGGAGTGACCGGACGCGTCTGGTCGGCCCTAGGAGCTTACTGGACTCGACCGGACGCTGTGGCTCAGCATTCAGTCATTTTAAACAGCGCATCCATTGCGAGATGTCAGAGAAAGTTGTTGGTGGCAACAGCTAGTTTGAATGGGACACGTGGCCGGACGCGTCCGGTCGTCCTGAAATTTGTCCAGTGAAGGGGTAACGCTAGTTTAGCCCGTGGGCTATAAATAGAAGGTGGTCTCAGCCATGGCTTGTGCTGAGCACCTCGGGGGACTTTGTGTCCATGCTTGAGAGTGCTTAGGAGCCCTTCATCTCACATATGCTTGATAGTGATCATTCGATTGTGAGAGAGAGAGCGATTCTAGTGCGATTGCATCGTGAGGTTGCATCGAGTGGCACTAGGTGGTCATCTTGCAAGCCGGTGGTGCTTGTTACTCTTGGAGGTTGCCACCTCCTAGATAACTTGGTGGTGGTCTCCGTCGAAGCCCGTAAGAAGCTTGTTCGGTGCTCCGGAGAAGAGCTTTGTGAGGGGCATTGTGCTTGCCCCGTAGGAGCCACGAAGAGCAACTCTAGTTGAACGTGTCATTGAGCTACTCTCACTTTTGGGGTAGGTTCTTGCGGCGCCTGATGTGCGGGCTTGGCGGGTAATGCCAATTAGCCGCCGAACCACCAAGTGAGCGGTCGACACAACGGGGACTAGCGTGTTGGCAAGCACGTGAACCTCAGGAGAAAAATCACCGTGTCAACTTTGTTCTTCCCGTTGGTTTGCATCCTCGTTACACAAGCTTGTAATTACTTTCATATACATTGTGCTTGTGTAGTTGCTCTTGTAATTAGTTTGCTTGTATAGCTCACTAGTTACCTTCTAGCTTGTGTAGCATAGAAGTAGCTCCCTTGCGTGGCTAATTTGGTTTGTATAATCTTGTTAGTCACATTGCTTAGTTTATGTAGCTAAGTATTTGCGCTCTCTAATTTGGCATTGGTTGCCTTGTTATTGAGCATTGTTAGTGAGCTTAGATGGCTTTGTGCTTTTGCTACTAGCATGTGTAGGAGCTCCCTTGTTGCTTGAAGTACTAGTGGCATAGGTTTGTGTGACCTTACTTCTAGAATTGATTAGGTGAGCTCTAGATAGCCCGGCACCTTAATTACTTAACTAGGATCTTTGTAAGGTGCTAGAGAACATAGATAGAGGGGTGTAGTCTTGGCTAGATCGATTATTTTAATTCCGCACTTGTTTCGGTTAGCCAGCGCGATTAGAATTTAGAAATGACTATTCACCCCCCTCTAGTCGCCATCTCGACCTTACGACGGCCCATCATCGGCTTGCTCCGGCTCCTCGTAGCCAACCGAGGGCTCATACTAATCGCTGGCGAAGACGCCTGTTAGCACCAGCTCTCGGCTGGACGCCACTTTTGCCAGCACATCGGCCACCTCATTGAGATGCCTCAGGATGTGATTGAGTTCGAGGCTGTCGAACTTGTCCTCTAGCTGGTGGACTTCTCGATAGTATGCAGTAATCTTAGCATTGTGGCAACTCGACTCCTTCATGACTTGGTCGATGACCAATTGGGAGTCACCTCGGACGTCGAGGCGTCAGATATCGAGCTCGATGGTGATGCACAGGCCGTTAACAAGTGCCTCATATTCGGTCACATTGTTGGAGAAGGGGAAATGGATGCGAACCATGTACCTCATGCGTACCCCAAGGGGCAAAATGAAGACCAGCCCTACGCCGGTGCCTTTCTTCATCAGCGATCCATCGAAGTACATCGTCTAGTACTCCTGGTTGACGACCGCTGGTGGCATTTGGACCTTGGTCCACTCTGCAATGAAATTAGCCAGCACTTGGGACTTGATGGCCATCCGAGAGGCATACACAATGCCTTGACCCATCAGCTCGAGTGCCCACTTCACGATCCTTCCTATGGCATCCTGGTTTTGAACAACCTCGCCGAGGGGGAAGGATGTCACAACTATCACTGGATGTGACTTGAAGTAGTGGCGCAGCTTCCTCTTGGCGATGAGGATGGTGTATAGGAGCTTCTGGATTTAGGGGTAGCGGGTCTTGGATTTGGACAGGACCTGGCTAATGAAGTACACCGGGTGCTGTACTTTAAGGGCGTGCCCCTCTTCTTCTCGCTCCACCACCAGGGCGGCGCTGACCACTTGCGTGGTGGCCGCAATGTAGAGCAGAAGCGGTTCTCCGTCGGTCGGAGGAACCAGTATCGGGGCCTTCATCATGAGCTGTTCGACCATGTCAAGCGCCTCCTAGGCATCAGGCGTCCATTCAAAATGGTTAGCCTTCTTCAGAAGTCGATAGAGGGGGAGACCTCGTTTCACCGAGGCACGAGATGAAGCGGCCAAGCGTGGCAAGGCACCCTGTAAACTCACTGTACCCCCTTTATGTTCTGAATCAGGCCCATCCTTGTGATGGCTGAGATCTTCTCCGGTTAGCTTTGATGCCACGCTCGGAGATGATGAAACCAAGCAGCATACCCCTCGGGACCCTGAAAATGCACTTCTCGGGGGTTGAGCATAATGTTGTTTGCTTAAAGTTTTGAGAAGGTCTACTTAAGGTCGGCTCATGACCTGGTCAGTCCATTTGGACTTGACCACGATGTCATCTACGTAGGCCTCAACGGTTCACCCGGTGAGGTCTCCGAAACACTTGAGCATACAATGCTGGTAAGTAGCTCCAGCGTTCTTTAGACCGAACGGCATTGTGACGTAGCAGAACAATCCAAAGGGGTGATGAAAGATGTCGCGAGCTGGTCGAACTCTTTCATCGTGATTTGATGGTACCCGGAGTACGCATCAAGGAAGCAAAGGGTTTCGCATCCTAAGGTATAGTCGACTACTTGGTCTATTCATGGCAAAGGAAATAGATCCTTTGGACACGCTTTGTTGAGACCCGTGTAGTCAACACATATCCTCCATTTCCTATTCTTCTTTTGTACAAGAACAGGATTGGCTAATCACTCAGGGTGGTACACTTCCTTGATAAACCCAGCCACCAAAAGTTTTGCGATCTCCTCACCGATGGCTCTGTGTTTCCCCTCGTCGAAGCGACGCAGGCACTGCTTCACCAGCTTGGAGCCTGGCTTGATCTTCAAGGTATGCTCAGCGTCTTCTATCAGAATGCCTGGCATGTCCAAGGGTTTCCATGCAAAGATGTCTTTGTTAGCGCGGAGAATGTCGATGAGCGTGCTTTCCTATTCGGAGGAAAGCGCGGTGCCAATGCGTACCACTTTGCTTTTGGAGCCGCTGGGTCTATGAGGACCTCCTTGGCACCCTCCACTGGCTCGAAAGACATGGCCAACTGCTGGTGGTCGTGTGTTTCTTCGGCGACCTCCTTCCTGATGGGCGCAAGCTCCTTGGAGGCGACAATTGCCATGGCGTGATTGCAACATTCGACCTCGCACTCATAGGCGTGCTGAAATGAGGTGTCGACGGTGATGACCCCGCCTGGGCCCGACATCTTCAGCTTTAGGTAGTGTAGTTGGGGACAGCCATGAACTTCGTGTAGCATGGACGTCCTAGGATGGCGTGGTATGTTCCATGGAATCCAACCACCTCGAAGGTGTGGGTCTCTATCCTATAATTGGATGGATCCCCGAAGGTGATGGGTAGATCGATCTGCCCAAGTGGCACGGCCTGCTTTCCAGGCACGATGCCATGGAAAGGTGCTCTGGTCAGTCGGATGTGGGATCGGCTGATGCCCATGGCGTCGAGCATCTCGGCGTACATGATGTTGAGGCCGATGCCTCCGTCCATCAGTACCTTGGAGAGCCGCTTCATGCCGATGATCGGGTCGACCACGAGTGGATACCTCCCTCAGTTGCGGGTGGTCGGTCCAATCAAAGGTTATGGCGGACTCTGACCACCGGAGGAAGGTAGGCATGGCCAGGTTGGCCGTATAGACCTCGCGCGTGTGAGCTTCTGGTGGCGCTTGGAGTCATAGGCCGCCGACCCTCTAAAGATCATGAGGCAGCCATCCGGCGTCGAAAAGCTATCGTCTATCCCCTCGGCATCATCCACGGTCGGCTTGGGGTCCTTTCCATGCTCCCCATGTTGAAGCATCCAGACAAGAACCGCTTCATGAGGCCGCATTCCTTGTATAGATGCTTGTCGAGGAAGGAATGGTTCAGACATGGCCCTTCGAGCAACTTCTCGAAGTGGTCTAGAGTACCCTCCATGGGCTTTCGGCCTCCCTTGTCGTCAGTGGTGGCCATGAGCAAGCCCTCACATCGCTGCTTGTTATTCTTCCTGACGAGACGGTTGGAGGTGCCCTCACCGGCGTCCTCGTCCCGCTTTGCCTTGCCTTTTAGGCAGTCAAAGATTGCTCTGACCGCCTCCTCACCCGAGGCATGGCTGGTGGCGATGTTGAGGAGCTCCTTGGTGGTTCACGGGCCCTTACGTCCCATCTTGTGAACTAGGGACTCGCAGGTGGTCCCAGACAGGAAAGCTCCTATAACGTCGACATCGGTGACGTTAGGCAGCTCGTTGCACTACCGAGAGAAGCACCGGATGTACCCACGAAGGGTTTTCTAGGCCTTCTATCGGCAGCTCTTGAGATCCCATGGGTTCCTAGGGTGCTTGTACATGCCCTAAAAGTTCCCCACGAAGATCTCTTTCAGGTTTGCCCAACTTTGGATTTTGTTGGGTGGAAGGTGTTCCAACCATGTTCGCGCCAAATCGGCCAAGAATAATGGAAGGTTGCGGATAATGAAATCGTCATTATCCACTCCACCGGCTTGGCAAGCAAGCCGATAATCCTCGAGCCATAGTCCGGGGTTTGTTTCCCTAGAGTATTTTGGGATGTTGGTTGGTGGTTGGTACCTTCGCGGGAAGGCGGCGTTGAGGATGTGTCGGCCAAAGGCCTGAGGCCTCGGGAGGCCAGAGCTTGGGCTTCGGTCCTCGTCGCTATCGTAGCATCCGCCACGACGAGGGTGATAGCCACGGCTAGCTCCCTCTCTCGGCTCATCACAGGTACATCTGGGGCGTCGAGGGTGTCGCATGCGTCATGGTTGCGGCCAAGATGCTCATGCACCGGGACTGCGGTGTGTTGCCTGCAACCTTGTGGCACCTTGTGGACTGATGCGTCCTTGTTGGGTCACTCTGAGGGCGTGCCCTAGCTGGTGTCGAGCTTGCGTCACCGAGATAGCGACCTCTCGGTCTGCTGCATCGACGCATGCTCGAGCAGTGTGCAAATCTCATGGTGGGCCCAATGATCCTCGGGCATCACGGACCCTGGAAGCCCATGGAGCAAGGCCACCGCAGCAGCGATGTTCTAGCTCGCCCGAACGAAGTGTGGGAGGACTTCATCGTTCGTGATGATCCTCTGGTTCACGTCGCGGGCCATGGCACGCGTGCGCCCATCATCTCCATGGCGCTCGATCTCCTGATCGAGCTTCGCGTGTTTTTGCTTAAGCTAGAGTCGTGCTTCCTCGAGCTCTAGGTGCCAGGCCTTCAGCTGCTCCACCCACAGGCGGGGTGGGGCCCCTGTCTCCCCCTCGACCTCGTCGTCGAGGTTGTTTGTCGGGGTAACCTCCTCTTCATGGATGCTTTTGACGTGTCCCTCGAGGGTACCTGCCATGAAACACTCACGAGAGGGGTGATGGCTCCCCCTACTAGAGTTAGAGCCAGAGGGTGACTTCGATTCTCCAGCGACGAGGTTGTGGAAAGACTCAGCGACATATTTGGTCATCCCCATGAGCTCGTCATTCGCGGGGGATGGAGGCGTGCGTTGCGCCACAAAGTGGCCAACGGTCTTTGCAGCGTTGCGTAGACCAAACGAGAGCACTGTCGGGGCTCTTTGGATGAGGAATTTTGGGGAGAGAGGTTCTCCCCTGACAAGCTGCGCCATGACGTTGGCGAAAGAGAAGATAAGGTGGTGCAGGTCCTCCCGGGATGGTTGGGGTCCCAGAAATGCGCCAAGCTGGTGCTCCAACCTCCCGTAGTCAAAGCCGAGGAGCTGGCCGCTCTAGGGGGCATGGGCCTCCAGTGAATGCAACTGTAGCTCCTCAAGCGCCTTGGCAATCATGTCGAGGCCGGTGAAGGGAGTGGTTGGACGGCTGTGGGAGCCAGCTCCAGCTCTCCCCCCGTCGTGACAATGAAGTCTAGGTCCCCAAAGCGCACGTGCACGTCCGGGACCCAATTGACGTTGTGACTAGCCATCTGAGGCCTGGTGTGTACGTCGAGACGTGCAAAAGGCCCCTACCTAGCATGCTAACTGTCGGTGTTTCGAGTTGCCGCCAACAAGTAAATTTTTAATATTGCACGTCTGGCTCGGATGGTGTGCTAAGAGGACATGAGATTTACACTGGTTCGGGCAAAATGTCCCAACATCCAGTTCATTGCTGCTGCTCATGTTACTAGCACTGAAAGTTCATAGTAGGGGTTACAAACGGTCGAGAGAGGGACATGTCCCAAGTCTCTGATGGAAGGAACGAGTGGGTGCCGAGAGCTCGATCGCTGCTTGGCTGCGTGTTCGGGGTGTAGTGGATCGATCGGATTCGAGTCCAATGGTTCAATGCGATGTGTTGTGATCGTTCATTCGATCCCCCTAATGGAACGCCTTGCTTTCCCTTTTATAGGCTAAGGGAAAGCACGGGTTACATCGAAGGGAAAAAAAGAGAATCAGAAGGAGAAGAAGTCCGCCAGGATCGTCGGGTCCTTCTCTTCTATGCGGGTCCCACCGACCCTATAGACGTCAACAGGGATAGCTTCACGTCGCGGCCTGTTTTCACACCGGGCGCCATCTTGCAGCGCCGCCTCCCTTGTCGTGGCGCTCCACTCCGTCCTGGCGGACGTCGTGGCGAACTGATGCGCTGTCTGTTGTTAAATGGGTGAGGGTTAGCGAAAGCGACTGCTCGCCTCGATGTCGCTCTTCGATGTGAATCTCGTGTCCGGCCCATCACGGCCATGGGTTATATCAGGGCTTGCCGGTCACCTTCCTGGTGTCAGAGCTTTGACCCAGGCCCATACGCTTGGACCTAAAGTGGTCGGCTGCGGTATGGGTCTCCGTCGAGTGAGACGGAGCCCTTGGCATCGGGGTCAGGCGAGGTGGAGTTCCTCCCCAGAGGCGGGGCGAGGCGGAGCCCAAACCCAAGGGTCAGCGAGGTAGAGCCAGCCTTTAGAGATCGGGCGAGGCGAACCCCGTGGCCTCGGTGTCGGGCGAGGCGGAGCCCAAACCCAAGGGTTGGGCGAGGCGGAGCCAGCCTTTAGAGGTCGGGCGAGGCGGAGCCCGCGGCCTCGGTGTTGGGCGAGGCAAAGCCCAAACACAAGGGTCGGGCGAGGCGGAGCCCAAACCCAAGGGTCGAGCGAGGCGGAGCCAGCCTTTAGAGGTCGGGCGAGGCGGAGCCCGTGGCCTCGGTGTTGTGCGAGGCGGAGCCACCCTCAGGGGTCGGGTAAGGTGGAGCCTGCGGACTCGGTGTCGGGCGAGGCGGAGCCACCCTCAGGTGTCGGGCAAGGCGGAGCCACCCTCAGGGGTCAGGCAAGGCGGAGCCTGCAGGACTCGGTGTCGGGCGAGGCGGAGCCACCCTCAGGGGTCGGGCAAGGCGGAGCCACCCTCAGGGGTCGGGCAAGGCGGAGCCCGCGACCTCGGTGTCGGGCGAGGCGGAGCCCACGACCTCGGTGTCGGGCGAGGCGGAGCCACCCTCAGGGGTTAGGCGAGGCGAAGTTTGTGCACCTGGGGTCGGTTGGAGCTGTAGTCGCGCTCTTGACTGGTCGGACGAATCAATGTTAATGGTTATTAGCTCCTCTTCTTCGGGTACCCTGATATTGGTCCCCGACAAGAGATTTTTGATTTGCTATTTTGATATTTTATGTTGTGCAGCACTATTTATTATGGTATTATCTTGTATGATTTGCTTCTAAGTTCTAGTGGCATTGTATATTAAAATATGTGTATGGCATCGCTCGTCACGCGCCTTAAACGCCTAGGCGTCTGGAAGGGGTAGCTCGCCGCACCTTGCCTTACCGCCTTAATAACTTTGTGTAGGATGGATAACATGTTATTTCAATCCAAATTGGAGATGAAGGAAGAATTAGGCTAGCACTAATTATATGATGTTGGATAGGGGGATAGTGGGGACATGATTTTTGTTATATAAACCTTAATTTTAACTTAAGTTGGATAGGGGAGCTCTTGGAGATGCTCTAATGGTACCCATTCTAAGTTATAGTTCACTTTGGTTTGTCCTAAATCAAGCTACTATAATTCTGACTAAGTTTTATTAAAATATATGTTGATATAATTGTTTGCCTAACGATTATTTATCCTATTTACATATTATTGTTTAAACGCTATAGCCGTTTTTGCTGAATTGTCAATATATCTTGTTTGAATAACTGTTTTGTCCATTTAAGTGCCCATTTAGTTTGAATAATAGCTAAATGGCAAGTGAGCGGCTATTTACCATTTAAAGTTTAGGAGAAAGAGATAAAAAATGATTAGAAAGTAAAATGATTCACTCTTTTTTGTGTTCTAATAAATATTTTTTTAGCAATGACTAATGGCTACAAGCCTAAATGAATATATTTTCAAAATATATTTTATGGAGAATCTAATAAATAAATTAAGATAATTCGTTGATAGTCAATCTAAAACTCCAACAAAAATTGGCACCGGTCACGAAAATATAGCGGGGATTCAGGAACAGAGATGCTCCTAGAGTCCTAGTCCTAAGATGCGAGGAGCCCGCCCAGTCTACGACTGTGGCAGCGGCGCGTGACGTCGCTGTCTGCCACGGTCAGGACTCGGAGGAAAGCATGAACGACCGTCTGTCCCGCAGCGGGCCCACCACGGCGACCGCGCATTTATTGCGACACGCGGCTGCCCCTTACCCTTTCCGTTTCCCATTGTCGATTGGCGCCGCGCCTCTGCTACTGCAGCCCACGGCTGAGCGACCGAGAGCGAGCGAGCGAGCAGCAACAGGGACAGGCCTAACAGCGCCGTACTCGTCCCCGTAACAGCGCCGCGCCGCGCGGTTGCGGTTGCCCGAGCGAATCCACACGCGTCCCGCGTCCGCCCGCCCGTTTCGCTCGCTGCCTCCCGGGCGCACGGGGCGGGGCCGGCTCCAGCCAGCGCCGAACGGAAAACCCCACCACCACACCACTCGATCCCCCACCCCCATCCCTCTCCCCGCAAAAGGCCACCGCGACGCTACTGCGTACGGAGGGCGAGCCGCGAGTGCAGGCAGAGCGAAGAGGAGTCGCCCGGAGGGAACCGCGAGCAGCACTGCAGCAGCAGCGCAGGGAAAAAATTCTGGAATAATTTTTCCTTCCCTTTGGCTGGCTCCGTGAGGTTCCGGTGCTCGCTCGCTCGCTCGCTCGCTCGCCTGAGCTTCGATCGAGCCCGGTCGCCGAGGCAGGCGCCCGATCGCCGCTCTCCGGGAGCTTCCGGATGGAGCCGTACGCGGCGGCGAAGGGCGGCGGGGCCGAAGCCGGCACCGGCCTGGAAGGTACCGGCCCGACCTCGTCCGCGCAATTGGGGTTCCGCTGCGTCCGTGGGGGTTTCGCGGCTTTGCTTTTGCCCGCTCACTCGCTAGGGTTTTGGATCTCCGATGCGACTGCTTGGACCCGGTGCGTGGTGTTGACGTGGGTGCTTTCGCAGAATCGATGCGGAGGCTGGGGCTCGGCGAGGACGGGGAAGCGGGGGAGGAGAAGCTTCCCGAGCGGCCGGGCGAGGCGGACTGCGCCTACTACCTCCGAACAGGCGCCTGCGGCTACGGGGAGCGCTGCCGCTACAACCACCCTCGCGATCGGCCGGCCCCGGTGAGCGCCAGCCTCATCCACGCCGCTCTCTCTTACCCCTGCTCTGCTCTGTTTTGTTCTGTTTTTTTTTTTTTCTTTTTTGGTCTCGTTCTCAGCTCGATGGTTCTGCTATCCTGACAATGACCGACAATAACAGATGGTGGGTGGGTGACGAGTTTGTTGCTTAAAGTTGAAGGTTTTCGCCGAATTGATGATTATATAACGGCATGGTAGTGTGGAAGTTATGAAAATTTCGTGTCTTGTGCTTGATGAGGGGGAATTCAGACTTCCCATCTTTGCTCTGAATAGTGAATACTGCCACTGTTTAGGCGTTAATTACTAGCTTGCATTGTAGGCTGCTCTGGCTCTGCAGTTCTACTCCAATTAGGATTGTATTGCATATTTGCATGTCCTTTTCTTATGTCTTGCGTCTTTAGTACTACCTCCATTCCAAATGATAAGACTTAGGTTTTTTTAGATTCATAGCTTTTGCTATCCACATAGATATACACTATGTCTAGATACATAGTAAAATTAATGTATCTAAAAAAAGCCAAAATGTCTTATAATTTGGAATGGAGGGAGTAGATAATAACCAGTCTTCATATGTCTACAACGAGTGGGAGATTGGAGTCTCTGGTAGGAGCTAGAACCTTCAATAAACATGTACTAGTACCTATAGGAGCTAGAACCTTATACGTCATGCCAGAATGAATGTGTGATTGGAGTCGAATGTACAGACTTGTTGGATATTCTGAAAATATTTTAGCCTGCTTTTGATTTAAGCATGTATCTGTGAAATTCTGCTGTGTTTTTCAGGTTAATGGAGTTGGAAAGACCGCAGGTATGGTGGAGTACCCAGAGCGTCCTGGACAGCCACTCTGTGAGGTAATTAAACCAATTCTAAAGCTATTTCTGATTGATATTTTAGGTCAAAATATATTATTTTTTATTGTCATGTGGTGGAAGCTCTGGTTACGGACGTTCTTGTTATTTTCAGTACTATGCAAAGAATGGCACCTGTAAATTTGGTTCAAATTGCAAGTTTGATCATCCCAGGGAAGGTGGTTTTGTACCTGTCACATTAAACAGCAGTGGATTCCCTCTACGTCTGGTGGGTGTTCCCATTTCAATCCACACGTTTCTGTTTAATCTAGGATCTCGTTTGTTTATTTTATGAAAATTTCCATGGTTAATGCAGGGTGAAAAGGAATGTTCCTATTACATGAAAACTGGACATTGCAAGTTTGGACCTACATGTAAATTCCATCACCCAGAACTTGGTTTTCTTACGGAGACGCCTGGCATGTACCCACTAGTTCAGCCATCACCTATTTCCTCCTCACATCCATTTCCACATCTTGCCAATTGGCAAATGGGGAGGCCTCCTGTTGTGCCAGGGTCATTTTTACCAGGCTCGTATCCACCAATGATGCTTCCACCTACAGTTATGCCAATGCAGGGATGGAACCCTTATGTTGTAAGTTTCCTTTTACTTGTCATTTTGTACTTTATTACTTTAAAGAAGACACTCCATTAAATTTGGAAGATATCTTCGTTCCAAATTGGCTTGTCCAATATTGAGCTAAATAATGAGAATTCAGATATAAGTTCAGGATGTCCTTTATGTAACATTTTTTTTTGTCTATCACGAGTTCACGACAAAATAGAGGCAATGGCCTAAAAATGGAGATTTTATAAGTCTGCAAATAATTGGATGCGAGTTAGTAATTCCTTCATGTCTTGAAAATGCAGCCGTAGTCATGGTTATAAGACACCGCTGACTGCCTAATGATTTTTTTTACTCTATTTGGTTCTCAGACACCTATGAACCAAGTTACACCAGCTGGGGGACAGCAAGCTGTTCCAGCAGGGGCATCTTATGGCTTGTCGCACCAGGGGCCTACCTCTGCCGTGACTTATGGCAGTCACTATGCGCAATTGTATTCTTCATCTGGGACATCAAGCAGCAACATACAAGAATATGCCTTTCCAGAGCGGCCTGGGCAGCCTGAATGCGAACATTACATGAAGACCGGAACCTGTAAATATGGAGCAACCTGCAAATATCATCATCCTCAATACTTCAGTGCACCAAAGTCTAACTGCATACTGAGCCCTCTGGGTCTTCCCCTGCGTCCTGTGAGTAGATCTCATGCATGTTTTCATCCTTTGATTACCAGTGTGCATTTTATTGCCTGATACAATTTAATTGATAATTTACATTTAATTTGCATGCAAGGTGATCTTTTTTGACCAATTACACATGCATTTTGTTTGCCCTAATTGCACCATTATTGAGGCCTTCTGATCACTAACACATTCATCTTTTAGAATGTCTAGAATATCCAGAATTCATGCCATACAACTTTAGATTGTGGCATTTAGGTAAGATTCTGATGGAATTATGGAAACCAGCTGCATTCTAAATATGTCGATTTTGGACAAAACAGATGAACTACTGCAGCTTCAACAGTTGTCCACTCAATACCTTAGTTTTATGACCTAAGTTTGTCCATGTAATTTCTTCATTGTTCATTCGGAGCACTGGCCGTAGTCGTCAACTAGGCTGTTTCATTTCCGAGTCCATAAATCAAGACTTGCTAGGAATGAGATTTTGGTTATGTCTGAACTGTATTTTCATTTCCAAGTCTACAGCTTTTTATACTTAAAAAGTGGTACCCCTGTACTTGGTATCAAAGATTTGTATTGTTGAATGAGTTAAAAATTGATGGCTACCTTTGCTTTGCACATTAAAGAGTTCAACAACCCTCCAGTTCTGTACCATGATGTTGGAAAAGCTAAGTAGTGGAAGGCAAACTGTAGAATTTAACTGGAGCAAGAAACATGTGTCAAATAGTACAATTTACATCCTAGCAAATGTCTACTACACCTTTTTGTTGATATAAAACACTTCTCTATCCATATGGCTGTATAAAACAGTTTTCTATCCATATGCCTGAGGCAGCCATCCTTATGATAGAAGTTGGATAAAAGATTCTTTCCATTATGAAATCACAAAAGAGGCTGGGAGGGAGAAGGTTATTGAAGATCTGACCTGTGACCAACTTCATTTGTCGTGACATGGATCTGTCTTCGATTTAGTTTCTTTTATTTGTGAAGTTGAACCTTGCAGCAGCTATGAATATTGTCATGCCCCCATCCTTGTTTTCTTGCGTTTGACTTTTTTTTCTGAATTTAGCTTGACACAGACAGATTTTAATGTTCCACTGCAACTGATACGAAGCATATCAGTCTTTGCTGACATAGTTTCTTTTTATAATAATGAAGCATGATAGCAGTTTTGTGAACATTAATGTAAACACACAAGGTTGAGATTGACATCATCTGTTGCCCTTTTTTTTTTCTTTTTGAGTTCCTTTTTGCACTTTTTTAGTTCTTGTTTGTGCTTTTTCAGTTTTCAGTACATCTTCATCTGAAGCTTCTCTTGATGTGCAGGGTTCGCAGCCATGTGCCTACTATGCACACCATGGGTTTTGCAAGTTTGGGCCGACATGCAAGTTTGATCACCCGATGGGTACTCCAAACTATAGCATTTCAGCGTCATCACTTACTGATGTGCCAGTCGCTCCATATCCTCACAGTTTCCCTGTTACTCCTATGCCTCCATATCTGCCATCCTCTGATCTGCGTCCACAATACACTCTAGTCAAGGATTCCTCTGCTAATCCACCACCAGCGCCTGGAACTACATATGGACCTGTCGGGTCTATATCAAAGGTTTATGCTCCCCACACGCTTATCCGATCCCCGGCTTCTGCAGCTGCTGGCATGCAAGCATCGTAATGCGACACGGTTGAGAGCATTAGTCCCCCTTTCTGTCACGAAGATAGATCTTGGGCAACCTTCTCAGGATTTTCTGCCATAGGTGGAATGAGGTCTCGGATTATTTTTTGACTTCCCATCAATTGTGAATAAAGGCTGCAGCTGACGTAGAAAAGTCCCAATAAATGCAAAGATAGGAATTGGCAAGCTCAGTCATTCACTTGATATTTTTCTGTCCATCTCTGAAATGAGAGGAGATAATTCTGATTGTAATAGGGTTCAGAGCTCCGTTATTATCACGAATAAGATGCACCGTTGCGGGGGATTCGTATGGGAAAGTTGATGGGTTCCGTAGCTCTAGCCCAAAATCTTTCGTTTATCTCATCATCTTATAATATATAATATGTATATCCCTTGGAACAGCAACTATGACTTGAGCAACATGTATGTATATTCTATATATATAAACTGGGAACACGGCACGTTGTAACGAGATTTGGAACCCTTAACTGAATCATCTGAAACCACTCCCTGGTCATCCCCTGATCTTCGGATATTTTATTCTGTTGTGCTGACTTAAGATTTCTTGTTTGTACGAATTGGTTGGTTTTAACGTCTGGTTTGTAAACCGTGGTATTTGTTAGCCTGTTTTTACCTCGGAGAGGAATGTCTCTGCTACGTGTGGATCAAAGCGGACAGGTGGTCTCCATCTGTCGATGCCACTGGGGAAGTAGACACATGGTAATGTCTATTGGGCGTGGATTAGTATTAGGAGTATATTCTATCCATACCCATAAATAAATGGACAATCTATACCCTCCCAAACAACATGGGTCTGAGTCTGGGTATCGGATATCCAATGGCAACAGCTCCTCCATCCGAGCTGGGCCTAACGAGGGACGAGTTTGCATCACGTCTGCACAGGAAACCTGAAGCACATGGAATGTTGTTACGATCGGTCGAAAAAAAGGTTCACGCTTCGTTTGCACGAGTGTCTATAAACTGTACAAGTATGCATGCACGCCAAGTTCACAAGAAGCTTCCTACTAATTAATAATACAGCTCAAGATTGTGGGCCAAGCACACGTGACAGAGAGATGCCTGTCAGTCTCTTGGACGTGTTCCTTCGATATGATCCCCATATATTCGATCGATCGCAGTTTCCACGAGCACAATCAATTGATTGCCCATCCTAGATTGAATACTGTTAGCACGAATCTGGTTCTTATTAGGACTATATCTATAGCCTATGTATTATAGGCTTTAATGGTGAACCGAGGACACTGCAGAGGTGCTGTATAGATATTTTTAATTTTTTTAGCTTTTTTAATCAATATATATTTCAAAAATAACCATCCTTCAGTATATGTAGATTTAACCTTTTTATTAGTCGTGTCAGAGGCAGAGCATTGCCATTGGCATGGCAAAATAACGTGGCACGGTAGGGGTGCCACCATGGCGCCCAACGTCGACCTGTGCCACAGAACCAGTATGGCAACAAAGTTAGGCCTATCTTGCCGGTCTACGGGTACTTCTGAGCCTCAAAGCTTGTGGGTGTCGCTGGTCCGCAAAATGTACTTCGAAACTATTATAAATAGTAGACTTATGCTATGTTTGAACTTGTTGTGACTTGTGTTGTAACCCTAAACTACTTTTCTAGAAGAATTATGAACTTGTGTTGTATTATGTATGTGTCACATGAAACATCCAATTCTGCATGTAATGGATAGCACGGGTGGTGCGATTTCAGGAACGACTAGATTAATTAGGCTATAAATTGGGCATGGTAAAATTCTTATTTTTCCCAAAAGAAATCAGATGAAGTCAAACTTTATAACAAAGCTGTATAACTCGAAGAGATATGCTATAATTTTATAGTTGACAACTTTTTCATTTGAAATCATTTAATGAAACCCCACAAATTCTGTTTGAATTTCTCACATTTTAAAATTTATTTTTTAGTTTTTCAAACGATCTGGATGGAGAAACGACCAAAACTAAAGTTATAAACCTCGAAAAGATATAATACATTGCAGTTGAGAAACTTTTTAATTTAAAATAATCTATGGCCCTAAAAATTAGTTTGAAGTCCTCACATACTGAAATCCAAAATTTTTAAACGACATCGGATGTAAAAAAGACAAAAACCAAAGTTGTAGATCTTGTAGAACTATACAACTTTGTAGTTGACAACATTTTTATTTGAAATAATTTATCTAAGTAAAGTTATGTTTGAATTTCTCGTATTTGAAATTCAAAATTTTAAAACGATCTCGGATGGAGAAACAACTAAATTCAAAGTTGTAGAGCTCGATGACATTTGTAACTTTGCATTTGAAACCTTTTTTCATTTGAACTTGTTTAGGGTCCTAAATACTCTTTTTTTTAAACCTCGCCTCATTAGGCCTTTAATTAACAGAAAGCTCAACAAGATCGCGAGCCACCAAGTTTTGTACAAAGTTTGGGACGGGATACTCCCAGACCTCCGACATCCCTACATCCCAACACATGCTTAAAGCGGCTATCTCGTGCGCAGACGAGTTACAAAGACGAGGAACATGTAAACACTCAAAACATAAAAAGTGTTCTCTAATCACTCTACGGATGTCTTGAAAAATAACACCAGCTCGCACTTGGTCCATCTCATCAGTGAGCACACCTCTTTGAAGTAGCAGGGAATCAGTCTCTATTTGCAGTTTTGAAATGCCAACAGAAGCTGCAGTATCGATTGCCGTCTAGCAATCAGTAGTTTTAGCCATTAGAGCATCATATATGTTTGCAGCCTTACCAGCACCTGCCAGGACTGCCTCTCCAGCAGCATCACGCACCACAAAGCCCCAAGCCCCCAACTTCGTTGCATGATTAAAAGCTCCATCCACGTTTATTTTTAGGAATTCTTGTGGTGGTGGTGTCTCCTTGATGCTACAGTCACTGAACTGGCTTGTTCTCTTCCACTCCTTTGTTAGTTGCCGACCTGCATATATGATTTCAGAATTTGCCAGCTGCTTTTTTCCCGCATTGACTGCGTTGCGTGCACTCCACCACTTCCAGAGCAGGTTTAGCACCATTATGCATGTCTTTTCCTCTAGGGAAAGGATCTTGATTACCACTTCACGTGACGATCGTAACTCAATTAATTCCTCCCTGAGATAACTAAGGCCCAACTCTAGCCAGCATCTTCGCACAGGTTTGCATTTGAGAAAACAATGTCCCCCGTCTTCGTCAAAACGTTTGCAAACTGGTCATAGAGTGTCAATCAGACCCAACCTTCTCTGAATATTCTTCTTCACCGGCAGACTATTATGCAATAATCTCCAAACAAATTGCCTAACTTTTGGTTAAACTGGTAGCTTCTAGATTTTTTTCCACTTGAATTGTCCCGAGGTCACTTCTCTTGATCCGGATGATTCCCCACGCTGGCGAACTGCTGAGAATTCCTTCTTATCATCAAGGACATGATAGGCTGACTTCACCGAAAGCACTCCTTTTGCATCATAATGCCATGCAACAAAATCTTCATGTCCAGATCTCACCGGTATCGCCATGATATCCTTCACGTCATCCTCCCAAAAAATATCCCTCGACAGCTGGACATCCCACGAGCCAGTACTTGGATCAATGAGCTTTGAAACTTTTGAGAGAATTACTGCACCCTTAGGAATAATTGGTCGGCATGGTGTTCCCCTCGGAATTCATGGGTCTTCCCATATTTTGATCGATTATCCATTGCCCATACGCCATATGATGCTTTCTTTCAGCGCTTGAATCCCACGTACAATGCTTCACCATGAATAAGAAGTGCCCGGTCCCTCTCTTACCTTCATAAGGTCACCATCTGGGCAATATTTGGCCATCAACAACCTTGCACATAGTGAATCTGGGTTCATTACTATCCTCCAAGCTTGCCAGCATTGCCAAGTTGAAGAGATGGAGATCACGATAACCCAGACCCCCTTTATCCCTTCGGCTGCATAGTGTGTCCCAGGAGAGCCAATGAATTTTATTCTCTTTATCTTGATGAGCCCACCAAAACCTGTTAATCATTTTGCCAATGTAATCACACAACATCTTGGTAAGATCAAAGCATGACATAACATAAGTTAGAATTGCTTGTGCAATGGCTTTGATCAATATTTCCTTGCTGGCTTTGGAGAGGAGCTTCTCCTTCTAGCCTTGGATCCTTTTCCACACCCGATCCTTGAGATACTCAAAAGTTTTCCTCTTGGAGATGCCAACATAAACCGGCAAGCCAAGATAGCGCTCACAGCTAGCTTCGGTGGATATGTCAAGAATTTCCATGAAACTTTCTTTTGCTGCAGTTTCGGTGTTTCTGCTAAACATAATTGATGATTTATCCTTGTTGATGGTTTGCCCTGAACACTCCTCATAAAGTTGTAGCACATGCCGCAAATGATTTGTGCTCTCATCATTAACTTTTAAGAGAAGCAATGAATCATTAGCGAGCAAAAGATGAGTGATGCTCGGTGCATTGTTACAAACCGGCACTCCCTCCAAAACACCATTACTTTCTGCAGCATTTAGCAAGGTAGAAAAACCTTCAGCACATAACAAAAAGAGGTAGGGAGAAAGTGGGTCTCCTTGACGTAACCCCCATGAAGGGATTATTTCATCTGTAAGTTCCCCAATCACTTTGATCCGATATGACACAGTTGATATGCACTGCATAATCAGTTTGGACCATCTTTCATGGAATCCCAGCTTGTCCATCATCTATTGTAAAAAGCTCCATTCAACATGGTCGTAGGCCTTGCTCATATCAAGCTTCAGAGCTGCATAGCCCACAGCCCCTCTTCTTTTATGCTGCATATAGTGTGACATTTCATAGGCTATTAATACATTGTCCGTAATCAATCTTCTAGGGACAAATGCGCTTTAGTAAAATCTGGTAAAGTGAATACGAGTGGGGATTGTGCCCTTTAGTCATAATTGACTTTGGGGTAGAGTCTCCATGGCAACTACACGTGAGGCCTAAGGTCGTGGGTTCAAATCCCCATGGCCACACGTGCGAAAAAACATGTGACCGAGGCTCTCTAGTTGGGGGCCTTCATAGATTAAATTTCGTTTGCTATTTTTTTGGTCTGATTTATGATTTCTAGAAAATAATTTGTAGTTGCTATTTTTTGGGTCCGATATATGCAGAGGCGACTCAGATCCGAACAGCCGCCTTGTAGAGATAGACAACTGCCTCTATAGAAGCCTCATAGCAGGCTCTATAAATGTTTTCTATAGTAGTGTTTTTTGGGCCTAATTTATAATTTCTGAAAAACGATTCGTAAAGATAGCTACGAACCACCTCTACAAATCGATTTTGTAGAGGCGACTCCAATCCAGACAGCCGCCTTATAGAGACTTCCTAGCTGCCTTTATAAACGTATTCTGTAGTAGTGACTCCTCCGAGACTTAAATCCAATATAGGTTCTTCCGGCTGCTAACTTCGTGTTAATCCAAGCACGTCGTATGTCTGGCCGATCTGGAACACTCAAGCAAGGTGGCTGACACGATCGAATCATGATCGTCAAAACGCAGTGTGAAACATGGACAATTCCCGCTTGGTTTGAACAAAAATTTAGCATCTTGAGCTTGACCTGAGAGCAGTATGCTGTAACTTGTGGAAACCATGCATCCTAGTCACCACCAGTCATCTAGTCAGATCATCAGTTTAATAAGAATACTACGACTGTTACGTAATAAAGCCATATTTGTCTAAGCCTCTAAATATTCTCAGGCTGAAAACGAGAGAGAGAATCACACATGAAAGATGGACATATATATCGACTGGTCAGCTCGCCCATGCAGCTAGCCGTCCAGGAATATATTAGTGTATGTAGTCGATCGATCAGACCCCATCAGCACGTGTTCAACTCGTCAAAAATAGTTAGGCATGCACGAGCTCGCCTTTCCATGCTAGATTTGGTGTACAGTTTACACGTACGTGAGAATATGTGTGTCTGCGTGTGTGTACAGCGGCATGCGATATACGCGTACGATCCATCCATCGATCAATCGAATATGATTCCCCATCTAGAGTTTCTTGGCTGTAAGTAATCGCATACATGCCGGCCAGCTCAGTGACGGAAAGTGAGTGCCATTCACAAGTTGATGTACTTGTTAATGTACGTACCCGCTTGCCTAATCATACATATCGATCCTTGATGCATGGTTCATTCCTTGCTTTTTTATTATAATACAGGAACACGCAATTCGTGTGTGTAGATATAGGTAAACTGTTTCTATCACAAAAAAGGTAGGTATATAATTTCCTGTTTGTTTTTCCCTCCTCTGCCAGAGTGCTTCAGTGTTGTATATAACTTTGTTTTAATTCTCCCATACTAATATATCTTCGGCAAAGCTTTTACCGACCCTTCCAAAAAATATAATTTCCTGTTTAATTTTCATATGAGGGTTAAGATCATATATATCGTGCATCGTTAAACTCTCATGATTCTGCTGTGAATTAATAAACAACTGTTGACGTTGGTTCTCGATAACTAGGTAAAATTATATATTACTCTCTCCGTTCCAAAATATAACTAGTTCTAGGTTTTCTAGAGTAAAAGTTATGTATATATACATCTATGGAAACATATCTAGTGCAAACCAACCTCTCCGTACAAACCGTGCAAACCAACTGCGGGGGAGAGATGGGAGGGGGGATTTGCAAAAGTGTAATTACACCTCTCCTAATTACACTTTTGCAAATCCCCCCTCCCACCTCTCCCCCGCAGTTGGTTTGCACGATTTGCACGGAGAGGTTGGTTTACACTTGATACATTGCCTACATCTATAGCAAAAGATACGTATATAGAAGAGTCAGAATAACTTATAATTTGGAATGGAAAGGAGTATTTCTGAAGTTACAATTCTTGGTAGTACACTACTCCCTCGTTTCGTTTTTAAGCCATGGAAGCAACTAAAGATTTAAATGTATTAATCTTTTTTTTGCAAAGGGAAGGGGATTATAATATTAATACTCGGCACAGTACATCCCCATATTACACGTGAAAAATCTGAAATAAAAAATAAACGTATTAATAAATAACACATAATCTAAAAAATTGTAGAGAATAATGCCATTACAAATTTAGTATTATTGTAATACCACACAAAAACTTTCATATAGTTTCAAATTCATATATAGTCGTGGACATTATAAAAATATATGAGAATAATGTAAAATTGTGGTGTTAGAGACGTGGGTCAAATAACAGCGTCTTATGTGTAAAACGAAAAGGATTTGAGCCCGGAGTATTACCTAGCTGGGAGAGGATGGTAAAAGGGCTCTCTAATACTTTCAGTGATAGATCGAAACTTGTGCTGTGTGTTTGGTATATATTGATCATGTTCTCTGAAGGTATCACTGCTTGCAGAACAACTGGCCAGCAGTAGTATGATCTTATTCCTGTACTAATATAGAGTCACCACAGATACATATACTACCATATCACAAATTCTCCAGCTGGATGGTTTAGCAAGGTAGGACACGTAGCTTTATACCTAGCAAGCACGACTATTATTGGTAATGCATAGAGATTCAGGAGGAAGATAAGGAGAACTTTAATTTTGGTACACAGAGCAGCTTAATATATACGTGAAAAGGCGACTTTGACATACACACAAAAAAAACAAGCATTTCCTTTGCGGCGTTCATCACCACATACTGTACAACCGAATCGACTCTGAGATTTATGAATCCATCAGCTAGCTTAGCATGCTAAGTTAGGATCTGTTTGGGACCGCTCCACTCTATTTTTCTAGCTATGCTCCACTAATTCTATCATGGAACAACCATGCTTTGAAGTTTGTGGAGCAGGTGGACCTATTTCGCATGCAGTCTGACTCACTACCGCAATTACACTCGGCAAATATATTTCTTTGCCGAGTGCCTAGTTTTGCCGAGTGTTTTTTTTCTAGTTTGCCGAGTGTCAAACTTTGCCGAGTGTTTTTTGCCTTGTTTGCCGAGTGCAATTATTTTGCCGAGTGTTTTTTTTTCAGCACTCAACAAAGAGCTTGTTTGCCGAGTGCCCGATGAATTACACTCGGCTTACCTTCTGTTTCCGGTAGTGACTCTAAATCCATGAATGAGACGTTTTTCTATGAAAGGTCTAATATAATATTGCCCTTAGATTATGAATCCATAGCATGTAGAGCGAGCTGAATAAAAGCTGGAGTGGAGCCGTTTCAGATAGACCCTTAATTTACAGGAAATTAGGTAGCCAGCGGATCCAACAAATATGCCATCAGGTAGGCCGCACTAGGGGAAACTAGGATAAGCCAAAATCTCTCTTTGCAGATGCTCCAAGCTTGCCTACAGCGAAAAGTTTACATCAATTGCGTTGCATCCCGCATTATTCCTGCCGTAAATCAAAATATATACTTGACAATGAGCGAGAATCATCAATTTTGTTCCCGGCCGATAAAAGGCGAGATTGATCTCGATGATCGATCAAATTCCCTTTCGCTAAAAAGGAGAAAAAAAAATTGCTAGCTCTAAGGATGAGCACGTGTACAGCCCAAATTCTCTTGTGCGATGGCTAAGTAAAGGAGTAAACTATAGCGAGTGAATCGTATTCCCTTCTTGAGTAGTGAGAATTTGGCCCCGGATCCTTTTTGTTTTTCTTTTCGGGGAAAAGGTTGGTAGGATTCCGCACACAACGTATACTTTTTTTTTCGACAAGCGATCGAATACTTATCTAACTTCCACAGAATTAACTTTATTTATAAACAAATGCATGCATATGAACATTTAGTACGTATAGCTAAGATAGATAGATCGCCCCATTTGCAATTAAGCAAACATTTCCACTCCAAAACATCCCCATCAAAGATGCAAAAATTTGGCAATATTTCTCTGCCTTTGCTATGTGCCGTGATGGTGGCGCGACACGTGGTGAAATCGAGCGATCTCGACCTGATCTGTCACCTGAATTCGGTCAGAACATAAAATATGGCAGTAGGTTCAAATATATGAAACGATTTACTGCTTTCCCGCACTACTATAGAAGTTAATTGTAGGAGCGGCTCTAGAGCCTCTGTAGGGGTGGCTGCGCCAGCCGCCCATCCCAGGGTGTTCCTACAGAAGGTGCCTCTGTAGGGGCGGTTTCCTGACCGCCTCTGCAGTGCCCTCTGTAGGGGCGGCTGATGTTTTCAGCCGCCCCTCACAGCTGCCCTCTCTCAGAGGGGGTGGCTGTAATATCACCCACCCCCCTAGTGGGACTTCTGTAAGGGCGGTTGTATCACCACCGCCCTACCTCATATGTATGCATATTTGTAAGGACGGTTCAATCAAGAACCGCCCCTACAGTGGATTTTTCAGCAAAAAAAAAAATAATTCAAATTCAAATCTGACCACATATATATATAATTCAAATTTGAATCTGACCGCCATAAATATACATATATACATCCACAAACACAAGACCATTATTTAGAACATCATCACAAGTCATAATTCACAAAAGTCCATCATTACAACATAATCCATTATGAAGTCTATCATTATAACATAGTCCATTAAAAAATCCATAAGTCCACATGCAAACATTGTGTCACATAAGCTACATATTTGTCATGCAACTCAATGATTTTCCACACGAAGACCTAAAAAACAAGAATAAATGTAAGCTAACATAACACACAACAAAAGCAAAGTGCGATCAAGATACACACCTGTTTCTGCATGCCAACCATATCCTTCTTCTCTGGCTATAAAAGCAATGAATTGTCAAAATAATAATTTAGGAAAAATAAATCAGAAAATTAATCAAATCAAATATAGCAAGAAGAATCAAACAGCTAGCAGAATATCAAGCATACAAAAGTGGTAATGTAAAGAAAAGGACTGGGAAATGGGAACTACTTAGCAACCTGACAATAGAGGTTAGATGAAGGTTGTTACAAACTATTAATGTGGAGGTTTTGCTGTTTATATATATGAATCAAAAAGTGCATAAAGGTAACATAAATAATTTAACAGCTAAAGAAACACTGCACCTTCTTATTACTAGCAGAATCTTCTGCTTGCTTTACCAAGGTTGTGCCTTCATTTGTAACATGCTGCGGACAAATATAACTCAATCGTAAACTGAATATCATGGTTCAAAGGAATAAAATGAGTGAGCTAAAAAAAGAAAAGAGGCACCCTGTAAGGGAAATTATTACCGCTTTTGAATATGTTAGATATAGGCTCCAGATCATGGGTGATTTTGGAGAAGAGCCTGTACATCCTAGAAAGATCCTCAACCTGCAGTGTCTGAGGGATGCAAAGAATATTCAATATTGCTAGGAAGTCATTCATTAGATAATAATAATAATAATAATAAGGTTTTCAATCCAACCTTATCATCACGAAGCAAAGCAGAACATCCAGAATGCTCCTTCTCCAACAGCGGGGTTGCATACTGAGCAAGCAATTCATTTTGCACTTTCTGTCGAAATTCAAGATTATAACAATGTAAGGGTCATACGAGAAAATATGTCGAGCACTATTCCTACCATAGATAGCATCGGTTAGTGTCTAATTCCTGTCCATTAAAAGGTGCTGCAAGAATACAAAAAAGGTACTCTCTACATGATCTATAAGAAATGAGCTGCAGTGTACAAAGAATGGGCACATAATTGTTTGTGAGGTAGCTGGGCCAATTGTTCCACCAAATCAAGATGCTTATTACAATTAAACTAAAGAGATTTAACTTATCCTGTAGAAAAAAGATATGGACGAAAGGGGAAAAGGAAGCTACCACTGCAATATTTGCAGCATAAAGAAAGTTTTGATTACTCCATTTATAAATTACAATCAAACAGATCAACACAATTCTATATATATTATTATAATGGTTGACCATCTATGACAAACAACTCTCATTTTCTCCCAAAAAAAGTCAAAATGCAGAATGAATGAAACATTCCTGATTTGCTGTCTACCCTTGAGTGAAATTACAATCAAACAGAAACTACAAATTCCAACAAAAAGCAAATGGAAACAGCCACAGTGATATCACAAGACATCTAATAAATCTACTGGAGTCAACAGAACACCAGGCCCAAGTGTACAAGTAAATGGGCACAGAATTGTTACAAAGGCACATAAAGTAGCTGGACCAATTGTTTCACCTAATCAAGATGATTACAATCATTTTAAAGAGATTTTATTATCCTGTACAAATCAAGAGATGGACAAAAGAAGGGGAAGAGAGCGCTACCACTGCAATATTTGCAAATAAAAAAGTTTTGGTTAGTTCATTTATAAAGTACAATCAACACAGATCGTGCAAATTTATATATAGTATAAGGGTTCACCATCTATGACAAACAACTCTCATTTTTTTCCGAGAAAAGAATGTCCATCTACTGAGTGAATGAACCCGACTAGTCATCGGCAAGCATTGTATTATTTAGAAGAAAACCAAAAGGAAACAAGAACATCCCCATATACACCAAGGCCGTTCTCGTCCCAACCTATCAACCAACCAAGCGCTAATCCACCAAAGCTAAAAAACCATCCAAATCGCCTTTTTTCCCTCGTAGTAGGAAATCTAACCCTAATACCACGCCATGAGATACAAAACAATCTAGGTCTAAGACAGACATTCACATGAGCAAGAGGGATATGAACAGGCGGCTCACCATGGAGGTGATGTACTCCTCGACGGCTCCCGATACTTGTCGTAAAAGCTACTGCGAGTAGTCGTGTGGCGGCTTCTGCGTGCACATGTTGTATATCGTCCTGCGACAAGGGAACCAAAACCCTAGATCGAACCGGATCGAAGTGGATCGAGTTGGGAAACCCTAGTGGCCGCCGCCAAGACGACGACGGCATGGCGAGGAGGAGGAGGAGGAGGAGGAGGAGAGAGAGACGTGCGTGTAAAGCATCATGTAGTCCTCGAGAGCTGAATCTGCGGCTCGCTTGCCCTCGAGGATGTTCTTCACTTGGTGATGCCCTTCTGCATGACCGCCCATCCCTCCTCCAGATCGATTGTCCCACGCTCCTGCCCGCCATCGCCAAGCAGGTGAGGTTGCGGTGCCGACGCTGGAGAAGAAGCAAACCTTAGCGCCGCCACTGGGGTTTTGGTGGTGCGCTGGGAGGATGGCGAGGTCCTCGAGAGGAGAACGCGAGGCGGAACGGGAGGAGGAGGAGAGAGGCGAGCGTGGCGTGGGCGTGGAGGAGAGGGCCAGGCTGGGGTTCTATTGTATCTCGCCCGACGCCATGGGTGACCACCTTCTAGGCAGCCCCCTCCTCGTTGGGGAGATCCCGTGTGATTCAGACTCCGTCCCCGTCGTCTGATCGCGAGGTGGACGGCCCAGATGATGAGCCTTGCGCTAGATGTGGATCATTGTATGAAATCAAATCAAACTACTAAAATAATTTTGAGACACCAAATGATCTCAAAAGAAAATTTGATAAACATCAAAGTTGTAGAGGTCATGAAGATCTACAACTTTTATTTTGGTCATCTTATCATTTGACAAAATTGGAACCTTTGAAATTTGAAATTTTAAAAAATGACAAGTTCGAACCAAAATTTGAGACCCAAAATGATTTCAATATAAAAAGTGATGAATACCAAAGTTGTTCAACTCATTAATATCTATAACTTTTATTTTAGTCATCTTGTCATTTGACAAATTTGAACCTTTCAAATTTAAAATTTAAAAAAACGACAAATTTGAACAAAATTTGAGACCCAAATTGATTTCAACATAAAAAGTGATGAATACAAAAGTTGTTCAACTCATGAATATATGCAACTTTTATTTTGTCATTTCTTCATTTGATAAATTCTTAGCACATATTGTTCACTAATCTTACACATGTCTCATATAGTTTATAAAATCTTATGAGAGATGTGTCACATTTGTGAATAAAGTCATTACCACTTTGTCATATGAAGAAATGACCAATACAAAAGTTGTAGATCTTGATGAGTTATTCAACTTTGGTATTTATCACTTTTCAGCTGAAATCATTTGGGGTACCAAAATCTTGTCTGAAGTTGCATTTTTTTGAAATTCAAAATTTAAATTGCTCAAACTTTTTATATGTATATATTGACAAAACCAACAAAATAAATTGATAGAGAATGATTTTAGAAAATTTTAGGAAAAAAAAATCATCGGATTTGAAGTTAGTATGAGGAAATAAAACTAGTTACAAAGTTGACCCGCAGATTAAAAAAAGAAATCACACTGTTCATTATGATCATGTAGGGATCATCTAGAACAATGTGATTTCTCTTTTTAATCTGTGGGTAAACTTTGTTACTAGTTGTTCTCCCTCATGCTAACTCCAAATCTGATGTTTTTTTTCTAAAAATTTCTAAAATCATGCTTCAGCATTTAAGTTTGATCAAACTTGGATGTGACAATGTTTTACACATTTTAAAATTTGAAATTTGAAATTTGACAAATTCAAACCAAATTTTCAAACCCTAAATGATTTCAAATGTAAAAGTGATGAATACAAAAGTTGTTGAACTCATCAAGATCTACAACTTTTATTTTGGTCATCTTGTCATTTGACAAAATTTGAACCTTTCAAATTTAAAATTTTAAAAAAATGACAAGTTCAAACCAAAATTTGAGAGCCAAAATTATTTCAACATAAAAAGTGATGAATACCAAAGTTGTTCAACTCATTAATATCTACAACTTTTATTTTATTCATCTTGTCATTTGATAAAATTTGAACCTTTCAAATTAAAATTTTTGAAAAATGATAAGTTCGAACCAAAATTTGAGACCCAAATTGATTTCAACATAAAAAATGACGAATACCAAAGTTGTTCAACTCATGAATATCTGCAACTTTTATTTTGGTCATTTCTTCATTTGATAAATTCTTAGTACACATTGTTCACTAATCTTACATGTGTCTCATATAGTTTATAAAACCTTATGAGAGAATGTGTCACGTTTGTGAATAATGTCATTACCACTTTGTCATATGAAGAAAATAATCAATACAAAAATTGTAGATCTTGATGAGTTATTCAACTTTGGTATTTATCACTTTTTCAGCTGAAATCATTTGAGGTACCAAAATCTTATCTGAAGTTGCATTTTTTAGAAATTCAAATTTTAAATTGCTCAAACTT
The DNA here is from genome assembly GCA_904845875.1 of Miscanthus lutarioriparius. Classification (NCBI taxonomy): domain Eukaryota; kingdom Viridiplantae; phylum Streptophyta; class Magnoliopsida; order Poales; family Poaceae; genus Miscanthus; species Miscanthus lutarioriparius. The sequence goes on from CAJGYO010000006.1 coordinate 85,846,192, forward strand.
TTTATATGTATATATTGACAAAACCAACAAAATAAATTGATAGAGAATGATTTTAGAAAATTTTAGAAAAAAATCATCAGATTTGAAGTTAGTATGAGGAAGAAAAACTAGTTACAAAGTTTACCCACGGATTAAAAAAAATCACACTGTTTACTATGATCATGTAAGAATCATATAGAACAGTATGATTTCTCTTTTTAATCTGTGGGTAAACTTTATAACTAGTTGTTCTTCCTCATACTAACTCCAAATGTGATAGTTTTTTTTCCTAAAAATTTCTAAAATCATGCTTCAGCATTTAAGTTTGATCAAACTTGGATGTGACAATGTTTTACACATTTTAAAATTTGAAATTTAAAATTTGACAAATTCAAACCAAATTTTTAAACCCTAAATGACTTCAGATATAAAAGTGATGAATATAAAAGTTGTTCAACTCATCAAGATCTACAACTTTTATTTTGGTTATCTTGTCATTTGACTAAATTTGAACCTTTCAAATTTGAAATTTTAAAAAATGACAAGTTCGAACCAAAATTTGAGACCCAAAATGTTTTCAACATAAAAAGTGATGAATACCAAAGTTGTTCAACTCATTAATATCTACAACTTTTATTTTAGTCATCTTATCATTTGATAAAATTTGAAGCTTTCAAATTTAAAATTTTAAAAAACGACAAATGGACACTGCAGGAGCGCCCCCAACCCCAACCGCCTGTACAGTAAAAAATACCCCCGTTTCTAGTGCCGGAGACTACATACTACAGGGCGTGCAATTATATATGGATGATGTCGGATGCACTGCACTATCCACACACTTTTGTACAATCCGTGCAGTGCACTTGCGCGTGGATCTTTCATTTCTTTCTTTTCGCAAATATATTCCAGAGCTCATCAAGCACATTGGGAATCGAGGCAGAGAGAATCCTTAACTAACACTGTTACAATATTGAGAGATACATATGTATACACATATATTCTCCGATCCCGTGTACATACACTCAAGTTTAATACATCTTCTTCCGATTCCTCTCTAGCTAATTTAATTTCGTTGTTCAGAATAAACAGCATCTTTCGTTCATTCGCGTGACCTAACCTAACTGCGACCCCACACTGCAAACCAAGATATATGTTCTCTGCTGATCTCTAGCTAGAGAGCTGGCTTACCTTTCCCTTAATTTGCCTTCTTCATTCATTCATTCATTATCAGCATAATGATATCTAGTACGTGCCCCGTATGTAGCTAGCTAGTGGTGTATATATTCACATACGTAACATATATGTATATGTATGTGTTGTATGTCTCCTACATCCATGTCACATCTACCCCACATCATCAATATATACCTCTGGCACTTTTTGGCTTGCTTCATGGTCTATATATACACCCTTGATCGGCCTCCCTTGCTCATCATCCATCTGACCATCCATTCATCCGCAGTACTCCCCAGCAGAAGCAACCATCTTCCCTCTCTCTCAAACAGTCAAAGCTTAGCTAGCTTCGCTAACGACGATCGATCGACGACTTGTAGCTAAGCTAGCTGTCGATCGCTATCATCATCATCATCCTCAGCTCAATCATGTCGGGCGTTTGGGTGTTCAAGAACGGCGTGGTGCGCCTGGTGGAGAACGGCGCGGCGGCGGGAGGCGAGGCGGTGCGGCGGCGGAAGGCGCTGGTGCACACGCCGAGCGGGCAGGTGGTGCGGTCGTACGCGGAGCTGGAGTCGGAGCTGCGGGCGCTGGGGTGGGAGCGCTACTACGAGGACCCGGCGCTGTACCAGTTCCACAAACGCGGGGCCCTGGACCTCATCTCCCTCCCCGCCGACTTCGCCAGGTTCTCCTCCGTCCACATGTACGACATCGTCATCAAGAACCGCGACTCCTTCAGGGTCGTCGACGTCTGATGATCTGGTTGATGCTAGCTAGCTAGCTCTGGTTAGCTAGCTCGCTTCATGCATCATCTCATCACTCTCTCAGTATCATCATCCATGGATGGCTTGTTAATTAGTTGTGACTTTGTGAGGATCGGAGTACGTGCTGCAGCTAGCTAGCTAGCTAGCTAGTGTTTGACAACAGTCGTCGTCGTCGTCGTCAGTGAATTGAAGTTGCTAGCTAGCTACTACTACGCATGCATGTCTCGCTAAATTTGATTTCGACGCAGTGTGTGAGTGTGGAGCTGATCTGAATCAGTAGCGTCTGTATAGTATATGCCAGCCAGCAGTGTGTCTGGGAGTGATGATGTGTACGTAGTTGCTCAAGATCGATCACGCATGTGTGTGTGTGACTGTACATTTATCGTTTGTGCCAGTGACCACATTATTGATATGCCCGCATTTTCACTAGAGTATATTATAGTTACACATGTATATATATGGAGTCAACGTGCGATATGATGCCGTAAATGAAGTAGACACGATCTCCTTCAGACATTTTTTCCGTTTCAAGACGAATTAGGGCACGATGCTGGAGCTCTGCCAAATCAATGGACGGAGCTGAGACTGAGAGCCGCTGCCATGTGCCAAGTATGAATGCAGAACAAGCAGGCAGGGAGGATGCGCTGCTGTGGCAAAAACGGCAGAGGGACCGGGCCCCCAGAGCGAGCGTCTACGGCCGAACGATGGGTCACTCTCCCCAAAGGCCCTTTAACGAACGGCTGAAGAAATGGGCACTTTGTAATTCGGCCCAACATTCCATACGAACCGCCGCGGAAACAAACATGAGGTTCCCACTTAAGGCCCATTCCACAAAGGATAAGAGCACGCACGGCGCGTCGGCGCCCCTTTCTCTGTTTCTCTCTTTTCTTTGGCCCCTGATATGCAAAGTCCCAAGAGTATTGGTAGATATAGCTCTCTCTAAACCTATCTAAATCTTCAAATTAAGTACAGTCCGTAACATAATCTCTAATAAATCAGACAATATTTTTTAAAGTCACTGTCTCAGCCTCAACGATCAGAAAAAAAATGTTGGCAGTGGTGTTGGAGGGCTAGAGCAGCGGCGCCACGATACTGCCGTAGTGCCGTTCGCAGTCCTGCCTGCAAGTTGAAGTGCGCATCCAGGGTAGTATGGTGTCTGCTGTAGTATGATGTAATTTCCAAGTAGCATTAATCTCTTCCAAGAATTCTAAGTGAATCAAAAGAAGTTACTTTTATCATCTTCTAGGCTCATTTCAGAGAATTAATTATTTCATGGAAAGGAAAGCCTCTTAACAATGATGGAAGAGAGACTCTTATCAGAACGGTTTTATCATCGCAACCCATTTATCAACTCACTATCTTCCCAGCCCAAAAAAGATTAACTCACAAGATTGATCAAATAAGAAGCTTTTCTTTGCAAAAAAAGGGGATGAGCCGCAGCGGGGGCCATTGCCTTGTTCGGTGGATAACTATATGTAAACCAAAGAATAGAGATCTTGGAATTTTAGCTCTTGAACGTTTTGTGAGAGCTCTTCGCTTAAGGTGATGTTGACAACCAAAATTGTTCATTTTATAAAGTTATCAAAATATGGAACGGACTTCACCATTGCGTTCCTCTCGTCGAGACGGTCAAAAAAACATATATGGAACGTCTAATTCGGAGTCCGGATGAACGAGTTATACCCCGGAAAGATGCTCCTTTGTCGGGAGTTCCGACTACCGGAAGTTCCGACAAGTGTCGGGACTTCCGGGAAGACTGAAGAAACCTATTCGGGTGTCTGGCGTTATCCCCACGTCAGGAGTTCCAACAAAGGTCGAAAGTTCTGACTGTCGGGAGTTTCGACCCAAGTCGGGACTTCCGACAGACCTAATAAAAAACTCTATTCGGATCTGGCCTTTTGATTCTGATCCGAACTGTTCCAAACTCGCGGGAAACTTGAAAAATAAGGTTTGGAGAGGTTCTCTACTGGGATAAGACCACCACTCTCTATATATATGAGAAAATCATGGCCGATTAAGTTTTCATCTATCCAATCGACATAAAAACACAACAAATCAATCTACTACCTCTCTTTACCCTCTTTTCCCAATCTACCTCTTCTCGTTCTTCGTCGGTGCGGCATGGATGAAGGATCGACGATGACGACGCTCTAGAGCGGTCAGGCCGGCTAGAGCAGCCCATAGTCGCCGCACGTCCCGACGGGGTTCCCCTCGGGCGTGTGGGGTTTCGGGTCTCAAGAGACCTCGACGGTGTGTCTTGCGTATCGCGCTCCCAACTAGGCTCCTCCGGTGATGTGTCTTGTGTATCGCGCTCATCGCTGGAGGCACAAGATCCAGATGTGGACATCCTCTAGGCGTCGGCCGATCCCAAAATCAGCTAGGCCCTACATCGGGCGATATAGCTCCTTATCGAGTGTGTGACCTAATTAAGTGTCAATACACTTTTTGGCGACTCCGCTGGGGAAGAATTCGCTTTAGATCTACTTTGTAGCCGAATCTTCTTGTACTAGACTTACTTCTCACTGATCTATCTTCTTGAGCTCGCCATTACCATTGCATCTAGCCCAAAAGGCTGATCGCATCTAGTTTTGACCCCTTGTGATCTCGCTAGCGATTTTGCAATAAGTTGCGCTGCTTATTGAAAAATTTAGCAAGGTGGTCAAGTTCTAAATCATGGAGTACCAAGGTGGTTCATCACAAAACTACTACAATCACCCCGAGGTATATCTTGCAAATGTATTTTATGGTTCTAATAATTATTTTGCAAGTTCTATGAACTCTCATGTTGATGTTGCTAGTCATAATCATACTAGATATGGTTCATCGGTTAATACTTTTGATAATGCTCCTCATCATACACATCATAATTATGGTCAAGAGCCGATGAATATTGTAAATTCTTTGAGTTTTGATACTACTAGCAACATACAACATGTAAATCGTTATTTATCGGCTATAAGTTCATAATATGTGATTTCACCACAAGACATGCCAATGAATGAGATAATTAGCTATAACAATACCAATTATTTAACCAATTGCTCTCAAAATTTAGCACCATATGCCACTGCTACTATTCATAATTCGGCTTCATATGTTACTCCCAACTCGAGCCGAATTAATAAAAATTCAGCAAGGTATTTTAATGCTAATACTTATGATTCGGCTTCACGTGTTATTAGTAACCATAGCTGAATCAATAAAAATTTAGCACCTTATGCAAAGATCAATGCCCACAATTCGGCTTCGTATTTCGCTCATGACCATAGCCAAATTAGTGAAATTTCAGCAAAGCATTCGAGTGCTAAAACTCATGATTCGGCTCCACATGGTGCTATTAAATATAGCCGAATCAATGAAAATTTAGCAATATGTGTACATGCTAATAGTTGTGATTCGGCTTCATATGTTGCTCTCAAATCAAGCCAAATCGATGAAGATTTAGCCCATACTAGAAATCCATATGGCTCCTCTAAATGGAAGGTGCCCGCGTATCATAGACTGTACGTATTATGCTATGATTACTTGAAAACTCTTGATGGTCGGTGGGTACCTGATTTTTATGAATTTAGTGGTGAAGATGATAAGACCGCTATAGAACACATAAGTTTATATCGTTCACAGCTGGGTTTTGCCGGTAAAGAAGACTATATGAGAGTGCAAAATTTTCCTTTATCTCTTACTGGTATTGACTTTGCATGGTTTACATCTTTACCCCGATGTACTGTTGGTTCATGGTCTCAATTAGAGGAGCAATTTTATAAATACTTTGGAAAGACCAATGGGAAAAGGCCGATTACAATTGAGTCACCGGCTAACAGAGGATTGCTAGTGGGCATGAAAGAAAGAATTGATTCAGATGTAAGCAAAGGTTCGGTTGCAAAAGCCAAACAACAAAATATTCTTTCCGAATCAATCATATCTTAAAAAATAAGTCTTGCTACGAAAAAGCATGGAAAGCGCCAAAAAATAGCCATACTTGATATTTCAGGTGCTAAAGGGGTTGTACACTTATCTAGTGATTACCGCATCATTTATGGAGATCAAGCACCTACAAGCAACAAAAGAGGGCTGCTTGCCTGGTCAGAATCGGCTGAGCCAACTTCAAAGTTGACTGAACTGATTGTTGCCTGCCCTAAGTCGGCTAGGCCGACTTCTCAGTCAGCCAGGCCGACTGCCTTTGCAGCCTGCCCTGAGTCGGCTAGGCCGACTTCCCAGTCAGCTATGTTGACTGCCCCTGCTGCTTTGCCTGCTAGCGCCCAAGTCGGCCTAGCCGACTTCTAGTTGGCTGAGCCGATTTGCTCTATTCTAGCAGTTGTTGAGGTGCTTCCGGGTGATTTGACCCCTCTTGTTGATTGGTTTCTAGAGATGAAGAGCAAAGTCATTCAAATCAAGGATATGCACTTCTCCAGCCTAATCAACAAGGCACAAGGTACAAGTACTTTACCAAATTCTCAATCTGGTCACATTATTTCAATTGCTACATCTATTAGCGATGTTGTTGCTAGTAGTTTCAAAATACCGATTGAGGAAGGTACTTTACATGTTGATGATAAAATAAATTTAGATTCTATCGGCCAACACATTGTTCCATATAGCAAGGCCGATGTGGTAGTTCATCAAAGCTAAAGTTTTCCAGAGGTAATTGCAAAGGTATGGCCGAATGGATTGATGTCAAATCTGATCCATTCGTTTGCCTAGCTTTAAAGCCGACTCCACAAAAGAATCGGCTAAAGAAATCAAAGTACACATTTGACTTTACTTTTTATGATCATGCCTTTGATATGTTGCTCAAGAATAATTTTATTAGAATCATTGATCACAATACTTTGCCATATATTCAAAACTTAAAAGAACTTACATATTGCAAATGGCATAACTCATCTGATCATAATACTTCTACTTGCAATGTGTTTTGTCGAGTGATCCAATCGGCCATTTGAAAGGTCCTAATGGCTAGAGGGGGGGTGAATAGCCTAATAAAATTTCTACAACAACACTTAACAAAAGGATTAGACAATTATGTGGCGAAGCGAGTTTTACGCTAGCCTACTCAAAATGCAAGCCACCTACCACAATTCTAGTTAAGGTAGAATCTATTCACACAATAGCTATGACACTACTCTATGTTAGTGTGTTTTCAAAGGCTAACTAAAGAGCCACACCAACCAAGCAAGCAAGCTCTCACAACTAACTACACTAAAGAGCTTGACAACTAGTTTGCGGTAATGTAAAGAGAGTGATCAAGAAAGTTATACCGCCGTGTCGAGGAAGGAGCCAATCAATCACAAAGATGAATAACAATGAAGACCAATCACCTCGGAATCAAATGATGAACAAAATGATTTTTACCGATGTTCACTTGCTTGTCGGCAAGCTACTCCTCGTTGTGGCGATTCACTCACTTGGATGTTCACGCGCTAATTTGCATCACACGCCAAACCCTCAATAGGGTGCCACACAACCAACACAAGATGAGGATCACACAAACCACGAGCAATCTACTAGAGTACCTTTTGGCGCTCCGCCGGGGAAAGGTCAAGAACCCCTCACAATCACCACGATCGGAGCCGGAGACAATCACCACCCTCCGCTCAACAATCATCGCTGCTCCAAGCCGTCTAGGTGGCGGCAACCACCAAGAGTAACAAGCGAAATCCGCAGCGAAACACGAACACCAAGTGCCTCTAGATGCAATCACTCAAGCAATGCACTTGGATCACTCCCAATCTCACAAAGATGTTTAATCTATGATGCAAATGAGTGGGAGGACTTTGGCTAAGCTCACAAGTTTGCTATGTCAATGCAAATGGCCAAGCAAATGAGCTTGAGCCGGTCATGGGGCTTAAATAGAAGCCCCCATGAAATAGAGCCGTTGTACCTCTTCACTGGGTACTGATCGGGGTGACCGGACGCTGCTCCTCAGCGTCCGGTCGCCCGATGGCGGCCACGTGTCTCCTACGTTCAACTGTGAACGTTTGATCTCAACGGTCGAAATGTTGACCGAACACTCCGACAGAGCTGACCGGATGCTGGACCCTCAGTGTCCGGTTATTTCCAGTAAGGGTCCAAATCCTATTTTTGCCGACCGGACGCGTCCGGTCATGCTTGATCGGACACAGCCCAGCGTCCGGTGCTTAACCCTAATCACTGTGTCGTCTGACAGCTTGACCGGACGTAGCCTTTCAGCTCCAGTCGCTGAGTGACCTAGCGTCCGGTCAGCAGACCGACGCCAGCATCATTGCGACCATCTCCATTTCACCTGTAACTTCTTCACCCTTGTTCAAATGTGCCAACCACCAAGTGTATCACCTTGTGTACATGTGTTAGCATATTTTCACAAACATTTTCAAGGGTGTTAGCACTCCACTAGATCCTAAATGCATATGCAATGAGTTAGAGCATCTAGTGGCACTTTGATAACCGCATTCCGATACGAGTTTCACCCCTCTTAATAGTACAGCTATCAATCCTAAATGTGATCACACTCTCTAAGTGTCTTGATCACCAAAATAAAATAGCTCTTACAAATTATACCTTTGCCTTGAGCTTTTTGTTTTTCTCTTTCTTCTTTCCAAGTCGAAGCACTTGATCATCACCATGCCATCATCTTTATCATGCTATGATCTTCATTTGCTTCACCACTTGGAGTGTGCTACCTATCTCATGATCACTTGATAAACTAGGTTAGCACTTAGGGTTTCATCAATTCACCAAAACCAAAACTAGAGCTTTCAATTTCCCCCTTTTTGGTAATTGATGACAACCCATATACAAAGATATGAAATAAGATTCAATTGAATCCATGTTGCTTGTCCAAGCATGTTTACCATTTGTCAAAGGATATGGATAAGTTTCATGAATCCTAAATGGTAGCAATTGCTCCCCCTACATATGTGCTAAGAGTTTGGATTTTAGCTTGCACATATGCTTAGATAGGAAATATAGGAGACAATGTCTACCAAATGATGCTAAGGTATAAAAGATGGACCTTTGAAGCGTGATACCAATCGGAGTGCACCATTATACTGTCCTTAGCACCAAAGTTAGCTTGATACCACTTGGAAACAACACTTTGGAAATGAAATCATTAGATGTCCTATGCATTCTAGTTTTTCATTTCATCATTTCAAGTTTACAACTAGCATTCATCACACAAGCATGGATATTTAAAATTTAAAACTTGTGCCATGCAAGCAAACATATAAAATGCACATTCAAATGCACCATACAAGTTCATGAACTTGCTCCCCCATCTTGTGTGCTTAAAATTTTAATTGATTCCTTTCCTTTGTCTTATCTTTCCCTCTATGTCAAGTTCTCCCCCTTTGTTGTCTTTTCACTATCTTAGTACACTAATATCTTCGTTTTTCTCCCCATGTACTAATATCTTTGTTTCTTTCCCCCTTTGTCATCAATGACCACAAAGGTTCAAAATATAGGTAGGTTGAGATTATCAATGTCAATCAATGGGGTGAGGATCATTTTCCTAAATTTGGTTCAAACTAGAATATTTGCCAAAGATATTTAACTCGGTTTGATCCAAGGACAAGCTTCTTCACACCTCCTAATAAGGGTTATCTTGTACCATGTTGAGTTAAACACTTAGAGCTCATTTTCTAGATTAAACACTAGGTTTAGAAGCCCATAAACATGTCATATGCTATCACTAGATCAAGTCAAGCATAGAAGCAATAGTGATACCATATAAACATCAAATTCATTTGGTTTTCATGAATGAGCCTAAATAAAATGGAGAGATGACTAGATGCACTAAACATGTCCTTAGCAAGGATGTATGCCATGCCAATCAACTTTTACCTTGGATTGCTCGAAGGAGAGGCATGTCATATAAGTGGGGGGGGGTGCATCAACACATATTTGAGAAATACAATATGTTCAACTCATTCCTTAGCTTGCAAAACCTTTTCTCATCCAATGGTTTGGTGAATATATCGGCAAGTTGATCTTCGGTGCCTACACTCTTAATGCAAATGTCCCCTTTTTGTTGGTGATCTCTTATGAAATGATGGCGGACATCAATGTGCTTTGTTCTTGCATGTTGAACTGGATTGTTGGTTAACTTGATTGCACTCTCATTTCCACATAGCAATGGCACTTTCTTGAACTTGATTCCAAAGTCACTCAAAGTGGCCTTCATCCAAAGTACTTGTGCACAACAACTACCGGTGGATATGTATTCAGCTTTGGCGGTTGATAATGCAACACTATTTTGCTTCTTTGATGACCATGAAACAAGTGATCTTCCCAACAATTGACATGTGCCTGAGGTGCTCTTCCTTTCAACCTTGCATCCCACATAATCCGAGTCGGAGTAACCAACAAGCTCAAACTTTGCTCCTTTGGGATACCACAAACCAACATTTTGTGTATGCTTCAAGTACGTCAATATTCTCTTTGTAGCCTTCAAATGACTTTTTCTTGGTGAGGCTTGAAATCTTGCACACATGCATACACTAAACATGACATCTGGCCTTGATGTGTCACATAGAGTAGGCTTCCAATCATAGACCGATACAACTTTTGATCTACCATGTTGCCACTTGCATCACTATCCAAGTTACCATTTGTTCCCATTGGTGTGCTAATGACTTTGCTATCATTCAATTCAAACTTCTTGATCATGTCCTTGATGTACTTGCCTTGACTCACAAATGTGCCATTCTTCAATTGCTTGATTTGAAGACCAAGGAAGTAACTCAACTCTCCAATCATGGACATCTCAAACTCATTAGCCATCATCTTTCCAAACTCATCACAAAAATCTTGATTGGTTGATCCAAATATGATGTCATCAACATAGATTTGCAATACAAATAGATCTTTTTCAATCTTCTTGATGAAAAGAGTAGTATCAACCTTGCCCATTGTGAACCCTTTAGAGAGTAGGAAGTCCCTCAATCTCTCATACCATGCTCTAGGTGCTTGCTTCAAGCCATACAATACCTTTTTCAACTTATATACATGGTTGGGCTTCTTATCATCTTCAAAACCAGGAGGTTGCTTAACATATACTTCTTCATTGATGTAACCATTGAGAAATGCACTTTTAACATCCATTTGATAGAGCTTGATGTTGTGGGTACAAGCATAGGCTAGCAAGATTCTAATTGCTTTCAATCTAGCAACCGGGGCATATGTTTCTCCAAAGTCAAGACCTTCCACTTGTGTATAGCCTTGTGCTACCAATCTTGCTTTGTTCCTTACTACTATCCCATCTTGATCTTGCTTGTTTCTAAAGACCCATTTGGTTCCAATCACATTGTGTCTCTTTGGTCTCTCTACTAATTCCTATACTTGATTTCTTGTGAAATTATTCAATTCTTCATGCATAGCATTCACCCAATCAACATCCTTTAATGCTTCATCTATCTTCTTTGGTTCAATGGATGACACAAATGAAAAATGCTCACAAAATGATGCCAATCTTGATCTAGTTTGCACACCTCTTGAAATATCACCAATGATAGTGTCCAATGGATGGTCTCTTGCAACATTGATTGGTTGGAGGATTGGAACTTGATTGCTTGCACTTGATTGATCATTGGGTTGAGATGATGTACTAGACACTTGATCTTGTTCATTGTCATGAGAGCCACTTGTACTAGCTTGATTTGTATCATCTTGCACATTTGAGTTGGAGAGCATTTGCACTTGATCATCTTCATTATCATTCATTTGCCTAGGCCTCAATTCACCAATATCCATGTTCTTCATGGCATTTGAAAGTTGAATGCCTCTAACATCTTCCAAGTTCTCATTCTCTTCTTGTGAACCCTTGGTTTCATCAAATTCAACATCATGAACTTCCTCAAGAGTACCACTATCCAAATTCCAAACTCTATGTGCTTTTTGCTTGTAGTGGAATAACCAAGTAGGAATCCTTCATCACATTTCTTGTCAAACTTGCCCAATCTAGTGCCTTTCTTCAAGATATAGCATTTGCAACCAAAGACCCAAAAATATACAATGTTGGGCTTTCTACCATTCAAGAGCTCATATGGTGTCTTCTCTTTCAATCGGTGACAATAGAGGCAGTTGCTACAATAGCAAGCCGTGTTGATAGCTTCGGCCTAAAAGGATTGACTCATATTGTACTCACTAAGCATAGACCTTGCCATATCAATGAGTGTTCTATTTTTTCTCTCAACAAGGCCATTTGATTGTGGAGTGTACTTGGTCGAGAATTGATGTCCAATTCCAAATTCATCACACAACTCATCAATTCTAGTGTTCTTGAACTCACTACCATTGTCACTTCTAACTCTCTTGATGGTTGTTTCAAACTCATTGTGAATGCCCTTGACAAATGATTTGAATGTTGCAAACACATCACTTTTGTCCACTAGAAAGAATACCCATGTGTATCTAGTGTAATCATCCACTATCACAAAGCCATATTTGTTACCACCAATGCTAGTGTATTGTGTTGGCCCAAACAAATCCATGTGCAATAACTCAAATGCTTTACTAGTACTCATCATGCTTTTCTTAGGATGGGTGTTTCCAACTTGTTTGCTGGCTTGACAAGAGCTACAAAGCTTATCCTTTTCAAACACAACATCTTTCAAGCCTCTAACCAAGTCATGCTTAACCAGTCTATTCAATTGTTTCATTCCAACATGATCAAGCCTTCTATGCCATAACCAACCCATGCTAGACTTAGTGAACAAGCATGTAGATAATCTAGATTCACCAGCATTGAAATCAACTAAGTATAGATTCTCATATCTAAAGCCTTTGAAGATCAAATTAGAGCCATCTACACTTATGATTTCTACATCATCTACTCCAAATATGCATTTGAATCCAAAATCACACAATTGAGCCACGGATAGCAAATTAAAATTCAAGCTCTCTACTAGCAACACATTGGATATGCTCATGTCATTGGATATTGCAATCTTACCAAGTCCTTTGACCTTGCCTTTGCCATTGTCACCAAATGTGATACTATCATAACCATCATTGCCATTGGTGTTGATTGAGTTGAACATTCTTGCATCACCGGTCATGTGTTGAGTGCACCCACTATCAAGAACCCAATGCCTTTCTCCGGCTTTGTAATTGACCTACAAAAGACGATCAATTCTTTTTAGGTACCCAAACTTGCTTGGGTCCTTGTAGGTTAGTCACTAAGCTCTTTGGTACCCAAATGGTTTTCTTCTTTGAGCCCATCCATGGTTTACCAATGAACTTAGCCTTCACACCATTTGTTCCCTTAGTAAGCATATAGCATGAATCAAGCTTAAGGGAGGATACATTAGCATTTTTGCTCTTGTTGGTGCATTCATGCTCTTTATGACCCACTTGCTTGCAACTAATGCAAAACCGACCATTATTCTTCACAAAACTAGTCTTGTGAGGAGCAAAGGCCACCTTACCTTTCTTGGGGGTATAGCCCAATCTCTCTTTGTAGAGAGAAGCTCTTTGGCTACCCAAGCACATAAGCAAGCGGTCCTCACCACCATAAGCCTTAGCCAAAGTGTGAGTGAGCTTGTTAACCTCCTTCTTGAGATTCCCATTCTCAACCACTAGTGAGGCATCACAAGTGAGACCGTCACCACTAGATGAGGTGGGAGTGGAAGTGCTACAAGAAGGGTTAGTGGGAGCAACAATGATAGGCATAGATAATGATTCATCAATTATATCACAAGTTAAACCTACATTGCAAGTTTCGACATGCTTCTTTTTATTTTGCTCATCAAGCAAAGAAGAATGAGCTTTTTCAAGCTTCTTGTGAGCCTTGCCAAGCTTCTCAAGGGCTTCCTCTTGCCTCTCATGAGATGCATTGAGCTCATCAAAGGCTTGCTTAAGGGCTTTAATTTCCTTACGCAAGCTTTTGCATTCTCTTCTCTTAATGTCAAAGTGTTCTCTAGCATCTTCTAGCATGTCAAATAATTCATCTTTAGTAGGTTCATCATTATCACTATCACTATCATTCTCATTTTCATGTTCATTTTCATCATCATGTTCTTCATCACTTTCATCATCACAAGATTGTACCTTAGTGGCCTTAGCCATGAAGCATGATGGAGTGTCGAAGAGAGAAGGCTTCTCATTTATAGCAATGCTTGCAAGTGCCTTCTTCTTGGTGGTCTTGTGATCATCACTATCATCATCATCACTTGAGGAAGCATCACTATCCCAAGTGACCACATATGAACCACCCTTCTTCTTCTTGAAGGTCGTCTTGTCCTTCTCTTTCTTTTCCTTCTTGTCATTCTTCTTGTTCTTCTTCTTGTCATCATCATTGTCGCTATTGTATGGACATTGAGCAACAAGATGATCTTTGCTTCCACACTTGAAGCACCTTCTTGACTCTTCTTTGTTCTTGGATGAATACTTCCTTCTTCTAGCACGGTAGCCCTTCTTCACCATGAACTTGCCAAATCTCTTGACAAAGAGAGCCATCTTCTCATCATCATCATCATCATCATCCCATGAATCATCTTCTTCACTAGATGTTTCTTGCTTAGCTTTTCCCTTGGATGATGTGGCTTTGAATGCCACGCTCTTCTTCTTGTAATCCTTCTTCTCATCTTTCTTCTCATCATCATCTCTATAAGCATCATCGGTCATGATATCTCCCAAGATTTGATTTGGTGTCATTGTATCCAAACCGGACCTCACTAGAATAGTGACCAATGTACTAAATCTTGAGGGTAAGCATCTCAAGAACTTATTTGAGAATTCCTTGTCCTCTATCTTCTCACCAAGTGCCTTGAGATCATTTACAATCACTTCCATCTAATGGAACATGTCTGGCACACTCTCATCTTCTTTCATCTTGAAACTAGCAAATTTATCCTTGAGAATGTATGCCTTTGCACCCTTGATTGCCTTGGTGCCCTCAAATGATTCTTACAATTTCTTCTATGCCTCATGAGCTCTCTCAATGTTCTTGATTTGCTCAAATGTTCTCTCATCCAAAGCATCATGGATGGCACTAAGAGCAATGTCATTGTTTTGGAGTAGCAATTCTTCGACGGCGGTGGGAGCCTCTTCATCTTCTATCTCAATTTTTGTTTCTACCACCTTCCAAATCTTCCTATTGATTGACTTGATATATGTTGTCATCTTAGCCTTCCAATAGGGATAATTTGAGCCATCAAATTGGGGTGGCTTCTTGGTGTTGTTGATTTGAGCCATTTTAACACCGAAGGTTGTTAAGCCTCAAATAACGGTGACCTTGGCTCTGATACCACTTGAAAGGTCCTAATGGCTAGAGGGGAGGGGTGAATAGCCTAATAAAATTTCTACAACAACACTTAACAAAAGGATTAGACAATTATGAGGCGAAGCGAGTTTTGCGCTAGCCTACTCAAAATGCAAGTCAGCTACCACAATTCTAGTTAAGGTAGAATCTATTCACACAATAGCTATGACACTACTCTATGTTAGTGTGCTTTCAAAGGCTAACTAAAGAGCCACACCAACCAAGCAAGCAAGCTCTCAAAACTAACTACACTAAAGAGCTTGACAACTAGTTTGCGGTAATGTAAAGAGAGTGATCAAGAAAGTTATACCGCCGTGTCGAGGAAGGAGCCAATCAATCACAAAGATGAATAACAATGAAGAACAATCACCTCGGAATCAAATGATGAACACAATGATTTTTACCGAGGTTCACTTGCTTGTCGACAAGCTACTCCTCGTTGTAGTGATTCACTCACTTGGATGTTCACGCGCTAATTGGCATCACACGCCAAACCCTCAATAGGGTGACACACAACCAACACAAGATGAGGATCACACAAGCCATGAGCAATCCACTAGAGTACCTTTTGGCGCTCCACCGGGGAAAGGTCAAGAACCCCTCACAACCACCACGATTGGAGCCGGAGACAATCACCACCCTCCGCTCAACGATCATCGCTGCTCCAAGCCGTCTAGGTGGCGGCAACCACCAAGAGTAACAAGCGAAATCCGCAGCGAAACACGAACACCAAGTGCCTCTAGATGCAATCACTCAAGCAATGCACTTGGATCACTCCCAATCTCACAAAGATGTTTAATCTATGATGCAAATGAGTGGGAGGACTTTGGCTAAGCTCACAAGGTTGCTATGTCAATGCAAATGGCCAAGCAAATGAGCTTGAGCCGGCCATGGGGCTTAAATAGAAGCCCCCATGAAATAGAGTCGTTGTACCTCTTCACTGGGTACTGATCGGGGTGACCGGACGCTTTAGTCCTACTGACCGGACGCTGCTCCTCAGCGTCTGGTCGCCCGATGGCGGCCACGTGTCTCCTGCGTTCAACTGTGAACGTTTGATCTCAACGGTCGAAATGTTGACCAGACGCTCTGACAGAGCTGACCGGACGCTAGACCCTCAGTGACCGGTTGTTTCCAGTAAGGGTCCAAATCCTATTTTTGCCGACCGGACGCGTCCGGTCATGCTTGATCGGACATAGCCCAGTGTCCGGTGCTTAACCCTAATCACTGTGCCGTCTGACAGCTCGATCGGACGCAGCCTTTCAGCGTCCAGTCGCTGAGTGACCCAGCGTCCGGTCAGCAGACCGACGCCAGCATCATTGCGACCATCTCCATTTCACCTGTAACTTCTTCACCCTTGTTCAAATGTGCCAACCACCAAGTGTATCACCTTGTGCACATGTGTTAGCATATTTTCACAAACATTTTTAAGGGTGTTAGCACTCCACTAGATCCTAAATGCATATGCAATGAGTTAGAGCATCTAGTTGCACTTTGATAACCGTATTCCGATACGAGTTTCACCCCTCTTAATAGTACGGCTATCAATCCTAAATGTGATCACACTCTCTAAGTGTCTTGATCACCAAAACAAAATAGCTCTTACAAATTATACCTTTGCCTTGAGCTTTTTGTTTTTCTCTTTCTTCTTTCCAAGTCGAAGCACTTGATCATCACCATGCCATCATCTTTATCATGTTATGATCTTCATTTGCTTCACCACTTGGAGTGTGCTACCTATCTCATGATCACTTGATAAACTAGGTTAGCACTTAGGGTTTCATCAATTCACCAAAACCAAAACTAGAGCTTTCACCATTGATAAAAGATGATTGAGATTTTCTAAAGCAAAGCACATGAACCAATTGGATTCAACTGGTTTTGATGGCAAACAGATTTTGAATCGGCTTGCATTAGCCGATTCACTCAAAGCTCAAAGCTTGAATGCCCAAGAGAGAGATGTGGAATCCTCAAGTGAACACAAGATTGTTGTCTATGATATGAAAATAGAAGGCATTGAAGGGCAGGTGAAATCTCTCCAACTGAAACAATGACCGATTGATCCTGTTGAGCAATGGGAATCGGCTAAGGATCCTCCTTTGAAGCATGTCTATCAAGATGGAAAGAAGGAGGATGCCCATAAAGCTGACATAGGTAAAGGCCATGACAAACAAAGAAGTAGAAGGCCGAAGCTCAGCTTCGAGGAACTTCTAACTAAAGACAAGAAGATAGCAGAAGCAAATGTCACTAATCGACCAAAGAAAGTCCAATCATCAAAATTGCCTCCAAAGCGCAAGTCTCAAGAGTGGAATTGGCAAGAGAATAGATCTCACGCAGCAGCGACATATTCTCCTTTTGAACAGCCAATTCCCAAGTTATATGAACCACAGCCCACATATTTTCATCCTTATTCATATTAGGGCTGGTTTGATCAAGAGGCACAAGTTCCACCATATTATAGGCCACAATATGTAGAGTATGCAGCTCCTAGACATTCAGAGAGATCATCATTTTGTAAAGACTGTTTTGATCAAAATCGGTCCGGAGCTCAACCAAAGAAGAAAGTGGTAAAGCAAGTTTACCACGTGAAGTATGATGGACGAAAGAAGAAGAGTCCAGATCTGAATTCAACTATTGAAAAGCCGGTTACATTGCTAAAAAATTTGGCTATTCATGTCAAAGGCATGGTGGAATCATCTATTGATATTCTAGATGCCAAATCTAAACAAAAGAAGGTCAGAATGCCCAAAATCAAGTAAGATTTGCCACTGTCCAAAACAAAAATAAAACCAATACGCTCAATCGGTTTACCAAAGTGGCAAGAGAAGAAGTTACAGAAGCTTAGTGCAGAGAAGCTGAAAGAAAAAGGCTTGGCATGGGTTCCCAAAGGAAGCATTCAAGCCCAAAAGGATGATGCTCAAGCAAGTGGTGCAATGAAGGGAAAAGAGAAAAGGAGATTCAAGAAATAGTTGCCAAGTTGGAGGTTTGCACCAAATCATCAGAATCAATGGTCATGGCATCATCCATACACTTTGCCTATGCCTACATGGAATTCATCCCCTGTTATGCATGGTTATCCCTCAGCTCCTTATTTTTATGTTATGGAGGGTTATCAAATTATTTTGCTTACCGGTGATCAAGAGCCGAAATATTTATTTTAGCTATGCATGCTCTTGTGGATGAATTCATATGGCCGATATTTTGATATCGCCCTTAGTGTAAAATATAGCCGATGAATGCTTGCAACCATCGTGCTATTAGAAAAGCCCCCATGGAATTTACTTTGATGGCTTTCAGGCCCGGGGGCATTCATAAGGCCAAGGTGTTTACTTCATGGATGTGACAATATGATTAATCGGTTTACAAATAAGGCCAAGGTGTTGGTATAATAATTATTTCTCACAATGGTGTTCTTTGAGATATCAAGCCGATTAAAATTATATTTGCACCAACAATTGAGCCGAATGTGAAGCTTTCTTATTTGGCTTCGCTATATTGCAATCCATGGGGTATGACATGTTGAAGCCTTTATTGATTCTTTGCTAGTGGTATAACAAGTTGTAGGATAATTTGAATGTTTAGAAGGATCACTAAGAGCTTGTCTTAATGCTTACCTTGATATTATTGATTATTGTGCCGAAATTTGAATTCGGCATATTCCGAAGCATGACAATCAAAAGGCCAACATGTTAGCTCAACAAGCATCTGGCTATGACATTGGTGGGCGTAATTTTGATATTCAAGAATAGCCGATGCATGAAAATTTAAATTTAACCCGTGCAGACGCAGACCAGTCGGTTAAGCCGAGTGTCGGTTTTCCCTCTACTACAGCCCAGTTGGCTAGGCCGACTGCTCTAGTCGACCAGGCTGACTTCACCAAGTCGGCTAAGCCGACTCCCCTGTGACCAGCCCAGTCAATTCGCTCAAGAAGCTCCCAAATCGGCCTAATGTAACTTCCAGTGATATTAGGGCCGATTTAGAAGATTGGATGACTCCCTTGTTGAGATATCTACGTGATTGAAGTGCTTGGATTGATAAAGGTGTTCAATGGAATGCTTTTACATATGCATTGTATAATGATGAGCTCTATCGAAAAACTACCGAAGATTTGTTACTTAAGTGCTTGGGATCAGATCAAGCAAGAGTGACTATGGGAGAAGTCCATGAAGGCATTTGTGGTATGCATCAATCAGCCCCAAGATGAAGTGGTTATTGTGTAGAGCTAGTTTCTATTGGCCTACTATGATGGTCGATTGCTTTCGTTACACAAAGGATGCGAAGAGTGCCAGAAGTTTGAAAATATTCAGCTTGTGCCTGTGGCTATGCTTCATCCGATTATCATACCATGGCCTTTTCGTGGTTGGGGTCTAGACTTCATTGGCCAAATACATCCCCATCTTCAAAGGGACACTGATTTGTGTTGGTTGCTACGGATTAGTTTACAAAGTGGATCAAGGCAGTTCCTTTGAAAAATATGATACACGAGGAGGTAATTGAGTTCATCATTGATCATATTATCCATAGATTCAGCATCCCTCAAATATTAACTACAGATCAAGGGACATCATTTGTGTATAAGGAAGTGTGGGAATTTACCGAATTATATAAGATCAAGTTGCTCAATTCATCTCTATACTATGCTCAAGCCAATGGCCAAGCTGAGTCTAGTAATAAGACTTTGATCAAGCTCATTGAAAGGATCAAGATGCCCAAGAGGGGGGTGAATTGGGCTAATTCTAAATTCTTTGCAATAATTAAATCCTACACTTAGCCTACCCACCCCTTGTGCCTAGAATGTGATTCTATTGATATACCGCACAAAAGTTTTGCACCCTAAGTTCTAATCCTACTCTAGCATAGCAATTCTAGGAATGTAAAGACATGAAATGAATTACTCAAATATAAATGCTTAAAGTAAAGAGAGGGAGAGGAACACGGCCATATTTTGTTGAGGTATCGGAGAGTCGCCACTCCCCAATAGTCCTCGTTGGAGCACCCACACAAGGGTGTAGCTCCCCCTTGATCCGCGCAAGGATCAAGTGCTCTCTATGGGCTGATTCTTTGACACTCCGTCGCGGTGAATCGCCCACAACCGCTCTCAACTTGAGTTGGGTCATCCACAAACTTCAAAGGATGATCACCGAACTACCAATCACCACTGAGCCATCTAGGTGATGGTGATCACCAAGAGTAACAAGCACAAACTCTCACTTGACCATGCAAGCCTAATGAGAAGGGGTGGATGCACACTTGCTACTCTCCTTGCACTAATGAGGCCTTAATCTTGGATTCTCAAATCTTAATCACCCCACTAGGCTCTTGCTCTCCTTTGCACTCTCAAGGGTGTTTCTCAGCTGAAAAAATGGGCAAGAGGCCTCCCTTAGACGAGTTGAGTAAGTATTTATACCCCCTCATTCAAAACATAACGTTTGGAGGCAGAGTCATCACTCTGCGGGGTGACCGGATGCTTTGGTCAGGGTAACCGGATGCTCCGGTCAGTTATCCCCGCCACTATGTTAGAAAGAGCTATTAAGTTCTGACCGGACTCTGACATGCGTCCGGTCAAGAAAAATGCTCTCTAGAACCTTACTGATGTTGACCGAATGCTGGCACCCAGAGTCCGGTCACTTCGCTGTTCAGCGTCTGGTCAGTTATCAGATCCTAACCAGTGTTCGGTCGGCACTGATCGGACGCGTCCGATCAGGAAACTCCCTCTCTGGAACCTCTCTGGAGTTGACCGAACGCAGGCACCCAGCGTCCGGTCACTTTTCACTCAGCGTCCGGTCACAACCAGACAGCTCCAGTTGATCAAATAAACTAACTGGACTCACCCTTCCACGTTCGGTCACAACCAGACCAGCGTCTGGTCAGTCATTTGACCCTCTGAAAGGTCCTAATGGCTAGAGGGGGGTGAATAGCCTATTAAAAATTTCTACAACAACACTTAGCAAACCGGTTAGATAATTATGAGGTGAAGCAAGTATTGCGCTAGCCTACTAAAATTGTAAGCCACCTACCACAATTCTAGTTTATATAGTTTATATCCACACAATTGCTATGTCACTACACTAAGTTAGTGCGCTCTCAAATGCTAACTAAAGAGCCACACTAACCAAACTAACAAGCTCTCACAACTAGCTACACTAAAGAGCTTGACAACTAGTTTGCGGTATTGTAAAGAGAGTGAGAAAGATAGTTATACCGCCATGTCGAGGAGTGAACCAATCAATCACAAGGATGAATACCAATGAAGACCAATCACCTCAAAATCAAATGATGACACAATGATTTTTTTTACCGAGGTTCACTTGCTTACCGGCAAGCTAGTCCTCGTTGTGGCGATTCACTCACTTGGAGGTTCACACGCCAAACCCTCAAAAGGTTGCCGCACAACCAACACAAGATGAGGATCACACAAGCCACGAGCAATTCACTAGAGTACCTTTTGGCTCTCCACCGAGGAAAGGTCAAGAACCCCTCACAATCACCACGATCGGAGCTAGAGACAATCACCAACCTCCGCTTGACGATCCTCGCTGCTCCAAGCCATCTAGGTGGCGGCAACCACCAAGAGTAACAAGCGAAATCCCGCAGCGAAACACGAACACCAAGTGCCTCTAGATGAAAACACTCAAGCAATGAACTTGGATTCACTCCCAATCTCACAAAGATGTTGAATCAATGATGGAGATGAGTGGGAGGGCTTTGGCTAAGCTCACAAGGTTGCTATGTCAATGCAAATGGCCAAGAGAGTGAGCTAGAGCCGGCCATTGGGCTTAAATAGAAGCCCCCATGAAAGAGTCGTTGTACCCCTTCACTGGGCACTGCTCGGGATGACCGGACGCTCTAGTCAGATCGACCGGACGCACCCTGCCAGCGTACGGTCAATGGATGGCTGCCATGTCATCCCTCTCTTCAAACACTGAGAGCCCGATCCCAATGGTCAAGTGATGACCGGACGCAGCATGGTGCCACGACCGGACGTAGGACCCCAGCGTTCGGTCACTTCCAGTAAGGTTCTAGCTGTGACCGGACGCGTCAGTTGGATCATGACCGCACAAAGGACCCTAGCGTCCGGTCATTTCCAGTAAGCCACCACTCGTGACCGGACGCGTCCGGTCGTGCCCGACCGGACTCACCCAGCATCCGGTCACTCACTGTCTCCTCTGTGCACTACCACGTCAGCAGGATCAGATGCACCCCGCCAACGTTCGGTCTTGAAGTGACCCAGCGTCCGGTCGAAGACCGACGCTAGCATCTTCACTACTTCCATTGACCGGGCGCACCGGTCCAGTTGAGGCCAGCGTCCGGTGCACTCTGTGAAACCCTGTCTTTTCTGTACAGGGCGCCGGTGGCACCGTCGGATGGTCCGCACTCTATGGATGGACACTCCACCGGTGAAGTTTCTTACCCTTGCTCAAATATGCCAACCACCAAGTGTATCACCTTGTGCACTTGTGTTAGCATATTTTCACAAATGTTTTCAAGGGTGTTAGCACTCCACTAGATCCTAAATGCATATTTAATGAGTTAGAGCATCTAGCGGCACTTTGATAACCACATTTCGATATGAATTTCACCCCTCTTAATAGTATGGCTATCGAACCTAAATGTGATCACACTCGCTAAGTGTCTTGATCATCGAAACAAAATGGCTCCTACCACTTATACCTTTGCCTTGAGCCTTTTGTTTTTCTCTTTCTTCTTTTCAAGTTCAAGCACTTGATCATCACTTTGGCATCACCATCATCATGTCGTGATCTTCATTTGCTTCACCACTTGGAATGTGCTACCTATCTCATGATCACTTTGATAAACTAGGTTAGCACTTAGGGTTTCATCAATTCACCAAAACCAAACTAGAGCTTTCACCCTCCATTCACTTCCAACTCGAAATCCTATGTGAATGAAGTTTACTCCAATTGATCTTAGGGCTACTCCTGAGCTACCTAGTGCTAGGTTTGACAAGTGTGCACCACACCTAACCCACTAGACTCACCTAGGTCAAGCTACTAGTCCATACCCCCTATCGGTGCAGAAAGTGACCAACACATAAATATTTGTAGTTTTGTCATACGTTGTGATCGGTGGTGGCCTAGCACTCAATGACACAGGGTTTATACTGGTTCAGGCAATGTGCCATCTATCTAGTTTGAGTCGGTCGGTGACTTTATTCCTAAGCCCAGGAGCTCAAAGTTTGCAGTAGGGTTACAAACGAGAAGGAGAAAGACGGGGGGGGGGTACAAGAGGTCCAGTCGGACTCTTGTTAGAGGGACCAAAAGCGACGGGAGCTCCGCTATGTTCTAAGTGTTCGAGCATGTGCTCGTGGTTTGAACCTAGTGGTTCTGCTATTGTGTACTAGTGAACTTGATCGATCTAATGAATCTACCTGTTGGAAGAGAGCGCATCCCCTTTTATAGATGAAGGGGACAGCTTTACAAGTGAGAGGGAGAGAGTACGTATGCTACTAAGCCTTGTTGCCCACGCCGATGGGTACAAGATGATGGTAGGCATCCATAATACTGTTGAATGTCAGATGCACATGGGAGGTTGTGTTGTCTTCTTCGGGTATGGCAGACGTCGGCGCCTACCACATTGTTGATACCTGGAGGTATGCAAGGGGTTTTACCATGTTCACCTGGTACGGTAAATGCCGACGCCCACAATACTATCGATGCCCAGAGGCATGTGGGGGAGCCTTACCGTATGGGAGTTAATGGCGCCCACAATATTGTAGGGGAAAATGTCGGCACCTATAACACTGCTTGGGTTCTATCGTGCCAGGGAGGTCACAGAGTACTGTTTCTACAGGTGTACAGGATACGGTCCCTGGTATTGCGGTTTGACTTGTGTGCCCTGCCTTACTTTCTCTGTCCTTTTCCTGGTCTTTACTGAGCATGTGTCCCTGGTCAGTTGGTCCCAGTCGCTCTGATCGCGCTAGTCGGAGAAGAGCAGTGAGCAGGGGTATGGCGCATCCCCGGTCGGAGACGCGGGTCAGAGTCGGAAGCGGTGAAGTTTCTTACCCTTGCTCAAATGAGGCAACTTAAAAATCTAACTCTCAACTATGGCCTCTTTTTCTACCCTTAGCAAAACCTATGTAAAAGATAAACTATCTAAATGTGCAACTATGGTTTTGCTAATGTGTTGCTATCTCTACCGCAAAGGAGTAATGTAATCAATGTAAATGTGGAAGCTAAAGAGCAAGGTAGAGATATGCAAACTCCCATCGACGACTCCGGTATTTTTGCCGAGGTATCGAGAAGCGCGCAAGCTTCCCCCTAGTCCTCGTTGGAGCCCCTCCCAGGAATCCCTCGCAAGGGCCAAGCTCCTAGTCGGGTAACTCCGTGGATAGCCTCGGGCCTTCCCCACGTGCAAGTGGGTCTCCGACGTGCCTTCCGGCAAGCCTCTCCCGGATGCTCCCCGCCGTCTTCACTATCAAGCTTCCGGCCAAAACGCCGCGGGCCTTGTTCCCTCCGGTACACGGTGGCGGCCACACCACAAACACGGTTGGTGTGATCTCGCAAGACTACAAGCCCCTCCGATGTACAACAATGGTGCTCGCAAGCACCGAGTGGTAAGAGGTATGCAAACCTCACTAAACACTAGACCTAAACCTAGAGCAAGCGCATAAGCGGTGGTCTAATCAACCTAAGCACTTCGCAAAGCACCTACGCTAATCACCTAATGAATCACTAAGCACTATGCAAGTGGAGATCACTAAAATGGTGTATCAACACCCTTGGTATGTTTCCTTAGCTCCACACTTCTCATTTGGGCGGTTGGGGGTTGTATTTATAAGCCCCACTGAGAAAGTAGCCGTTGGGGATGAATTCCCGCTTTTCTGCTACTGATAGGACGCTGAAGTCGTCCTGACCGGACGCGTCCGGTCATCCCGACCGTTGGAGCCGCGAACACTTGATCGGACGCTGCCAGCGTCCGGTCACCTACCACCGGACGTGTCCGGTCACAGTTTCGCCGCTCTGGAACCTCTCTGTACTCGACCGGACTCTACTGTCCTGTGTCCGGTCGATCTGCCGCCAGCGTCCGGTCGCGCCTGTTGCCGAGCCTCTTGATCGGAGCATCCGGTCATTTTCTTCCAGCGATCCGATCCAGAGTTTGGTCACTTCTGTGAGCTCGTTTCTTTGCGATCTTACGTACGGCTTGGTTCCTATCTTCATGCTTAGACTTTGCTTGATATCTTGGGTCTTCTCTTGTGCTCCTAGGGTCTTGCTTATGGTGTTGATCATCGGATCATCACGTCGCCTTTGTCCAAGTCACGTCTTGCATCCTATTGAACTACAAAACAATCACTTGCAAGTTCATTAGTCCAATTTGGTTGTGTTGGTCATCAAACCCCAAAATCCAAAGTAAATGGGCCAAGGGTCCATTTTCCTTACAATCTTTCCCTTTTTGGTGATTGATGACAACACGACCAAAACAAGCAAATAATAATTTTTTTGAAATTAGAAAACTACCTACTTGCTAGGATGCAATGCAAGGGGCAAGTTTATGTGATGTTAAAAGATACTACTTTGTAAAACTAAAGGGTACTACATAAAACTTATCGTGCCCTTGCAAATGTCCCCATGTGGCATTATGGATTTATGCCTAGCTTCCTACATATTCTTCCTATTACATAGGCAATCCATAATCTACTGTCCTCTCTTTCTCAGACCATTACCACTTGTAAATTATTGATGCTTGCTTTTGGTCCTCTAAATTCTCCCCCTTTGGAATCAAACACCGAAAAGGAAGACATTAGTAGCACAAGGGAGGGTCAAACTTTGTGACCCTTTTTATGTGGAATGGAATAGGTCACAAAGTTTGACTCTCACATTATATAGACTAAGCCCCCCCTAAATTTATGCATATTGATACCAATTGAAGACTAAAGCATATGCATAATTTGTAAGATATAGCTCAAAG
Organism: Miscanthus lutarioriparius; assembly: GCA_904845875.1. Classification (NCBI taxonomy): domain Eukaryota; kingdom Viridiplantae; phylum Streptophyta; class Magnoliopsida; order Poales; family Poaceae; genus Miscanthus; species Miscanthus lutarioriparius. The sequence goes on from CAJGYO010000006.1 coordinate 85,872,268, forward strand.
GGAATTTAATCTATATAATGCATGGAGAAAGAATATAAATATCAAAATGAAATCAACATGATGATATTGGTTTAGAAATACCACATGTGGACACCAAATTGATTTCTACCACTTGCAATGAGTGATGAATATTTGAAGTGTGATGCTTAACTCCGGGGACTCCATTTTCCTTGCAATGAGACTACTACACACATGATAAACTTGAAAAGGGTATTAGTCTCAAAGCATCCAACTTGTAGATTATCCTCCCCCTAAATTTGTGCACACACAAGTATGGAATACTTGTAGGAATCATGCACATTGATTTTAGAATCAAGAATACCACTTGAAATATGACATCTCAAGAATGTGAGAATCATTTTCGAAGATAATATTCGGGAGAAATTATCTACAATTTGGACTTTGGCACATATTAGATGAATAATCAAAAGACAAGCTATGTGCCGTGTTCCTAAACAAATTTAAACCATGTAGGTTTGCTCCAAGGATTAAGAATGAAAACGAGCAAGCTTACCATAAGATATACCTAGTGTATGCATGACAAAAGATATAATCATGCAAATGCAAACCTAGGCATGAAGGGTAACTAGATGCTAAAAGATACCAATTGTAGGGAAATTTAAATCTAATACCGATTGAAGTAAATTGAATCTAGTTACTTAACATGGGAAGGGGAATTTGGGTCCATAGTATTCACTAACCCACTTGGCAATGATTTTGTCCATCATGATGCACCCCATGAAATGCACCCATACTTTGCCAAGTCTCCAAATTCCTCATAGTCCATTGGACTTCTCACTTCCCTTTCGGGATCCAAACCTTCTTGGTGCTCTTCATGTTGGAAATGATCTCCTTTGGCACCCAAAAGCATTTGACCCCATTGTTGGCTTGCTTGTTCACCTTGATGGCCACCATCTTGTCATTTTTCTTTTTCTTCAAGAGATAAGGTGTGGAGGCCTTCTTGTCCACCTTGTTGGTGTAGGTGTTGGAGAGCTTGATTGTTTGCTTTTTCTCTTTCTTCTTTGCTTCTCCCCCATTCTTCACCTTGCACTCATAGGATTTGTGACCTTCCTTGTGGCACACGTAACAAACCACGGTTTGTCCTTCATCAAGCTTCTTCACTCCCTTTACGGTGTTATCTTGATGAAGTTGGGTTCGCTTCGCCTTGCCTTTCACTTGAGTCAAGTCCTTGGTGAGGAGAGCTACTTCTTGCTTGAGTTGCTCAGTCTCCTTTGCAACCTCTTGTGTGCATGTATCTACAACAACTTTCTCAACACAAACTTTTGCACAAAGGTGAGTCTAGACATAGATCATTGCAAGAAGTAGAGGCATCCTTTTTAGACATATTAAAGATAGAACTTTTCTTTTTAGATGCCTTGGTGGAGGTAGGACTAACGGCTTCAAGATTAGCAACTTTATTAGTTAGCTCATCACAATGTTTGCACATGGTTTCCATTTTTGCAAGCAAACTTTTATAAGCATCTTGTGAGCTGGCTAACTTTTCTTTTAATTTTTCATTTTTCTTTACAAGTTGCTCATCATTTATTGTGCATTCATTTGTTGTTGCATTAGCCTTAAGTTGCTCAATTTCAGTAGATATTTCAACATTGAGATTAGCAAAGTTCTCATATTGTTCAAGCAAAGTTTTGTATGCTTCTTGTGAACTATCTAGCTTTTCTTTTAAATTTTTGAGCTTCTTTTGTTGACTAGTGTAAACTTTAGCATATTTAAGATTTTGTTGCACAATTTCATCATAAGAAGGCATATCATCATCACTATCACTGAGCTTTCGTTACCTTGTGCCATAAGGCACACACGAGAAGAGCTTGATGATGAGTGCTTGTGGCCTCGCCTCTTGTGATGGTGTTCTTCTTCACTTGAAGAATCATCCCATGATCTTATTGAGGTGAGGGCTTGGTTCTTGCATTCCTTCTTCTTTGTCTTGGGTGTGGGCTTGTTTGGACAAACTTCCACAAAGTGCCCCAACTCGCTGCATCCATAGCATCCTCTCTTTCTTTGCTCATTTCTTTGATTTGTGAAAAGGGCACACCCTTGACATTGAGCCTTTGGATCATATTCTCCACCTTGTTGATTAATTTGATTGATTCTTCATCAAGGTCGGAGGTGGAGGAGGAAGATTGATCATCACTTGAATCTTCATCATCATCATCACCGTCCTCATCTTCTTCTTCATCTTCACTTGAGGAGCTTGAGCTTGAGCTTGTCTCAACTTGCTTGCCCTTCATCTTCTTTTTCTCGCTACATGTGAGAGCTTTGCCTTTGCTTGATGAAGAAGCTTCTTCTTGACCCATCTTACATGATATTTCAAATGACACTAACTTGCCAATGACTATGCCCGGGGTCATGGTGCTCAAGTCCTCCATATTGTGAAGGATGGTGATGATGCTTGCATATTTCTTTTGTGGTAGCACATAGATGATCTTCCTCACGATATCTGCATCATCTAGCTTTATTAATCCTATTGAATGGAGCTCATTGATAATTAGATTCAAACATGAATACATATCACGAACATGCTCATCATCATTCATTTTAAAGGAATCATAATTTTATTTAGCTAGACAATATTTTTGCTCACGGACATTACTTGTGCCATCATGGAGCTCTTGGAGTTTTAACCAAATTTCATGTGTTGTATTTAAAGTAAATACTTGGTTAAACACATCCATGCTAAATGATTCAAACAAGCAATTCTTAGCTCTAGCATTGAAATACATCTCTTTTTCATCACTCTTTGTGGGTTTTTCAGGATTCTTGATGGGTTTCATCCCATCACGAGTGACTCTCCATACACCCAAATCAACCGCCCCAAGGTGGCAAGCCATTCTAGCCTTATAATAAGGGAAGTTAGTGCCATCAAAGTGCGGAGGCCAAGAGGTATCCATCCCAACCACTCTAAATAGTGTCGGCTCAACGGCGGTTAAGCCAAAGGTCCAAATTGAGCCAACCGGCTCTGATACCAATTGAAGGGACCATGACGCCTAAGAGGGGGGGGGGTGAATGAGGCGACTTAAAAATCTAACTCTCAACTATGGCCTCTTTTTCTACCCTTAGCAAAACTTATGCAAAAGATAAACTATCTAAATGTGCAACTACGGTTTTGCTAATGTGTTGCTATCTCTACCACAAAGGAGTAATGTAATCAATGTAAATGCGGAAGATAAAGAGCAAGGTAGAGATACGCAAACTCCCGTCGACGACTCCGGTATTTTTACCGAGGTATCGAGAAGCGCGCAAGCTTCCCCCTAGTCCTCGTTGGAGCCCCTCGCAAGGAATCCCTCGCAAGGGCCAAGCTCCCGGTCGGGTAACTCCATGGATAGCCTCGGACCTTCCCCACGTGCAAGTGGGTCTCCGACGTGCCTTCCGGCAAGCCTCTCTCGGATGCTCCCCGGCATCTTCACTATCAAGCTTTCGGCCGAAACGCCGTGGGCCTTGTTCCCTCCGGTACATGGTGGCGGCCACATCATAAACATGGTTGGTGTGATCTCGCAATACTACAAGCCCCTCCGATGTACAACAATGGTGCTCGTAAGCACCGAGGGGTAAGAGATATGCAAACCTCACTAAACACTAGGCCTAAACCTAGAGCAAGCGCATAAGCGGTGGTCTAATCAACCTAAGCACTTCGCAAAGCACCTACGCTAATCACCTAATGAATCACTAAGCACTATGCAAGTGAAGATCACTAAAATGGTGTATCAACACCCTTGGTATGTTTCCTCAACTCCACACTTCTCATTTGGCCGGTTGGGGGTTGTATTTATAAGCCCCACTGAGAAAGTAGCCGTTGGGGACGAATTCCCGCTTTTCTGCTACTGACCGGACGCTGAAGTCGTCCTGACCGGACGCGTCCAGTCGTCCCGACCGTTGGAGCCGCGAACACTTGATCGGACGCTGCCAGCGTCCGGTCACCTACCACCGGACATGTCCGGTCGCAGTTTTGGCGCTCTAGAACCTCTCTGTACTCGACCAAACTCTGCTATCCTGCATCTGGTCGATCTGCCACCAGCGTCCGGTCCAGCGTTCGATCGCGCCTGTTGTCGAGCCTCTTGATCGGAGCGTCCGGTCATTTTCTTCCAGCGTCCGATCCAGAGTCCGGTCACTTCTGTGAGCTCGTTTCTTCGCGATCTTATGTACGGCTTGGTTCCTATCTTCATGCTTAGACTTTGCTTGATATCTTGGGTCTTCTCTTGTGCTCCTAGGGTCTTGCTTATGGTGTTGATCATCGGATCATCACGTCGCCTTTGTCCAAGTCACGTCTTGCATCCTATTGAACTACAAAACAATCACTTGCAAGTTTATTAGTCCAATTTGGTTGTGTTGGTCATCAAACCCTAAAATCCAAAGTAAATGGGCCAAGGGTCCATTTTCCTTACAGATGCTAAGGTATAAAAGATGAACCTTTGAAGCATGATACCAATCGGAGTGCACCAATATACCATCCTTAGCACCATGGTTAGCTTGATACCACTTGGAAATGAAATCACTAGATAACCTATGCATGCTACTTTTTCATTTCATCATTCAAACCTACAACTAGCATACACCACACAAGCATGGATATTGAAATTTAAAACTTGTGCCATGCAAGCAAACATATGAAATGCACGTTCAAATGCACCATACAAGTTCAAGAGCTTGCTCCCCCTACTTGTGTGCTCAAAATTTTAATTGATCCCCTTCCTTTGTCATATCTCTCCCCCTATGTCAAATTCTCCCCCTATCACTTATATCTTTATTTCTTTCCCCCTTTGTTGTCTTTTCACTATCTTAGTACACTAATATCTTTGTTTTTCTCCCCATGTATTAATATCACTAATATATTTGTTTTTCTCCCCCTTTGTCATCAATGACCACAAAGGTTCAAAATGTAGATAGGTTGAGATTATCAATGTCAATCAATGGGGTGAGGATCATATTCCCAAATTTGGTCCAATCTAGAATACTTGCCAAAGACATTTAACTCAGTTTGATCCAAGGACAAGCTTCTTCACACCTCCAAATAAGGGTTATCTTGTACCATGTTGTGTTAAACACTTAGAGCTCATTTTCTAGATCAAACACTAGGTTTACAAGCCCACAAACATGTCATATGCTACCACTAGACCAAATCAAGCATAGAAGCAATAGTGGTACCATATAATCATCAAATTTATTTGATTTCCATGAATGAGCCCATTAAAAGTGAAAGATGTCTAGATGCACTAAACATGTCCTTAGCAAGGATGTTTGCCATGCCAATCAACTTTTACCTTGGATTGCTCAAAGGAGAGGCATGTCATATAAGTGGGGGGTGCATCAACACATATTTGAGAAATCCAATATATTCAACTCATTCCTTAGCTTGCAAAACCTTTTCTCATCCAATGGCTTGGTGAATATATCGGCAAGTTGATCTTCAGTGCCTACACTTTCAATGCAAATGTTCCCCTTTTGTTACTGATCTCTTATGAAATGGTGGCGGACATCAATGTGCTTTGTTCTTGCATGTTGAACCGGATTGTTGGTCAACTTTATTGCACTCTCATTGTCACATAGCAATGACACTTTCTTGAACTTGATTCCAAAGTCACTCAAAGTGGCCTTCGTCCAAAGTATTTATGCACAACAACTACCAGTGGATATGTATTTGGCTTCGGCGGTTGATAATGCAACACTATTTTTGCTTCTTTGATGACCATGAAACAAGTGATCTTTCAAACAATTGACATGTTCCCGAGGTGCTCTTCCTTTCAACCTTGCATCCCACATAATCCGAGTCGGAGTAACCAACTAGCTCAAACTTTACTCCTTTGGGATACCACAAACCAACATTTTGTGTATGCTTCAAGTACCTCAATATTCTCTTTGTAGCCTTCAAATGACTTTCTCTTGGTGAGGCTTGAAATCTTGCACACATGCATACACTAAACATGACATCCGGCCTTGATGCGGTCACATAGAGTAGGCTTCCAATCATAGACCGATATAATTTTTGATCCATCATATTTCCACTTGCATCACTATCCAAGTTGCCATTTGTTCCCATTGGTGTACTAATGGCTTTGCTATCACTCATGCCAAACTTCTTGATCATATCCTTGATATACTTGCCTTGACTCACAAATGTACCATTCTTCAATTGCTTGATTTGAAGACCAAGGAAGTAACTCAACTCTCCAATCATGGACATCTCAAACTCATTAGCCATCGTCTTTCCAAACTCATCACAAAAATTTTGATTGGTTGATCCAAATATGAGGTCATCAACATAGATTTGCAACACAAATAAATCTTTTCCAATCTTATTGATGAAAAGAGTTATGTCAACCTTGCCCATCATAAACCCTTTAGAGAGTAGGAAGTCCCTCAATCTCTCATACCATGCTCTAGGTGCTTGGTTCAAGCCATACAATGCCTTCTTCAACTTGTACACATGGTCGGGCTTCTTGTCATCTTCAAAACTGAGAGGTTGCTCAACATATACTTCTTCATTGATGTAATCATTGAGAAATGCACTCTTAACATCCATTTGATGGAGCTTGATGTTGTGGGCACAAGCATAGGCTAGCAAGATTCTAATTGCTTCCAATCTAGCAACCGAGGCATATGTTTCTCCAAAGTCAAGGCCTTCAACTTGTGTATAGCCTTGTGATACCAATCTTGCTTTGTTCCTTACTACTATCCCATCTTGATCTTGCTTGTTTCTAAAGACCCATTTGGTTTTAATCACATTGTATCCCTTTGGTCTCTCTACTAATTCACATACTTGATTTCTTGTGAAGTTATTCAATTCTTCATGCATAGCATTCACCCAATCAACATCCTTCAATGCTTCATCTATCTTCTTTGGTTCAATGGATGACACAAATGAGAAGTGCTCAGAAAATGAAGCAAATTTTGATCTTGTTTGTACACCTCTAGAAATATCTCCAATTATAGTGTTCAATGGATGATCCCTTGCAATATTGGTTGGTTGGAGGATTGGAACTTGATTGCTTGCACTTGCTTGATCATTGGGTTGAGATGATGTACTAGCCACTTGATTTTGTTCATTATCATGAGAGCCACTTGTACTAGCTTGATTTATATCATCTTGCACATTTGAGTTAGTGAGCACTTGCACTTGATCAACTTCATCATCATTCACTTGCCTAGGCCTCAATTCACCAACATCCATGTTCTTCATGGCATTTGAAAGTTGAATGCCTCTAACATCTTCCAAGTTCTCATTCTCTTCTTGTGAACCCTTGGTTTCATCAAATTCAACATCATGAACTTCCTCAAGAGTACCACTATCCAAATTCCAAACTCTATATGCTTTGCTTGTAGTGGAATAACCAAGTAGGAATCCTTCATCACATTTCTTGTCAAACTTACCCAATCTAGTGCCTTTCTTCAAGATATAGCATTTACATCCTAAGACCCAAAAATATGTAATGTTAGCCTTTCTACCGTTTAAGAGCTCATATGGTGTCTTCTCTTTCAATGGGTGACAATAGAGATGGTTGCTACAATAGCAAGCCGTGTTGATAGCTTCGGCCCAAAAGGATTGACTCACATTGTACTCACTAAGCATAGACCTTGCCATATCAATGAGTGTTCTATTCTTCCTCTCAACAAGGCCATTTGATTGTGGAGTGTACTTGGCCAAGAATTGATGTCTAACTCCAAATTCATCATACAACTCATCAATTCTAGTGTTCTTGAACTCACTACCATTGTCACTTCTAACTCTCTTGATGGTCGTTTCAAACTCATTGTGAATGCCTTTGACAAATGATTTGAATGTTGCAAACACATCACTTTTGTCCACTAGAAAGAATACCCATGTGTATCTAGTATAATCATCAACTATCACAAAGCCATATTTGTTTCCACCGATGCTAGTGTATTGTGTTGGCCCAAACAAGTTCATGTGCAATAACTCAAATGCTTAACTAGTGCTCATCATGCTTTTCTTAGGATGGGTGTTTCTAACTTTTTTGCTGGCTTGACAAGAGCTACAAAGCTTATCCTTTTCAAACACATCTTTCAAGCCTCTAACTAAGTCATGCTTGATCAACTTGTTCAATTGTTTCATTCCAACATGACTAAGCCTTCTATGCCATAACCAACCAATGCTAGACTTAGTGATCAAACATGTTGAAAATTGAGCTTCTCTAGCATTGAAATCAACCAAGTATAGATTCTCATATCTAAAGCCTTTGAAGATCAAATTAGAGCCATCTACACTTATGATCTCTACATCATCTACCCCAAATATATACATTTGAATCCAAGATCACACAATTGAGCCACGGATAGCAAATTGAAGTTCAAGCTCTCTACTAGCAACACATTGGAAATGCTCATGTCATTGGATATTGTAATCTTACCAAGCCCTTTGACCTTGCCTTTGCTATTGTCACCAAATGTGATACTATCATAACCATCATTGCCATTGGTGTTGATTGAGTTGAACATTCTTGCATCACTGGTCGTGTGTTGAGTGCACCCACTATCAAGAACCCAATGCCTTCCTCCGGCTTTGTAATTTACCTACAAAAGAAGATTAATTCCTTTTAGGTACCCAAACTTGCTTGGGTCCTTGAAGGTTAGTCACTAAGCTCTTTGGTAAACAAATAGCTTTCTTCTTTGAGCCCATCCATGGTTTACCAATGAACTTAGCCTTCACACCATTTGTATCCTTAGTAAGCACATAGAAAGAATTAATCTTAATTGAGGATACATTAGCATTTTTGCTCTTGTTCATGCACTCATGCTCTTTATGACCAACTTGCTTGCAACTAGTGCAAAACCAACCATTGTTCTTCACAAAACTAGTCTTGTGAGGAGCAAAGGCCGCCTTGCCTTTCTTGGGGGTATAGCCCAATCCCTCTTTGTAGAGAGAAGCTCTTTGGCTACCCAAGCACATAAGCAAGCAGTCCTCACCACCATAGGCCTTAGCCAAGGTGTGAGTGAGCTTATTGACCTCCTTCTTCCGGTTCTCATTCTCAATCATTAGTGAGGCATCACAAGTGAAACCATCACTACTAGATGAGGTGGAAGTAGAAGTACTACAAGAAGGGCTAGCGGGAGGAACAATGATAGGCATAGATAATGATTCATCAATTATACCATAAGTTAAGCCTACATTGCAAGTCTCAACATGCTTCTTTTTATTTTGCTCATCAAGCAAAGAGGAATGAGCTTTTTAAAGCTTCTTGTGAGCCTTGCCAAGCTTCTCATCGGCTTTCTCTAGCCTCTCATGAGATGCACTGAGCTCATGAAAGGCTTGCTTAAGGGCTTTTAGTTCCTTACACAAGCATTTGCATTCCCTTCTCTTAATGCCAAAGTGTTCTTTAGCATCTTCTAGCATTTCAAATAGTTCATCCTTAGTAGGTTCATCATCATCACTATCACTTTCATTTTTATTTTCATTATCATGTTCCTCATCACTTCCATCATCACAATTTTTTACCTTAGTGGCCTTAGCCATTAAGCATGATGGAGTGTCGAAGAGAGAAGGCTTCTCATTGATAGCAATGCTTGCAAGTGCCTTCTTCTTGGTGGTCTTGTCATCATCACTATCATCATCATCACTTGAGGAAGCATCACTATCCCAAGTGACCACATATGAACCACCCTTCTTCTTCTTGAAGGTCATCTTGTCCTTCTTCTATTTCTTTTCCTTCTTCTCCTTCTTCTTGTTCTTCTTGTCATCATCTTTGTCGCTATTGTATGGGCATTGAGCAACAAGATGATCCTTGCTTCCACAATTGAAGCACATTCTTGACTCTTCCATGTTCTTGGAAGAAGATTTCTTTCTTCTAGCACGGTAGCCCTTCTTCACCATGAACTTGCAAAATCTCTTGACAAAGAGATCCATCTTTTCATCATCATCATCATCCCATGAATCATCATCTTCATTTGATGTATCTTGCTTTGTCTTGCCCTTGGATGATGTGGCCTTGAATGCCACACTCTTCTTCTTGTCATCCTTCTTCTCATCTTTCTTCTCCTTCTTTTCTTCCTTCTCATTATCATCTCTATATGTATCATCGGTCATTATATCTCCCAACACTTGGTTTTGTGTCATGGTGTCCAAACCACTCCTCACTAGAATAGTGACCAATGTGCCAAATCTTGAAGGCAAGCATCTCAAGAACTTGTGGGAGAAGTCATTGTCCTTCACCTTTTCTCCAAGTGCTTTAAGATCATTGAGAAGCACTTGAAGCCTATGGAACATCTCCGGCACATTCTCATCCACCTTCATCTTGAAGCTTGCAAACTTCTCTTTGAGAATGTATGCCTTTACACCCTTCATGGCTTGAGTGCCCTCAAATGATTCCTCCAATTTCTTGCATGCCTCATGAGCTCTCTCAATATTCTTGATTTGCTCAAAAGTTCTCATCCAAAGCATCATGGATGGCACTAAGAGCAATGTCATTATTTTGGAGTAGCATTTCTTCGGCGGCGGTGGGAGCCTCTTCATCATCAATTTCAATCTTTGTCTCTACCACCTTCCAAACCTTCCTATTGATTGACTTGATATAAGTTGTTATATTAGCCTTCCAATAGGGATAATTTGAGCCATCAAATTGGGGTGGCTTCTTGGTGTTGTTGATTTGAGCCATTTTTACATCGAAGGTTGTTAAGCCTCAAATCACGGTGACCTTGGCTCTGATACCACTTGAAAGGTCCTAATGGCTAGAGGGGCGGTGAATAGCCTATTAAAAATTTCTACAACAACACTTAGCAAACCGGTTAGATAATTATGAGGCGAAGCAAGTATTGCGCTAGCCTACTAAAATTGCAAGCCATCTACCACAATTCTAGTTTATATCCACACAATTGCTATGTCACTACACTAAGTTAGTGCGCTCTCAAATGCTAACTAAAGATCCACACTAACCAAACTAACAAGCTCTCAAAACTAGCTACACTAAAGAGCTTGACAACTAGTTTGCGGTATTGTAAAGAGAGTGAGAAATATAGTTATACCGCCGTGTTCAGGAGTGAACCAATCAATCACAAGGATGAATACCAATGAAGACCAATCACCTTGAAATCAAATGATGACACAATGAGGACCCCAGCATTCGGTCATTTCCAGTAAGCCTCCACTCGTGACCGGACACGTCCGGTCATGCCCGACCAGACTCACCCAGCGTCCGGTCACTCACTGTCTCCTCTGTGTGCTGCCACGTCAGCAGGATCAGACGCACCCCACCAGCGTCTGGTCATGAAGTGACCCAGCATCCGGTCGAAGACCAACGCCAACATCTTCACTACTTCCACTAACCGGATGCACCGGTCCAGTTGAGGCTAGCGTCCGATGCACTCTGTGAAACCCTATCTTTTCTGTATAGGGCATCGATGGCACCGTCGAACTGTCCGCACTCTATGGATGGACACTTCGCCGGTGAAGTTTCTTACCCTTGCTCAAATATGCCAACCACCAAGTGTATCACCTTGTGCACATGTGTTAGCATATTTTCATAAATGTTTTCAAGGGTGTTAGCACTCCACTAGATCCTAAATGCATATGCAATGAGTTAGAGCATCTAGTGGCACTTTGATAACCACATTTCGATACGAGTTTCATCCCTCTTAATAGTACGGCTATTGAACCTAAATGTGATCACACTCGCTAAGTGTCTTGATCATCGAAACAAAATGGCTCCTACCACTTATACTTTTGCTTTGAGCCTTTTGTTTTTCTCTTTCTTCTTTTCAAGTTCAAGCACTTGATCATCACCTTGGCATCACCATCATCATGTTGTGATCTTCATTTGCTTCACCACTTGGAATGTGCTACCTATCTCATGATCACTTTGATAAACTAGGTTAGCACTTAGGGTTTCATCAATTCACCAAAACCAAACTAGAGCTTTCATCCTCCATTCACTTCCAACTCGAAATCCTATGTGAATGAAGTTTACTCCAATTGATCTTAGGGCTACTCCTAAGCTGCCTAGTGCTAGGTTTGACAAGTGTGCACCACACCTAACCCATTAGACTCACCTAGGTCAAGCCACTAGTCCATACCCCCTATCTGTGCAGAAAGTGACCAACACGTAAATATTTGTAGTTTTGCCGTACGTTGTGATCGGAGGTGGCCTAGCACTCAATGACACATGATTTATACTGGTTCAGGCAACGTGCCCTACATCCAGTTTGAGTCGGTCGGTGACTTTATTCCTAAGCCTAGGTGCTCGAAGTTTGTAGTGGGGTTACAAATGAGAAGGAAAAAGACGGGGGCTACAAGAGGTCCGGTCGGACTCTAGTCAGAGGGACCGAAAGCGATGGGAGCTCCGCTATGTGCTAAGTGTTCGAGCGTGTGCTCGTGGTTTGAACCTGGTGGTTCTGCTGTTGTGTACTAGTGAACTTGATCGATCTAATGAATCTACCTGTTGGAAGAGAGCGCATCCCCTTTTATAGATGAAGGAGACAACTTTACAAGTGAGAGGGAGAGAGTACGTACGCTACCAAGCCTTGTTGCCCACGCCGGTGGGTACAGGATGATGGTAGGCACCCACAATACTATTGAATGTCAGATGCACGTGGGAGGTTGTGTTGTCTTCTTCGGGTATGGCAGATGTCGGCGCATGCCACACTGTTGATACCTGGAGGTATGCAAGGGGTTTTACCATGTTCACCTAGTACGGTAAATGTTGACGCCCACAATACTGTCGATGCCCAAAGGCAAGTGGGGGAGCCTTACCGTATGTGAGTTAATGGCGCCCACAATACTGTCGGGGAAAATGTCGGCGCCTACAACACTGCTTGGGTTCTGTCGTGCCAGGGAGGTCGTAGAGTACTGTTTCTGCAGGTGTACAGGGTATGGTCCCTGGTATTGCGGTTTGACTTGTGCGCCCTACCTTACTTTCTCTGTCCTTTTCTATGTCTTTACCGAGCGGGCGTCCTCGGTCGGTTCGTCCCAGTCGTCTCTGATCGCGGTAGTCGGAGAAGAGTAGTGAGCAGGAGTTTAGCGCATCCCCGGTCGGAGACACGGGTCGGAGTCGGAAGCAGTGTTTGGCTAGGCCTTCCATTCGGAGAGGCTGTCCGGAGGTGGACTGGAGACCGGAGCAAGTGCTCCGGTTAGAGAGGTGGGCCAGAGTCGGAAGTGGGTGCCATTCCTCCTCGATCAGGCCTTCCGGTCGGAAATTGGATCGCCCCTCTGGCCTGTCATTTAGGTACTTGGGCCGGCCCATGAGTTGCACGTTGTCTACTTGGGCTGAGCCTTTGTTGGGAAGCTGGTCCGCGAGGGACCCCGGGGTTTATGAACTCGACAGGAGCCCCCGAGCACCCGGGCGATTCGTGTAGAATCGTTTGGGGGATTTTTGTCTTGACGGCGGGTGCGCGCAAGCGCACCGGCGGGTGTAGCCCCCGAGCCCCCGGGCGATTCGGGCAGAATCGTCTGGGGGGGTTTTCATGTTGCCAGCGGGGGAGGTTTTTGTTTTGTCAGCGGGTGCATGCGAGCGCACCCGTGGGTGTAGCCCTTGAGCCCCCGAGTGGTTCGGGCAGAATCGTCTGGGGGGTGTTTTTCAGTGGGCGTGTGTGCGTGTTTTTTTAGTCGAGACGGAGTCGTCAACCAAGGCGTCGGTGCGCGCCATGGGTTTGGTCGAGTTGGAGTCATGGATCCTGGCGTCGGTGCGCACCGTGGGATTGGACGAGTTGGAGTCATGGATCCTGGCATCGGTGCGCGCTATGGGATTGGGCGAGTTGGAGTCATGGATCCTAGCATCGATGCGCGCCATGGGATCGAGGCAGTTAGTTTTAGGGATCGGGTGAGACGGAGCTCGTGGATCCAGATGGGGCGAGTTCGGGGTCGCAGACCGAGGCATTTTTGGTGTGCAGTTGAGGCATAGCCGAGGGATGGGCGAGTTCGGGGTCGTAGACCCAAGCGTTTGGTGTGCAGTCGAGGCGTAGCCAAGGGATGGGGCGAGTTCGGGGTCGTAGACCCAGGCGTTTGGTGTGCAGTCGAAGCGTAGCCGAGGGATGGGGCGAGTTCGGGGTCATAGACCTAGATTTTTTGGGTGTCTTGAGCCCCCGAGCCCCGTTGGGCTTTGGTAGGGGTCGGTTTGAGTTGTGTGCATTACCCCATCCTTGGTTTCTCACAATCAGAGGGGCTGAGCTTTGTCGCTTGCCTCGATCGCTCGGGATCTAGTGATGCGCTTGTTGAGCTCACTAACGGGTATGATCGAGTGGAATCTAGGTCCATCGTTTGTGATGGGGTCAGCATAGCCCTCTTGTGACATTGCATTGCTCCTTTACCTACAACCCGGCAGATGGCCGGGTTGTTCTAGAGACCGACCCGGGTGGCCTGCTGGCCTCCCCTCGATGGAGATTCTATGGGTTTGGTAGAGGTTTAGGATCGAATGAGAAGGTTGAGATGACCCTGTCTGCTTTGGGGTAAACTAGGCGAGGGCCGCATGGTGCTCATCTATGTTTTCTCCCTAGCTCTGTTTGACGCAAGGCGGCCTTTAGCCCTTTGTGGGCTGGCCTTCAAACCCCGGTCGGTCATTGCTCATATTCGAATGAGGCAACTACTGCTTCGTGACGCAACACAGAGCGTTGTGATGCATTTCGCCGCATGTGCGATGCCTTAGTTCTCGAGCCCCTAGGCAATTTAGGGCTCGAATCGTCCGGGGGGCACGGGTGTATGGAATGAATGCGTGTATGAATGTATGAATGATTATATAAAGAAATAGCTAGGGTCGGTAGTGTTACCTTGATGACTCGAGTGACGGGGTTTGAAGAGCTCCAATCAGAAATGTCCGACCGGAACCCGTGCTTGTCGTTCATGATGGAGTCGGCATGGCATACATGGGGCATCCCTTTGCTCCTTACCTGTCTCTTGATGTGTTTTTCTGAGCTATTCGATCGACTTTAAGAAGCCCGATGGTCTCTCCTAGCGGAGATCCCATTGTTTGGGTTTTTTCGAAGTCCCGCCTGGGGAGGCGGAGAGCCGCCTACGCGTGGTGACGCTTTGGTTTTTGCGCCCGGCGTGCGATAGTGGTGGGCCATACCCAGGCCACATCCCATCTCACCAGGCATCATTCCATCTGACTAGGCATCGTTCCGTCGGTCAGTGTGCATCCCATCGGTTAGGGTGCGTCCCATCGTTTCCCATCCGCATTGAATGGGGGAAGGGAGAGAGTTTTTCGCTTGGATCTTTTGCCCTTCTTTAGCTGTCGCATTTTCCTCTTTAAATAGGGGGAGGGAGAGGGCTTCTCGTCACAGTCCTTTGCCTGTTCTCCAACAATTGCCTCTCCTCCTTCTTCTCCTCACCGAGAGTGCCTGTATGCCATGGCAGCTCCTAAGGGAGAGAGAGGGTAAGTGAGGGGGAGGACTTATAGATCCTTTCGTGAATCTGGAGCTTGATGTTGAGCTGGAGGCTGCCCGAGGTGGTGCTGGCCGTCTTTGCCTGAGAAGGGGTGGCTTCCATCGAAGGAGGTGGCGCGCTGGATTCATCTGTGAGACCTTTTTCGGGATGGAGCCGTGTGTGGATTTTTTCTGGTGGATCTTCACCGGGCGAGCCTTGTCGGAGGGGAAGTTGCCTAGGATCGTGCTGGTGGAGGGTTCCGTGCCTGCAGCTGCTCAGGTTGGCTAGTTCATAAAGTTTTATGAGATCTCTTCCAGCCATGGTGGCCATACCTCGGTGGCAGCGCCCCTGCCCAGGAGCTGCCTCGACTGCATGAGAAGGTCAGGAGCTCCATGCTCTTCTGCTAAGCATCTATGGTGCGACGCCCTTGAGGTACCTGTTGTGCTCGTCAAAGTCGAGGGAGCGGAACCGGTGGGTCCTTGGAGGTACCCATTGCACTCGTCGAAGTCAAGGGATCGAAACCGGGCGGGGCCCTTGTGGCGGTGGTTATGTCCGACGGCGTGTGCCGTGGCCTCTTCTTTGGCATCAGGCAATGTCGTCGAGCGGCTATGGTAGTATTTGGAGAAGTAGTTAGAAAATGTAATAGTTGAGTTCATGGGTGAGTCCCCATGTGAACAGTTTTTTGTATCAATGAATACATCAGTTCTATTTTTGTGATAGAATCACTATCCATTCCTTGTTTTTATCCTAGCATAGCTTTTGTTTTTGTCCTTTCTTTTTTGCACCTGCCCATTAATTCCATAGGCTGTAGCTTTTAAGAACCTGGGCATGGCCCATGGGGCTCGGCTGCTCATAACCGTAGGTCGTGGCGGGGTGCGTTCGGTTAGGAGTAAGAACAATGTTATGTAGGGTAATCAAAGGAATGGAATGCGCTTCCGTTCGGGGACAAGGTTGTTACCATGTGATAGTAAAAAAGAGAGGTAGTATTTAGTATTGTACCCTCATGGAGCCCCCGAGCGACCCAGGCTGAAAGTGTTCGGGCTAGGGTGCTTTATAGGAGCAAGTGTTTGATTAAAAAGCGGTAAGACCAAATTTAGGGGGAAAATGATGTAGCTGTTCAATGTTCCAAGTGTTGGTGAGAATGTTGCCATTGTCATCCTCCAGTCGGTAGGTGCCCGGTCGGATCACTTTGGTTACCTTATAGGGTCCTTCCCATGGTGGAGAGAGTTTGTGTTTTTCTTTCATTGACTAGATCCTCCTGAGTACAAGATCGCCGACTTCGAGGATCCTCCCCCTGATCTTCCTTTCATGGTACTAGCGAATGATGGTCGTCTCGTGGGCCTCCTCAAGCAGGTCGACTACGTCTTGCTGAGCCTCCGTGGCTTGGTCACGGTCGAAAGCCTTCACTCTTGGGGCGCCATGGTCAAGGTCGGAGGGCAGTATTGCTTCAGCTCCGTAGGCCAGGAAGAAGGGTGTGAACCCTATAGATCGGTTTGGGGTCATTCTCAGGCTCCAGAGGATCGCTGGGACCTCTGGAACCCATCGTCCGGTGTACTTGTTGAGTCGATCGAAGATGCATGGCTTAAGTCCTTAGAGGACCATGCCATTGGCACGCTCGACCTGATCGTTAGTACATGATGTCTAACCGAGGCCCAGTCGATCCTGATGCCATATCCATTACTGAAGTCTAGAAACTTCTTTTCAGTGAAGTTAGTCCCATGGTCAGTGATGATACAGTTAGGAACGCCGAACCAGTAGATGATGTCGAGGAAGAATTTGACCGCCTCTTCCGAGCGGATGTTCGTGATGGGCTTGGCCTCTATCCACTTGGTGAACTTGTCGACTGCTACGAGTAGGTGAGGGAAGCCACCCGGGCCCTTTTTGAGGGGTCCTACCATATCGAGGCCCCAGACCACGAATGGCCAGGTGATGGGGATGGTTTGGAGTTCCAGTGCTGGCAAATGAGTTTGCCGAGCATAGAATTGGCATCCTTCACACCTGCGGATGACCTCCTCTGCATCTTGTAGTGCGGTGGGCCAGTAAAAACCTTGGCGAAAGGTTTTTTTGACCAGCGACCTCGGGGCCGCATGATGTCCATAGATCCCAGCATGGACCTCGAGGAGGAGCTGCTTCCCCTGGTTGGTGGGGATGCACTTCATGAGCACCCCCGATGCACTCTGTTTGTAGAGTTTGACACCAAGCGTGATGAAGGTCTTGGCACATCGAGCGATCCATTGGGCTTCAGACCTTTTGGGCAAAAGAACCTCCTCAACGAGGTAGGCGAGTAGCGGTGCTCACCAGTCAGTTTGATCGAGTGCCAATACGGCGACGTCAGCGAGTGACGTCGTCATAGAGGCACTAGGGTCAGAGCCCTCGAGCGCCGGCTTGGCATTGGGGTCAGAGCCCCTAGGCACTGGCTTGGCATCGGGGTGTGTCTGGATCAGACCTTCTAGGACGCGGGTGGATGGCTCATGGAGATCATTGATGAAGACCCCGCTCGGGGATGGATCCCGCCTGGCAGCCAATTTTGCGAGAAAATCGGTGGCATCATTGTTCTTTCAGGGGACATGATGCAGCTCGATTCCCTGGAATTTGTCCTCGACCTTGTGCACCTCTTGTTAGTATGCTACCATGAGGGGGCTTTTGTAGGAGGACTCCTTCATGACCTGATCGACGACCAGCTCTGAGTCGCCACGAATGTAGAGTCATGTAGCACCAAGTTTGATGGCGATGCGTAGTCCGTTGATGAGGGCCTCATACTCTGCGGCGTTGTTTGAGGCAAAAAAGTGGAGGTGGATGGTGTAGCAGAGCCTACTCCCATCTAGGGAGATCAGAACCACTCCAGCCCCCGATCCGGGCGCCATGACAGACCCATCGAAGTACATTGTCCAACACTCATGGGTGACGTCTGGGGTCGGTAGTTGGACCTCCATCCATTGGGCAACAAAATCCGCAAGAGCTTGAGACTTAATGGTGGTACAGGGGATATACCTGATGTCATTGCCCATGAGTTCGAGTGCCCACTTGGAGATCTGTCCCCCAGCATCACAGTTGCGGACAATGTCTCTAAGCAGGTATGAAGTGACGACCGCGACTTTGTGGTCAGTGAAGTAGTGCAGGAGCTTCTGGGTTGCCATCAGCACGGCATATAGGAGCTTCTGCACCTAGGGGTACTGGACCTTGGGGTCGGTGAGTACCTCCCCAATGAAGTATATGGGCTGCTGGACCTTAAGGTGGTGTCTTGGTTCCTCCCTTTCGATGACCAGGGCGATGAGGATTGGGGCCAATGTCAGGGACGCTTTGAGGCTCTCCACAGCCTGCTAAGCCTCCTCAGTCTAGACGAAGGCATCCGTCTTTTTAAGGAGCTTGTAGAGTGGCATCCCTCGTTCGCCGAGCCAAGAGATGAACCGGCTTAGAGCGGCCAGACAGTCGGTGTGCCTTTGCACGCCCTTGACGTTGTGTATGGGGCCCATGCTGGAAATGGCCGTGATTTTTTCAGGGTTGGCCTCGATGCCGCGCTCAGACACAATGTATCCTAGCAGCTTCCCCTTTAGAACCCTGAAAACACATTTCTTGGGATTCAATCTGATGTTGAACCTTCGGAGGTTCACGAACGTTGCGGCCAAGTTTGCGATCAGGTCGCAAGCTTGAGTCGTTTTGACCACTATGTCATCAACATAGACGACGATCGTTGGTCTTGGCTGCTCGGCTTGATCAGGCAAATCTAGCGGGTTGATTTGGTCGGTGAAACATTGCTGCATGCACCTTTGGTAGGTGGCGCCAGCGTTTTTTAGGCTGAAAGGCATGGTTACGTAGCAGTACGAACCATATGGGGTGATGAACGAGGTTGCGATCTGATCGGACTCTTTCATCGTGATCTGGTGATAGCCCGAGTAGGCATCCAGAAAGGAGAGGATCTCGTAACCCGAGGTGGAGTCAACTATCTGGTCTATGCACAGCAAAGGAAAGTGATCCTTTGGACATGCTTTGTTGAGGCCAGTATAATCAACGCACATTCTCCATTTCCTGGTCTTCTTTTTAACAAGAATGGGATTGGCAAGCTAGTCGGAGTAGAATACCTCTCTGATAAATCCGGTTGCCAGGAGTTTGACGATTTCTTCGCCTATGGCCCTACGCCTTTCATCGTCGAGACGACGTAGGCATTGCTTAGTGGGCCTTGAGCCTTGGATGAGGCACAACGCGTGCTCGGCGATGTCCCGCAGTATGCCCGGCATGTCAGATGGCTTCCATGCAAAGACATCGCGATTGGCGTGCAGGAAATTGATGAGCTCGCATTCCTATTTGGCCGAGAGCTGGGTCTCGATCCGCACCGTTTTGATTGGGTCGGTGGGGTCGATTCCCACTACCTTGGTTTCCTCGAGCGGTGGAAGGCCATCAAGGAGTTTGGTTTGTTGCAGTCTGGGACTGCTAGGGTTGATAGCTCCCCGAGCTGCGGAAGCTCGGACGAGTTGATGACCATGGTGGCGAGCTCGAAAGCTTGTGGTCGCACATGAAGGCGTGCAAAAAGACACTGCTCATGGTGATGATGCCGTTCGGTCCCAGCATCTTCAGCTTGAGATAGGTGTAGTTGGGGATTGCGATGAATTTGGCGTAGCATGGCCGTCCCAAGATGGCGTGGTAGGACCCTGTAAAGTCCACCACTTCGAAGGTGAGGACCACCGAGCAGAAGTTGGCTCGGTTGCCAAACGTGATGGGCAGGTCGATCTACGCGAGCGGGTATGCCTGCGCTCCCAGGATCACCCTATGGAAGGGAGAGCCCGCCAGGCAGAGTTCCGACCGAGGGATGCGCATGGCGTCGAGGGTGTCGACGTAGAGGATGCCGAGGCCACAGCCTCCGTCCAATCGCACCTTGGTGAGGCGCTTCTTGTGGATGATGGGGTCGATGACGAGTGGGTAACGTCCCGGTCTCATGACATGGGAGGGATGGTCCCTCTGATCGAAGGTGATCTGAGATTCCGACCAGCTGAGGAAGGAGGGGACGGCCGTCTCGGCGGCGCATGCCTCCCTATAGCGCAGCTTGTGCTGGCGCTTGGACCAGATGGCGTTGGATCCACCGAAGATCATGATGCATTCCTTAGGGTCGGGGAAGCCATCTCCGTCCTTGCCCGCCGCGCCTCCTTTCTTGGCTGCCGCCTCTTTGCTATCTCCTTCTTTCAGCCCGCTGGCCTGCTTTAGGAAATGTTTGAGGAGCTCACATTCCTTGTAGAGGTGTTTGATGGGGTAGGTGTGGTTGGTGCACGGGCTATCCATGAGCTTGTTGAAGTGGTCAGGCTGTCCCTATTGGGGCTGCTTGCCTATGCGATCAGCCACGGCGACCAATGCGGTGTTGTCCGATCGATGCCGATCCTTTTTGTTCTTCTTGCCAATCTATGTGGAGGGGCCCTCATCTTGGTCCATGCGCTTGGCCTTGCCTTTGTCCCAGCCTCCATTGAAGACCACTCCAACCGCCTCCTCATCGGAGGCGTGGTTGGTGGTGACGTCGAGCAGGTCGTGGGTGGTACGGGGCTTCAGGCAGCCAAGCTTGTGGATCAGGCACTCGCAGGTTGTCCCGGAGAGGAATACGCTGATGACGTCCGTGTTGACGACATCAGGGAGGGAGTTGCATCGTTGGGAGAACCTGTGGATGTAATCCCGTAGGGACTCGTTGGGCTCCTGCTGGCAGCTCTTGAGATCCTAGGAGTTTCCAGGGCAGACATACGTCCCGTAGAAATTTCCGACGAAGACCCTCTTAAGGTCCACCCAGTCGCGGATGCTATCGTGTAGGAGGAATTCAAGCCATGCTCGAACATGTTCCCCCACGTAGATGGGGAGATACTGAATGATGAAATAGTCATCATCCACCCCTCCGGCTTAACAGGCGAGCCAGAAATCTTCGAGGCAAATACCGGGGTTTGTCTCCCCGGTGTACTTGGTGATGTTGGTGGGTGGTCGGAAGCACTGTGGGAACGGCGCTTTTTGGATATGCTGGTCAAAGGCCCATGGTCCCGGGCCCTCTGGGCTAGGACTCTGGTCGTCTGGCCGGCGACCATGCCTGGGCCATGTTTCACCACTCCCTTCAATGGTTCGTCTAGGACCCATGTCGCTTGCCCTCATTGCCACCCGGTGGATGTCATCATCATGCCAGGTGTGATGCTGGTTGCTGATGACGCTGCGAGCATCTTGGTGTGGACCGGGCCGTTCGTGTACCGGTGGCGGTGTAGAGCAGGTGTAACACCTCTGATGTTTTGACCTAGAACTAAAACTTGACATGTCATCATATGCATTGCAAAGCATTCATAAAGAAGAAAAATTGGAATGCATTCACTAAATAAGATTTGTTTCATAAGTTGTTATTTTATGTGATGCAATGTGATTCAAAACGTTAAACAAAGATCATGACCACAAGGGTCAAATTTCATGTGATCATGTGAGACCATGTGTCATTTGACTCAAATAACCCTAATGGGCCATGTTACTGGTCAAAAATCAAAGTTAAAGTAAAAGAAAGACAAATCAAATTTGAATTCAAATTTAAATTATAAAAGTCCTTTTTGCCCCTTTTGGATATTTCAAAATCCATTTGGAATTTGGGGTTGTGACAAAAAGCAAAGTTGGAGCTTTTTTTATAAGGATCAACTTTGGTATTCAAAGTTTTCAAAGTTTACATATAAAATTTGGAGTAATTTTGAAATGATTCAAATACTCAAATGCACCCCAAATTCAAATTTCAAAATGGAGGCAGAATTTGAAAATGTTCCTTGAAGCAAAGTTGTAGAGCTTGAAAAGTTGAGCAACTTTCATTTTTGGAGAATTTCAACTTCTTTAGAATATTTGTGAGTAATTTGCAAATTAAACTCATTGTCAATTCTGTAATTCTCATGAACAGTGTCACGATCACCGCCCCACCGCCGGTGTACCTTCTCCGGCCTTCCAGGCTCGCCTTCGGCTGCCCTTGGCTTCGCGCTGGCACTGCATGCACGTTGCGTGTCGATTCCGCGCGCTCCTGGACGCGCTATAAAGCCCGGAACGCCGTCGTCGCCTTTCTTTCCCTGCTCTGTTTCCCGACGTCATCGCCTCAACTCCGGCGAGTTCCCCACGCTTCCTCAGCCCAAACCAGCCTCGGAAAAGCAGTGTTACAACTCCGTCTCGTCCTTCTGAACCCATCCCAACCACTGTGGTTGTCTGGGATCGCCGAGAACCTCCGCTTGCGACTCTTCTTCCTCGCGGCCGGCGATCTCGACCGAAGCTCCGGTTCACCGCGGCCAGCATCATCTGGTGAGCCGTTGTCCTTGTTTGTAGGTTCTATAGCTTTGTCTTGATGCTGTGGTCCTTATTCCGCTCTTCCTTGGTCATTTTGCCCGCTGCAGTCGTCGGAACTACGTCGTCGACGAAGTCTTCTCCGCCGTGAGCACTGTCACCGTCGACCCGCGTCACCGTAGCGCCTCCGGTCTCGTTCTTTGCTTCATCACGTCCGGGGTGAGCTGCTGATCCTTTCTGAGCCTTTTGTTTGATCTCAACCGGCCTTGTTTCACCGGCGTAACGCTGCCGTGGCACCACGTCCGCCATGGACGGCGTGAGCCTGGTTCCGTGTCGTAATCCACCTCTGAAATCCCATAGGTCGACGCGGCTAGTCTTTGTGAGTGTTTAGGTACCATGGTCATCGCAGTTGAGCTCACCGTCGGTGAGCTAGCGTCGGTCAGCACCGTCGAGGCCACGGTCAAAGCCCGAGGTTAGGGATGACATGTGGGGCCGGCTGTCAGTGAGAGCAAGAGAGAGAATAGTGACTTTTGTTATTTTCTGATTTTGAATAGTGCTGAATCTTTGGAAATTTGTAGGAAAATAATCATAGCTCCAAAAATTTGAAAAAATTTTGTGTAGCTTCTGTACATGCTCTAGTATGGTTTAAAAATTTGAAACTTGAAATTTGAATAAATTTTTAATGTTCAAATATTCAGTCCATTAATTAATAAATGCAATTTCCATGATTTTTGTAGGCCACTGTATAGCTCCAAAAATTATGAAATTTATTTTGGTACACTAATTTGTTATGAGGAAGCTTACATAAAATTTTGAGGTCATTTGGGACAAGTTTATTTTTGGGCTTATTTTAAATTAATTAAAATTTTAATAAAAGCAACCCTAATTGTTAGGGTTAGGGTTTAATTTTTGTTTGGGTCAGGTTGTGTGACCAGTAGGGTTTCAAGATCAGTTTGGTCAAGTCACATGTGTGGTTCTTGCCGGTAGAATTGTAAGTTGGTTTTGTTGGCTTGCAACTGTACCGGGAAGGAAAATCGTATTCGGGGTGTTGTTACATTTCATGTACCGTGAAAGCATCATGTTTACATTATCATCATGTTAAAGCATATGTTATCATTTTGTGTAGAACCCGAGAGTGAAACGATTCTAGTTGAGCAAGTACTGGAAGAATCCCCGGTTGTCGCGGGATTTGGTAATTGTGGTACTGATCCGGAACCTGAGATCGTCAACGAAGGCAAGCCCCGGTTTATGCATTAAACCATTACCTTGTTTACTTTGAAAAGTTTATCACTTATGTTACTTATTGCATTAAGTTGATTTACTTCAAATGTTACCTACTTGATGCATTGCCTACCTTGTTAATTGTTTACCATCCTTGAAGATGATTTCATTTTACAAAGGCGTAGAATGCTTAGTATGCTTTATGGTAGGCTTTCAAAGTAAAAGTTTTGATACAATCAAAGATGGCATTCTGGCCAAAGAAAGAAAGAAAGAAAGAAGATAGAATGAATTAGAGACTAGTCGGGTGGCTTATCTTGAATGTTGGGTAAGGTTGCCGACTATGTCACTTAAAGGCCACTCATTGTGGATCTTCTGAACGAGACACTTTGTAGTACTGGTCACATACTCCGATAAGCCTACTTCGGTTAATCCGATACTAAGACAAATGCCCACGCACTGGGAGTGGTGAGATGGCGGGAGTAGCGTGTACCCTTGTGGCTTGAATGTGGCCGGATTTGCTGTGCTCTCAGGTGGCGTGGAGACGGCTTAGTATGGGAGGATCCGGTAGCGAGGTTGATATATGCAAGATTAAGTTCTACATATGTCGTGTGATAAGGAATCCCCAGCTGGGACTTGAATCAATTTGAATTGCCGGTGCTCCGTGGATATGGAGACTCGATTCATTACAGAAGCAATGCAGGATTGGTGAATTACTAAAACTTGAGAAAAGGAATGGAATGAGAAGGATTGGAACATGGGATATCAACACTTAGTTTGAGATATTGAACTAAAGTACTTAGGGGTAAAACTTGAAGCTAGGATCAAGAATAGTAAGCTTTTGGCAAAGAACTTTTGAATCTTGCTACATCCTTACCTTGACCCAACACCTGCATCCCTAAGACCTTCATCCCTTTTTCATCGGGTCAGTCTTGTTGAGTACTTTTGTACTCAGGGTTTGTTAACCCTTGTTGCAGGTGAGTCGCATGCGCAGGCTTATTTTGGTCCCTGCTGCATGTCAGTGTATGAAGTCGATGACGATGAGGAATGATCAATGGCCTTTGGACAAGGCACTAGTTTGTGTGAAATAAATAATGTTAATGTAATATTATCCCGCTACTATGGTTGTATGACACTTATGGTTATGTAAGTTTGAAACAACTGGTTTGTAATATTAAACTTAAGTCTTCCGCTTTATTATCTCTGGTATGTATATTGAAAACTGTTGTAATCTGCAATGACTGTGATTGGGGTCCTGTTTGAAAAAGATTCGTGGATGATTCGGGTTTCCCGAGGACACCCGACAGACCTGTTAAGTTGTTGGGAACTTGTGTACGCTATCTGAGGTCTGTTGAGACATCGATAGGTGCACGTGGGCCCGATTTCTTAGGAGGTTCTGCCACAGCAGGCACCAGGTCGGACCTTGGCGCGGCCGCTGCCTCCCAAGCCGCACTTGGTGGCTGTAGCGGCGAGCGGATGGAGCGATCCATCTGGCGCGTCCCCACTCCCCTGGTGGGGAGAGAGGGCGTGTGTCGGAGTCGTGATGTGGAACTTTCTGCCTGTTGAATGGCGGCGGCTTCTACCAGGACCCGGAGGTTCCAGTAGACCGCCCGCTCCTAGGGGTCGACGGGCTCGGGAACACCGTTCATAAGCATTGCCGCAGCAGCGATGTTCTGGATAGCCCGAGCGAACTATGGGGGATTGTTCCCCTCATTCTTGATGTCTTGTTGGACCTAACGAGCGCAACCCCAGGCGCCACCCGCTGGGTCATGCGCATGGGGTGCAATGTGCCGCACCGAGCGCACCGGCGCAGGCGGCGGCTAGTTCTATCGCCGTTGTTGTAGTTCCTCGGTGTGCTCTTGCGCAAATGCGAGGGCCCCGTGTGTGGGTCTAGAAGGGTGTGAGTCTGCACAGACTCCGCAACCATAGGCAGCTGTCCCAGACATCTACCATAGTGCACTCTCAGGACGGACGGTGGCTAGGTGCCACATCGCCGATGCTGGAGCCATCGCTCCCACCCTTGTCATTCTGGAGTTCATGGAAAGTGGTAGGAGCATAGCTCGCCATTCCCACGAATTCGGATGTGAGAGGGGATGGCGCCAGTGTCCTTCGGAGCCCCTGAGCACACGTGTCCACAGGGGACGCGAGGCCATAGGGGAACCGATCGTACGTTGTTCGTGGTGCGGTCAATACGGTCCCTGCAGATAATCGGCGGGAGATAGTAAATAGAGAGTAAATAACAGTATGCATATTACTCACAGCGGGGTTTGAGCAAAGAGTTTGCTCGGAATGAAGCGCAGATGCCTCGTCGTTGAAGTCGTCATGCATCCTAGAGCCGATGGAGGGCGCCCCTCCGATGAGCGCCAGAACGAGTGCCTCCTCACGGAGGTGTAGTATGCCGAGCCGATCAGCGACGAAGTCTAGGCTTCCAAAGAGGAAGGCCTAGGACGGCTCGAAGATGGGTGGAACCCACATCCCAATAGGTGGGAGTGCGGGAAACTCCAGTGAGCCAAAGCGAGTAGTATCGCTTGAGCCCGCCATGGCGAAGGTGGTAGAAAAGTGGGCCATCCGATGACCAAAAAGTGTTGAACGTACAGCATCTTCCCCACGGATGGCGCCAACTGTCGATGCAGAAAGTGACCAACACGTAAATATTTGTAGTTTTGTCGTACATTGTGATCGGAGGTGGCCTAGCACTCAATGACATAGGGTTTATACTGGTTAAGGCAACGTGCCCTACGTCCAGTTTGAGTCGGTCAGTGACTTTATTCCTGAGCCCAGGTGCTCGAAGTTTGCAGTGGGGTTACAAACGAGAAGGAGAAAGACGGGGGGTACAAGAGGTCTGGTCGGACTCTGGTCAGAGGGACCGAAAGCGATGGGAGCTCGGCTATGTGCTAAGTGTTTGAGCGTGTGCTCGTGGTTTGAACCTGGTGGTTCTGTTGTTGTGTACTAGTGAACTTGATCAATCTAATGAATCTACCTGTTGGAAGAGAGTGCATCCCCTTTTATAGATGAAGGGGATGGCTTTACAAGTGAGAGGGAGAGAGTACATATGCTACTAAGCCTTGTTGCTCACGCCAGTAGGTACAGGATGATGGTAGGCGCCCACAATACTATTGAATGTCAGATGCACGTGGGAGGTTGTGTTGTCTTCTTCAGGTATGGCAGACGTCGGCGTCTACCACACTGTTGATACCTGGAGGTATGCAAGGGGTTTTACCATGTTCGCCTGGTACGGTAAATGTCGACGCCCAAAATACTGTCAATGCCCATAGGCATGTGAGGGAGCCTTACCATATGGGAGTTAATGGCGCCCACAATACTGTAGGGGGAAATGTCGGCGCCCACAACACTGCTTGGGTTCTGTTGTGCTAGGGAGGTCGTAGAGTACTGTTTCTGCAGGTGTACAGGGTATGGTCCATGGTATTGAGGTTTGACTTGTGCACCCTGCTTTACTTTCTCGGTCCTTTTACTAGTCTTTACCGAGCGGGCATCCCTGGTCAGTTGGTCCCGGTCGACTCTGATTGCGCCAGTCGAAGAAGAGCAGTGAGCAGGGGTTTGGCGCATCCCCGGTTGGAGGCGTGGGTTGGAGTCGAAGCGGTGTTTGGCCATGCCTTCCGGTCAGAGAGGCTGTCCGGAGGTGAGCTGGAGACCGAAGCAAGCGCTCTGGTCAGAGAGGCGAGCCAGAGTTAGAAGTGGGTGCCATTCCTCCTCGGCCAGGCCTTCCGGTCGGAGATTGGATCGCTCCTCTATCCTGTCGTTTAGGTACTTAGGCCAGCATACGAGTTGCACATTATCTGCTTGGGCTGAGCCTTTGTTGGGAAGCCGGTCCACGAGGGACCCTAGGTTTATGAACTCGACACCCCCCTTAATAGTATGGCCAAAGGAAAAACAAAGTCCTAAACTACTCTAAGTGTCTCTTCAACACCAAACGACACTTAGAACTAGTCCATCCTTAATCTTGTCGTCCAACCTTTGAAAACAGAAATGATTTCCATCATCAGGGGCATGACCACCATGATTGCCCAATCAATTGTCATTTCCATGACCTAACTTAAATTGCCTCTGCAAAACACACGTTAGTCATAGCAATCTCGCATTGTCATTAATCACCAAAACTAGGGGCCTAGATACTTTCAATCTCCCCCTTTTTTGGTGATTGATGACAACACAACCTCTGAGTATGTAAAAGAGATAAGTGAGGTTTTCAACATACTTGGTTCATATAAGCTTTTGACAATAAGAACAAAAGGGTTAGACATGCTTATATGACCCAAGCCAACATGGTGTACTCAATAGATATGAATTAAGCAAGAGTACATGAAGTAAAGCTCATTTGAATCAGAGTAAAACGGAAAGCAAAGCAAATAAGCATAACCAACTGACATGACATATATATAAATCAATGTAGAGAGCACATGTCACAAGTCTCACTATCACAATTATGTAATGCAATGCATGAAGGTAAACGTGAATGCATAATGTATCACACATAAAGAGCCAAAAGAAATGAATCATATGCTCCCCCTAGATGTACCGCTCCCCCTAGATCTAACATACTCAATCCCTCTCCCCCTTTGGCGTCAATCACCAAAACCTAAGGGTTGGACGGTAGGACTGGAGCAATCGAGTCGAGCGCTGAGGTACGGTGAGAAATCTAGAACTGAGCAGCAGCATCCTCGGACCCTGAACTCTGAGCGGTCTGACTCTCTATCGCTAGAAGTGAAAATGAAGCGGTTTAGGTCTGCTCAGAAACTGGCATGGCCTATGACTCTAGAAGTATCACTGTAGGAGGTGGCTCTGATGATGCAACAGACGACGGGAGCATTTCAGTAGTCCTAGTAACTGGAGCAACTGTGGTAGGGACAGGGACTCATAACTCTGGCGGTGTAGGTTGCCCTATAAGCTCACTGAAAGTAGCACCGAGGCTCCTAGAGACTAGGGGTGTCAGTCACTAGCACTGAGTAACTCTGAGGCGGAGTGAAACCCATAACAATGGGAGTGAAATGAGGACCCTGGGCTATCACTGGCGAAGCAAACCACTGGGACACCTGCTCTATAGGTGAAGCAAACTAAGTAGCTGGTTGTCCCTGACTCTGAAGCCCACTAGGCTGTACAGCTAGAGTCACTGAAGTGGTGGTAGGCTGGCTGATCTAAGGTGTAGACTATGGAGGAGCAGCCCCGATAGCAGTAAAAACATGCTGCATGAAGCCAAGTAACTGTTGTTGGATCATAAGCTGTTGCTGCTGCATGGCCTGCTGTTGCCTCCAGAACTCGGCCTATCAAGCCAAAACCTATGCAAATACAGCCTGCAATCTCTTGTGCCTAGCGTGCCTGGTCCTGCCTCATCCACTCAAGTATGGCAAGAAGTGCTGGATCTATCTGTGGTGGCTGTGGTGGAGCTAAGCTAGAGCCACTGGCCTCTCTATCGTGTGGTCAAGGAGGCATCTGAGGAATAGGCTGGTAGTCACCATTAGAGCTGTCACTAGGGTTGCTCTCAATCACATCCGCCTGCTGTGCATCAAGCTCCTCCTTCTCTGTAGCAACAATGCCCCTAATGATCTCATCCTGCTAGGCTGCTATCTCAGGTACCTCTGGGTGATGGCCTGGCTGGCAAGGTGTCCTCGCACTACTGTGACAAAGCATCTGAGTCATGTTATATGGAGGAAACTCTGTAGTAGCACCTATGTACTCTACCATTGTCTCTGGGGACTTCTGTGTAACTGCCTTGCAAATCAAGAAGGTGATCCAATGAGCATACGGCAGCTGATGGTGACCTCTGAAGCCCTCTACAAGTGTGTCCTCCATCTCTGACAGTATCACATCCCAAATATCAAACACTGACTAGAAAACCAAGTGATATACTAGCCATAACTAAATGCGAGTTAGACCCTCACGGTAGCCCATCCTTGGGAGCAGAGTCCTCCTCATAATAGCATCAAGTAGCCGAGCTGTGGGAGTAAGGTCACGTGGTGTTCGGCTGGACCCCTCGCCAAAAGGCTCTATGAAGCACACTCTGACAAGGTCTGTAGGAGGCACAAGACCACCGTGAGGGCATCTCGGAGGCTCTGTCTAACCATAGCAAACCTCATGAAGGCGAATGAGTGACTCTAGAATCCTGAGAATCTCTCTGACCCTCGAGCTCTGGAGCCTGTAGTCACGGCCTCTGAATGCAAAGTGAATGAACCTGTGCCTCGGGTCAATCCAAATAGAAGAGTAAAACTCATAGACCCATGACAAAACATAGCGGCAAGTGCGTCCAAGAAGATCTGTCAACCCTAGCAGATATCAGAGGTGAGGATGGATCTGCTCGCCTGCAGCTGCAACAAGTGACTCAATAGAGCAAACTCTCTATGATCTGAAGGCAACTCCACTATTCAGATAAGCATTATAGAAATCCTCCTGTAGTACTATATAGAAGTGCTCTGAAGCACGCTCACCCCGCCTCGGCAGAAACCAGTCCTCAAACTACACGAAGCGGAGCTGCTGCACCTATTTGGCTGTGGCTGCCCTCAAGTCAAGGTGAACCACCGGAGGCGGACCCTGAGGTCTAGGAGGCAGACAAGAGCCCCTCCTCTGTGTCTTAGGCCTCGGTGACACCTGAGTGCATGTACGACCAGAGCGTCAAAGTTGTGGCTGTGCTGCCTACTCTATCTCCTCAGTCTACTCTGCCTGCTGAGTACCCTCTATCTCCTTCGCTGGCTGTGTCTACTAGCTCTGTCTCCTCCTGAGGCCGACTCTCCTCTAAAATGACACGCCATCCTCCAAGCATGACAGTCCCAGCTGGACTACCATGACGACTCTCAACCCTCTCGATGGTGGCCTTCTGAGTTGGTGATAGCTGATCGGCAATACGGACACCACTCCTAGCTCCACCTCTCTCAGCTCGCTCAGCGATGGCTGCCACTGTTGCTGCTCTCTCAGTCTCCACATCAACGAGCTTCCGCTTCTTTGTCATGGTCTTTTTCGCCTTCCCCTTTTCTTGAGCAGTTAGGCGAGGAGGAGGCCTTGGATCCTCATCACCGAGACCACCTCTGGCATTCTTGACTCATGCCATTGCTGGAGCTAAAGAGAATTACTGCCACGGACAAGAACCAACTGCCAACTGACACTCACGAGGCTTGGCCTCGATCCGTACTCACGGGCTTGGCCCCGAGTTTACTGACAACTGCAAAGACAGCCACAAGAGCACTGACTCACTGCACGATAGAATTGATAGGATATATAAATAATCTCAATATTCATCTAGAGGTGCGAAACCCAAAGAAGCAAGCAGTAGATACGAAATTGAAAGCGATGGCTTGCTACCTGACGAACCGGCGACCAACGAGCGAAGAAGAGGATCACGGGGCACCACCAGAATACTCCTAGGGTTAGGGTTTGCGATGCGGCGGTAGAGAAGACGTGGTGGCAGAGGTAGACTAGGGCACCGGCGTGCATGCGGCAGCATGATGGCAGAGGTGGTCGCGGGCACAGCAACGCGGGGCACGGCTAGGCGATGGCTCAAGCGGCGGCGTGGGTGCGGGAGAGATTGGCGCGGGCGCGGCAGCGCTGCTGCGGTGCAGGTGTGGTGGCGTGACTGTAGAGGCAGGCGCGGTGCTGCGGCATCGCAAGGCACACGACAGCGTGGGCGAGATGGCTGCGGGCGCTGCGGCTGGATGAGGTGGCTCAGGATTAGGGCAAGCGCTAGCGCGGCGGTTAGGGTAAGAGCAGGAGCAGCGCGGCATACAGGATATATGGTGGCCCCCCATGTTAGATAAGGAAACGAAATAGAGTTTGAGATCCACACAATTTCAACTGACCGGACAGGCTGGTGGCAACGACCGAACACTGCCACCTAGAGTTCGGTCGACAACAGAGAGGTCCAAAACCCCTCAAGTCATGACCGGACGTGTCCGATTACCCTTGACCGGACGCAGCCATAGTCTGGTCGATCCTGAGTTCGTCTTCTTCAATTGACCAAACGCGGGACACCTTCACACCGGACGTAGGACAAGCACTGTTTCAGCGTCCGGTCACTCCTGTGCTGTTTTAGTTCACCTCCTGTGAACTGGCCGGACGCTGGAAGTAGAGTCCTGTGCAGCGTCCAGTCACCATTTTTCAGCGATTCTTCAAAGTTCCTTCGCGCTGCCTGTTCCCAATCAACTCCCAACTTCAATAAGACCCAAATAAACACCAATTGTGACTGATGTGAGTGACCTCTCTCAAACCCTCAAAATTTTCAAAATATTTTGCCTCAGGCTATAATTATTTTTAAGAAAATAGGCAATAAAAAAGGGTAATCGAAAGGAAACGACAAAGCAACACATATGCATATGCAATGCAATACTTGAAAGTAATTCTAGTTGCTTGTCAAGTTTGATCTAAGGTTAAGCTTCTTCACACGCTTTTTGGCGGTTATCTTAACCATGTTAGACAAGCCCTAAGTGCATTACCAAAAATTAAACATGTTGTATATTACAATGCAATGCAAGAGACAACACAATCTCATTTTCTAGTGAAGTTACTAAAATCAAGCACATTGAGTTCATTCCTCAACCGACAAAATGTAGCCTCATCAAGCGGTTTAGTGAAGATATCCACCAATTGATCCTCGGTCCTTACACCTTCTAGTGATATATCATTTTTAGCAACATGATCTCTAAGAAAGTGATGGCGGATATCTATGTGCTTGGTGCGAGAGTGTTGAACCGGATTATTAGCAAGTTTTACCTCACTCTCATTGTCAGACAAAAGAGGTACCTTTTCTAGAACTACACCATAGTCTAGCAAAGTTTGCTTCATGTAAAGTAATTTGTGCACAACAAGTACCCACGGCAATGTATTCCGCTTCAGCAGTGGACAAAGCCACACTATTTTGCTTCTTGGAGGACCAAGACACTAGTGATCTACCAAGCAAATGGCACCCTCCGGATGCACTTTTTCTATCAATTTTGCAACTGACATAATCCGAATCGGAATAGCCAACTAGTTGAAATCTAGCTTCTTTGGGATACCAAAGACCAATGCTTGGTGCATGCTTAAGGTACATAAGGATTCTTTTAACGGCAACCAAATGAGCTTCCTTAGGATTAGCTTGAAATCTAGCACACATACACACAGTAAACATGATGTCGGGCCTAGATGCGGTCAAATATAACAAGCTACCAATCATAGAGCGGTAGAGAGTGTGATCAACCGATTTACCTCCCTCATCCAGGTCGAGATGTCCATTAGATGGCATTGGTGTCTTGATTGGCTTACATTCATTCATATTGAACCTCTTGAGAAGGTCCTTGGTATACTTTTCTTGAGAGATGAAAATCCCTTCTCTTATTTGCTTGACTTGAAAACCAAGAAAGAATGTAAGCTCTCTAATCATTAACATCTCGAACTCCTTCGACATCAATTCACCAAACTCTTTGCAATAATCTTCATTTGATGATCCAAATATGATATCATCAACATATACTTGACAAATGAAGATCTCTCCAACAAGCTTCTTGGTGAATAGTGTGGTGTCGACCTTCCCAATGGTGAAGCCCTT
Organism: Miscanthus lutarioriparius; assembly: GCA_904845875.1. Classification (NCBI taxonomy): domain Eukaryota; kingdom Viridiplantae; phylum Streptophyta; class Magnoliopsida; order Poales; family Poaceae; genus Miscanthus; species Miscanthus lutarioriparius. Next base: position 85,905,582 of record CAJGYO010000006.1, read on the forward strand.
CTCAATGAGGAAATCCCGAAGGCGCTCATACCAAGCTCTTGGGGCTTGCTTAAGCCCATATAGCGCCTTAGACAACTTATAAACATGATTAGGATATCTAGGGCCTTCAAACCCAGGAGGTTGATCAACATAGACTAGTTCATTTATGAAACCATTTAAAAATGCCCTTTTAACATCCATTTGATATAATTTCATTTCATGATGCGATGCATATGCAAGGAGGATACGAATGGCTTCAAGTCTTGCAACTGGTGCAAAGGTCTCTCCAAAATTCAACCCTTCAACTTGAGGGAACCCCTTTGCAACTAGTCTTGCCTTGTTCCTCACTACAATGCCTTAATCATCTTGCTTGTTGCGGAACACCCACTTTGTTCCAATGACTCTTGCACCTTGTGGTCGCTCTTCAAGTGTCCAAACTTCATTGCGAATGAAGTTGTTCAACTCTTCATGCATGGCATTAATCCAATCGGAATCTTGAAGAGCTTCTTCTACATTCTTAGGTTCAACACAAGAGACAAAAGAGTGATGTTTAATAAATGAAGCAAGTTTTTGAGAGCGAGTCATTACACCCTTTGAAGGACTCTCTATGATGAGATCTTGTGGATGAGCTTATAGTAGAGGTGAATTTCTTCTATCAACCACTTAAGGGGGAGGTTGTGGAGCATCAACATCTTGAGCTTGTGCCACCATTTGATCATGAGAGACATGAGTATCTTCATTTTCTACTCTCCCATCTTTATCACCATCTTATGGCACATTTGATGAAGAAGGTGGATCAATCACTTGTACAACATCTTCATCATCTTTAGGCTTGATGTATCCAACCGGAATATTCTTCATGGCCTCCCTCAATGGTTCATCACCTACATCATCAAGATTCTCATGTGCTCCTTGGGAGCCATTAGATTCATCAAATTCTACATCATATGTTTCTTCAACCAAGCCGGTGGCATGATTAAATACTCGATATGCTTTGGACTTTGATGAGTAACCAACAAGAAAGCCAATATCACAACGTCTTTGAAACTTCCTTAGGTGTTGCCGTTTCTTGAAGATGTAGCATTTGCAACCAAGCACCTGGAAGAATGATACATCCGGCTTCTTCCCATTGAGCAACTCATAAGAAGTCTTGCCAAGAAACTTTTGAAGGAATAGGCGGTTGGATGCATAACATGCAGTGTTGATAGCTTCCACCCATAGAGCTTCGGGTGTATTGTACTCATCAAGCATTGTTCTTGCAAGTGTGATAAGTGTCCGGTTCTTTCTCCCTACTACACCATTTTGTTGAGGAGTATATGTTGCGGAGACCTCATGCTTGATTCCAACTTCATCACAATAAGCTTCAATGTTTGTGTTGTCAAACTCTTTTCCATTATCACTTCTTATCTTCTTGAGCTTCACTTCAAACTCATTTTGTGCCCTCTTGGCAAACTTCTTGAAACATGATGCAACTTCGGTCTTGTCATGAAGGAAGAACACCCATGTATATCTAGAGTAGTCATCAACAATCACAAGATAATAAAGATTTCCTCCCAAACTCTTGTAAGTTGTTGGTCCAAATAGATTCGTGTGGAGAAGCTCTAGCACTCTTGTTGTTGACATGTAAGCTTTTATAGGATGAGTGTTTGCAACTTGCTTGCTGGCTTGACATGCACTACAAAGCTTGTCCTTCTCAAATTTCACATCTTTCAACCCTCTCACCAATTCATTCTTCATAAGCTTCTTGAGTGAGCTCATCCCAACATGAGCAAGTCTTCTATGCCATAGCCACCCAAGTGATATTTTGGTGAATAGGCATGTCTTCAAGTTGGCATCTTCGGAGGTGAAATCCACTAGATATAGGTTGTTGTATCTAAATCCTTTGAATATAACTTGATCATCATCTTTCTTAGATACAACCACTTCCTTCTCGGTAAACAAGCATTGAAAGCCAAGATCACACAATTGGCCAACGGATAGCAAGTTGAAGCTTAATGAAGCAAAATATAGCACATTTGAGATTGAATGATCATTTGATATTGCCACTTTGCCCAATTCTTGAACCTTGCCCTTTCAGTTATCACCAAATGTTATCCTTTCTTGACCATCTACTTCTTCATCTAGTGAGATGAACATACGAGGATCACCGGTCATATGTTGAGTGCAACCACTATCAATTACCCAATGACTTCCACCGGTCTTATAGTTCACCTACACACAAGAGATCAAGCTTGCTTAGGGACCCAAACTTGATGAGGGCCCTTAACTTTCTCAACAAGTGATTTTGCAACCCAAATTTTCTTAGACCTATTCTTGTTGGGAGGACCTAAGAACATGACTTTCATTTTTCCACTAGAATTATTTCTAAGCATGTAATGAGCATTGAAAGCAAAGGGTCTAGCATGCTTGGGCAAGGGTTGTGGTGGTGGAGTTTGACACTCATGGGCAAAGTGACCTTCTTGTCCACACTCAAAACACCTCTTTGGCTTTGGCTTTGACTTGTGTTGTTGTTGATGTTGAGCTTGAGCCTTCTTCTCTTGATTTGCCAAATACCCAATACCACTTCTATCCATCTTCATGATGGTGTTCATGAGTAGCTCACTTTGAAGATATTAGCCTCTTGTGAACTTGCTCAAGCCGGTCTTGAGATGTTCTTTCTCCAACTTGAGCTTCTTATTCTCTTCTTTAAGTTAATCATGATTTTTCTCCATCTTGAGTCTCTTGTTCTCTTCTTTGAGCTTCTCATTCTCAAAAGCTATATCACAATCATGGTCAAGGTTCTATATCACAATTGTGTTGGTGGTTGATAGCTTTTCAAGATCTTTCTTGAGCTTCTCATTTTCATTCTTGATCATGACATACTCATCATAGTTGTCAGACTCAACTATTTGCTTGCCTTTGCTACTAGAACCTTGCTCAATGCTCTCAACAATCAAATCATGACATGATGTAGCTATATCAATCTTAACAACATGGTTAGTAGCATCATGTGGCTCATTGGATAATAACTCATGAGAGACAACAAGATTATCATGATTAACCTTGAGATTTGTATACTCTTCTTTTAGCATATTGTAGCTAGTGGTGAGCTCATTATGCATCCCCTCAAGTTTATCATATTTTTCTTTAAGCTCCTTTTTAGATGATTTGAGCTCCTTGAGTTTGGATGACATAGTTTTATTTTCTTCTCTAAGCTCAACACTAGCTTTTTTGGCTATGTCATATTTAGCTAAGAATGAGTCATTCTCAAGTTCTAGCTTTTCATTTTTAGCTCTTGTCTTTCTAATGATTTTAGTATATTGATTGAGCAACTTGACAAGATCATCATAAGAGGGTGATTCAAACTCATCATCACTATCACTATCATTATTGCTAGCATGATCATCACCACTACTATCATCATTTTGTACCTTTCATTCACCCTTGTCCATAAGGCATAGGTGTGTAGAGAATGATGGTGGTGGTGTCGATGAAGATGGTGAAGAGTCAATTACAATAGCGGCCACCTTCTTGTTCTCACTTTCATCATCGGATGAGCAACTTGATGAATCAATATCCGTGAGCCAATCACCAATGATGTATGCCTTGCCATTCTTCTTCTTGTGGAAATCCTTCTTCTTGCCATCCTTCTTCTTGTATGGTTTGTTTTTCTTCTTCTCATCATTATCTTCATCACTTGAGTCATCTTTCTTGCCCTTGTACTTCTTCTTGTACTTGTCTTTCTTGGGCTTGGGGCATTGATGAGCTAGATGACCAAGTTCTCCACAATTATAGCAATCCATCTTGGAGATTGGCTTCCTTCTATTGCTAGTGAAGAACTTCTTTTTCTTGCCATCAAACTTGACACCGTTCTTGTTGAGCTTCTTAAGCATCTTGGCGGTTCTTCTCACCATGAGAGCAAGACTTGCATCATCAATTTCATCAACACTTGAGCTCTCATGTTCAACTCTTGCTTTGCCCTTCTTCTCTTGGCTAGCCTTGAATGCCAAGTCTTTCTTCTTGTTGGAAGAAGAGCCATCTTGTGGTATGATGTGCATATACATCTCATGTGCATTGATCTTTCCCAATATTTGAGTTGGTGTAGCGGTGAAAAGATCACCTTGATAAAGCACGGTTACAATATGCCCATATTTGTCAATGGGAAGGACACTCAAGATTTTTCTTACAACATCGGAGGGTTGCATTTGTGTAAGTCTTAGCCCATTGACTTCCTCTACAAGAATATTCAAGTGTGAGTACATTTCATTAGCACTTTCTTTAGGAAGCATCTCAAATGAATTAAGCTTTTTCATAACAAGATGATAGCGTTCCTCATGCTCACTCTTTGTTCCCTCATGGAGCGCACAAATGTCTGACCATAGTGCATGGGCGTCCTTGTGGTTCCGCACATGGTTAAACACATCTTTGCAAAGGCCTCTAAAGATGATGTTTCTAGCCTTTGCATTCCATTTCTTGTAATTAACTTCATCGCCTTGAAGGTGTGTGGGATCCTTAGGTTTTGGGAAGCCTTGAGAGGCAGCCCAAAGAATTCCAACATCTAAAGCTTCTAAATAAGTCTCCATGCGGATTTTCCAATAAGGAAAATCATCTCCCTCAAAGATTTGAGGAGGTCATCCTCGTGGGACATCTTTCTCTAGGCGGTTAAGCCTAAATTAGCAAGCACGAGGCTCCAATACCAATTGAAAGGATCAAGATGCCTAAGAGGGGGGTGAATTGGGCTAATTCTAAATTCTTTGCAATAATTAAGTCCTACACTTAGCCCACTTCACCCCTTTTGCCTAGAATGTGATTCTATTGATATACCGCATAAAAGTTTTGCATCCTAAGTTCCAATCCTACTCTAGCATGGTAATTCTAGGAATGTAAAGACATGAAATGAATTGGTCAAATGTAAATGCTTAAAGTAAAGAGAGGGAGAGGAACGCGGTGATGTTTTGCCGAGGTATCAGAGAGTCACCACTCCCCACTAGTCCTTGTTGGAGCCCCCGTGCAAGGGTGTAGCTCCCCTTGATCTGCAAGGATCAAGTGCTCCCTACAGGTTGAATCTTCGACACTCCATCACAGTGAATCGCCCACAACCGCTCACAACTTGAGTTGGGTCATCCACAAGCTTCGCCGGATGATCACCAAACTCCTAATCACCATCGAGTCATCTAGATGATGGCGATCACCAAGAGTAACAAGCACAAACTCTCACTTGATCACAACAAGCCTAATGAGAAGGGGTGGATGCACACTTGCTACTCTCCTTGCACTAATGAGGCCTTAATCTTGGATTCTCATATCTCAATCACCTCACTAGGCTCTTGCTCTCCTTTGCACTCTCAAGGGTGTTTCTTAGCTGAACAAATGGGCAAGAGGCCTCCCTTGGATGAGTGGAGTAAGTATTTATAACCCCTCATTCAAAACATAACGTTTGGAGGCTGAGTCATCACTCACCGGGGTGACCGGACACTCCGGTCAGTTATCCCGCCATTGTGTCAGAAAGAGCCGTTAAGTTCTGACCGGACTCTGACCTGTGTTTGGTCAGCACTGACCGGATCGCGTCCAATCAAGAACAACGCTCTCTAGAACCTTACTGACGTTGATCGGACGCTGGCACCCAGAGTCCAATCACTTCACAATTTAGCATCCAGTCAGTTACTGGATCTTGACCAGCGTCCGGTCAGCACTGACCGGACGTGTTCGATCAGGAAACTCCCTCTCTAGAACCTCTCTAGAGTTGACCGAACGTAGGCACCCAGCGTCTGGTCACTTTTCACTCAGCGTCTGGTAGTAACCAGATGGCTCCAGTTGATCAAATGAACTGATCGGACTCACCCTTCCGCGTCCGGTCACAATCAGACTCAGGGTCCGGTCAGTCATTTGACCCTCCATTCACTTCCAACTCAAAATCCTATGTGAATGAAGTTTACTCCAATTGATCTTAGGGCTACTCCTGAGCTACCTAGTGCTAGGTTTGACAAGTGTGCACCACACCTAACCCACTAGACTCATCTAGATCAAGCTACTAGTCCATACCCCCCCCCTTAATAGTACGGGCAAAGGAAAAATAAAGTCCTAAACTACTCTAAGTGTCTCTTCAACACCAAATGGCATATAGAACTAGTCCATCCTTAACCTTGTCGTCCATCCTTTGAAAACCAAAATGATTTCCATCATCAGGGGCATGACCACCATGATTGACCAATCAATTGCCATTACCATGACCTAACTTAAATTGCCTCTACAAAACACATGTTAGTCATAGTAATCTCACATTGTCATTAATCTCCAAAACCCAACTAGGGGCCTAGATGCTTTCACTCATCAAAAAGAAGATTGAGGAGAATCCAAGGAGGTGGCATAAAGTTTTGTCTGAGGCTCTATGGGCACATCACATTTCAAGATATGGTGCTACAAAGGTTACTCCTTTTGAGTTAGTATATGGTCAAGAGGTCGTGTTGCCTGTTGAAATGAATTTGGATGCATACAGGCTTGCTAAACAAAATGATCTATCCATTGTTATGTATCATGATTTGATGATGGATAATATCGATGAGGTGACTGATATAAGATTAAGAGCTCTCATGGAGATAGAGAAAGACATGGCTCAAGTTGCCAAGGCATATAACAAGAAAGTCAAGAGCAAATCATTCCAAGTGGGAGAATTAGTGTGGAAAACCATACTACCAATTGGATCGAAGAGCAACAAGTTCGGCAAGTGGTCACCAAATTGGGAAGGTCCTTATAAAGTGATCAAAGTGATATTCGGTAATTCGTATATGCTAGAGACACTGCAAGGTGAAAGTCTCACAAGAGCAATAAACGGAAGGTATTTGAAAAGGTACTTTCCAAGTGTTTGGCAAGAAGCCTAAGTGCTCTCCAAATAATAGCCGATACAAGTATCGCCCTTAGAACAAAAATGGCCGATATATACATCGCCCTTAGTCACTGAGCAGCCGATGAGATGGGTATCATTGTTGTTTGGTTTTAATTTATTTGATTAAGTGTTTTCAGGTTTATGCATCATTCACCTGAAAATAGGAGGGCATATGTTGACAACCAAAATTGTCTAATTTTTGAAGTTGTCAAAATGTGGAATGGACTTCACCATTGCGTTCCTCACGTCGAGATGGTAAAAAAACATATATGGAACGTCTAATTCAGAGTCCAGATAAAGGAGTTATACCCCCAGAAAGATGCTCCGTTGTCGGGAGTTCTGACCCAAGTTAGGGACTAATGGGAAGCCTGAAGAAACCTGCTCGGATGTCTGGGGTTATCCCCACATCGGGAGTTCCGACAAAGGTCAGAAGATCCGACTGTCAGGAGTTCCGACCCAAGTCGGGACTTGCGACAGACCTAACAAAAAACTCTGTTCGGATCTAGCCTTTTGGATTCTGATCTGAACTATTCCAAACTCGTGGGAAACTTAAAAATAAGGCTTGGAGAGGTTTTCTACTGGGATAAGACCCCCCTCTATATATATGAGAGGATCATGGCCGATTGAGTTTCCATTTATCCAATCAACATAAAAACACAACAAATCAATCTACTACCTCTCTTTACCCTTTTTCCCAATCTACCTCTTCTCCTCATTCTTCGTCGGTGCGGCATGGCTAAAGGATAGACGACGACGCTCTAGAGTAGTTAGGCCAGCTAAAGCAGCCCATAACCGCTGCACGCCCCGACAAGGTCCCTCCCGGGCGTGTGGGGTTTCGGGTCTCAAGAGACCTCACCGGCGTGTCTTACGTATCGCGCTCCCGACGAGGCTCCTCCGGTGACGTGTCTTGCATATCGTGCTCATCGTTGGAGGCACAAGGTCTAGGTGTGGACATCCCCTAGGCATCAGTCGATCCCAAAATCGGCTAGGCCCTACATCGAGCGATCTAGCTCCTTATCGAGTGTGTGACGTAATTAAGCATCAAGAGGTGGTTATGTGGTTAAGGTGGAAAGGACAAGGAAAGGCATGGACTAAGCTAGATTAATAGGATAAGGGCAAGATGCAATAAACGTTGCACCAAAGCTTGTACAACTGTACAAGGGTGGTTTCTGTTGAGAAGGGGGATAAAGCGTCCTTCTGGTGTTCTAGCTGAATTAATAGGGTAGCGGCAAAAAAACATTGAACCAAGCCTGTACAAGAAAACATGCTGGACGAAAATCAATGTGGAGTGCGCACTAAAGCAAAATAGATGGGTAGGACAAATAGAGTCCAAGTCGCTTTGGAAAGTCATCGAGGAGCCAAGGGACTACGGATGAGGAGTAATCAATCCATAGTACTTATCTTGTCCTATCAATAGGAGATGCAAACCAGTTGAAGATTACCCCTGTATGAAAACCAAAGGCAAAACCTAAATGATGTTCCTTTGTTTAGACCTTTTCCACAAGAAAATTCTTATGACAGAAAACCTCCAAAAGAAAGGCTGGCAGCATGATACAGTCTACAAATTGTGCCATATAACTAACAAAATGGTGAATCACCTCTGCATGGATTGCCCATTTAAAAACAGGTCGGGGACATTCTGTCCTTAGTGAGCTGCGTGAGTTTTAGAGGTTTGCTGTACAAGTGTTGGAGAAAGGCAAGGTTAAAGATTGACAAGACAAGAAGACGGGACTTCAATGGTTTAGATGAAATATATAAACATGTCAGAGTATACCACGGTGGCGAAATCAGAAACTTGTAGGACCCCAAACAATACTCATTATGTAGAAATATTTATCTCAAAAATTGTAGTGTTTCTTACAAATGAAAGATCTTTTTGCACTTTGTTGACAAGCCCAGACGGCTAGCAGCGTTGTACCGACACGCCATCTCCAAGCTTGCGCACGAGATCCAAATGCGGCTCGCACCATTTTGCTTCAACGGTCGAGCGCAATGACAGCGAAACCCATCGGCGCGGAGTCGACGGCGGTGGGGGCGGAGGCGGGGGCGGCGGTGGCCGCACCCATCTCCGGTTGCTACCTCCCAGGCGGCAGCGAAGGATTCAAACGGGCTTGTCGTGGCAGCAGATTCCTCCAAGCATGGATTTTGTGCGGCCAATTCATCCCCATACTGCCACAAGCGAGCGCAGCTGGCCGTCCACTCCACGCACGAGCCGCCGCCGGTTGGGGCTGCTCGAGCGGCCGCGCACAAGATGTAGTCTGACTGCCCTACTCGATCCTTGGGGTCACTGGCCTTGGCGTGGGGCAGGTCGGTCGAGATGTGGAGGAGGATCCGATGATGGTGGAGGTTGGTGCCGCGCTCCCTATTATCTAGACAGCTAGAGCACCGACTGAGCACGAAGCCCCCAGAACGAGAACTTCGCCTATGCGTGGTTGTGGGTCGCTGCACACAGATAGACCAGCTTTGGATTCCTCTAGGGTTGGTGCCTTGGTGTCCTTCATCAATGCCATCAAGCTACCGCTCGAGCAGCCGCTTATGGTGTCACCGCCCAGGCTGCACATCACCAAGGACCCCAAGGTTGCTGATGATGGCAATTTCGTCGCCAAGCGCAGTGCCCGTTTAGCGGCTAAGAGCAAGTTTAGAGCAATGAAGCTGGACGCCCAGGCAAGAAAGGTGCTCCTGAAAAAGCTCGGGCTTGAGGAGGTCGAGACAAAGAAGCCTGATGGGGCATCCTTTGACGAGTTTCAGCAGACTTTCACCACGCCGCTGCCCCCTGGAACGCGGGAAGCCATGGAGGACCTTTTTCTAGGGAGAGGCTGGCGTCGCGCGATGGACGTTGAATAGGCTAAGCGTTTCTACAGCTTTGCCTTGTTGTACCCACGGTCGCAAATTCTAGTGTCGTATAGTCCTTTGTATGTGTTGTAGTTGCTAGGCTCTAGCTCTACCGTGTTGACGTTCTTGGTTGGTCTTGAACGCTAGCGTCTTGCCAGCGGGTGTGGAATGGCCGGAACTCGTCAATATCGTGTAACTTTGAAGCTTTCCTATCGTCTTAATGAAACACAGGTTATGACCTATTCGCGAAAAAAAGATGAAGAAAGAAAAAAGGCAAGTGCCAACCCAGTTTTTTGAATGGGAACTGGGCCAAAAAAAACCATACAACCGAGGAGAGTGCCCACTCATCCTGCATAACTTTTGAACAACTATCACAACTCACGCCACCACTTGTAGCTTGGCCGAATCTACTCAACTACCAACACCTACCCAACTAACAACACCTTGGCCGAAGGAAAAAACCACAACTAGAGAAAGATAACTTGGAGAGTCGTAGGAGGCACCCAGCACCATCAATGAGCACCGTCACCGTAGGAGAAGCGCCATGACAAACGGCAAGAGGTTTACTGTGGGATCTGGATTGCCTAGCAGAGCCTTCAAGAAGGAAACGACGCCATGAGCGTCGACAAGCTAGCCCGAAGAGGGAAGGTTTTCACCTACAAAATCCAACGCGGTAGACAGAGAGGTAGTAAAGGATGCCTCCAAGGAGGGCATGGCGTCCACAGACATCGTCGTCTAAGCTTTCGCCCTGACCTCATGCTTCTTCCACATCCGCCTCCATCGGAGTCCCATAGAGGTAGCCTGACCCGAGGAACCAGCCCAGTCAAGGGAAAGGTGGGTGGTGGGAAGAAGAGGGCTAAGATCAGAAGAAGCCCTAGTCGCCCAGCCCACCACCATCCCAACCCCTAGCCAGTAGTCCCAGCGTCAAAACCCGCCGCGTAGAGCCTCCAGCAACCCCTGTTATGAACTTCCGCCATTAGCACGCTGGATCCAACAGAGGGACGCCAGCCTAACGCCCACCACTGTATTCATTCCTAGCCCCACCAGACCCGAAGGGCGCAGCAGAACGGGCCGCCGCCCCCGATGCCGGTGAAGGCCAAGGAGCACCTCCTCTACAGATTCAGGTAGAGGGTGCCGGCTCCGCCCGCCCACGGATCGGGTGTGCCGCCGGTCGAGTCCCTCTGAAGAGCACGCCGAGGATCCCCCGGGAGAGACGCGACGGTAGATCCAAACCGAGGAGAGCAGATGATGATGACATGACACCTTCGAATATGACCATTGATTATAAGGTGAGCTTATTCCTATATTTGCCTAGTATTTTTGGTAAAATTCACTTGGTTCCACATGTACATGTCATTATTTGCTTGTAGGTGCAAATGTGTCTCAAAGTGCAAGATCATCAAAGTTGAACTTTCAGTTCATCGGTGGTCCGACAATGCTTCATTTGGAAGGTCATAACTCATCCATCCGGAGTGCGATTGCGGTCAATGAGCACTTGATGGAAAGCTTGTTTGATAAGCTTTCAAATAGATCTAGTCCCATCTCATTATCATGTCAGCAAAGCCACCAAATCATCAAGACATGCTATCGTTGTTTCTGCCGGGAGCTACATCGTCATCATGGGCTTGTTTTTTCACCCTTGGGACCCTAGCCTAAGTTGGAGCACGCACCAAAGAGATGGAGAACCCATAAAAGAAGCCCTTGCACGTTCTCCCCCCTGGCCACCACCTTAGGAGGCAAGCAAGGGCGTCCAAGCCAAGTTGGAGGTCCAATCTAAGTCAAGTTCGAGTCCATCTCGGGCTGCAGGAGCAGCATGTAGTAAAATGGACGTTCAGGTCACATACGGATTCTGTTTTTTATGATCCACATATGGATAGAAATATAATTTGGTAAGGTAACTAATGAAAGTGGTCCTACATCAAAATTCCATCAGAATCAACGGAAATCATCAAAACAAGTTGACATCCTAAATCTGTCGGGGCGCTGCGTCGCCTTCTTTTGGACCGTTGGGCCTTGTAACGTGTTGGGACACCTTTAGGACGTGGAGAGGGGTCCTTGGATGCCCGTTAGGCTATATAATCAGTAGTTGCCACCTACACTAGGGTTTGGGTTTTGCTTTAGATCAATCTGTCATTGAATAGTCGTCGTTATCGGTTTGTGAGACCCCAACTTCGAGTGCTTAATCATTTATCTACAATTGTCACTTCAATTGAGTTGCGTTTTATCTTGTTCTTGCTTGTGTTCTTCAATTCGCAGCAAGGATTAGCCTTCTTGGCGAGGTCAATGGGATTGTGACATGGTTGATAACCAAAGGAGACGTGGTGCTAAGATTGCAGGGTTTTAGTCTTTGTGATCTGAAGCCAGATCGGTGTGTCAATCTCCACGACTCCACCAAATCGATAGTTATCTTGAACCTGATGGAAGATCGGGAATCCCCGTTCCCTTTAGCAGATCTGGGCGGGGGAGGGAGGGGTTCGCCCGCCCCGGTGCTAGAGGTGCCGCCGGCTGAGGTTCCCCATGAGCCAAAACCCTACGGACCAGCCCGAAATGCGGCCAGAGCCGGATCTAGCCGGTGGGGAACCAGATCCACCCACAGAGAGGCCAGAGCCAGGCCGCTAGCCACCACCGTGAGAAGCACGACGATGGTGCAGGTCTTCACTGGGAGAGGGAGAGGGAGAGGGATGGAGAGGGAGGAAGACACCCGGCCGCCGCAGCCCTTGCCCTCCACCGGAGCTCCGGCGGCGACCGAGACGGGAAGGACGGAGGGAGGGGCCCGAAGGTGGGGATGACAGCACTGCCCAAGTCGCCCTCGGGGGATAGCGACGCCAGGGCTGAAGGGGTGCCGTAAAAAACTTTTTTAACCAACTATTATTTGTGTTCATATGTTCAGTGAATTATATTTTTAGACTTTCAATGGACTTTTATTTATGTTCATATATTCAGTGAACTATTATCTACTATATCATCTCTGTGTGATGTTATTTATACAAACTTGTGGTGAACTATTATTTGTGTTCATATATTCAGTGAATTGTTATCTATTTTCATACTTGCAGTGAATTACTTATGAGTATACAGTATAGTGTTCAGAATTGTTATCTGTGTGCTGTAATCTAAATTATTGATGATGTCAGCAATTGAATGAGGATGACAGGGAGGCTTTTGTTTGCTTGTGGGTGAAAGAATTCTTGACAGATCTAATATGAACATTTGTAAATCTATCTGGTTGCTAAAATAGATAATCTTTTTTTTGCAAAAATAGATAATCATGTTGTATCAAATGGCAACGCAATGATATACTGAAATGATATTTATGATTGATCATGGCTATATACAAGCATTAAATCACTTGGAGACTGTCAAACAGACAATCCTTGTCTGTGGATTGTATGAGTTATCTGTTTAGTCATCTGTGTTATGGATTCCAAGAACTCACATACAGACATGTCTGTGGGTTGTACATGCCCTCAGCCCCCCTAGCCACTAGATCTAGAGTAAGTGATAAGTTGTTGTAAGTGGTGCTAGCTATTTGGTCAGTTTTTGTTCCTTTTTTTTACTAAAAAATATGGTGAAACTTTTGTCGTCCATTAAAAAATATCATGAAATCAATACAAAATCACTTCTCTCTATAATAGAACTCGTCCTAAATCTAGCATCGGGACCTCTTCCAAAAGAGGCCTAACGAGTGATGTGTCGCTCTTGCTCCCATGCACGAGCGTGCGATACATGCTGACGGCCTGGGTTGCATAATTCCTTTAGTTGTCGTTTTTTGCAGGACATTCTGAACCTCTAGAGTGCGACCTCACGTGACATGTATATCAGTGGCGGAGCCACGTTGGGGCCATAGTGGGTCCTGCCCCCTTGCCACTGAGATTTATGTCCAGAGCAGTTCAGTATGGAAATGTCTTGCTGTTGTTGGCTTGAGGAGGAGAAAAGAGCTTGAAGAGGATAAAAGAATATAGAGAAAACAAATAGAGCAACAAGTTGGCCGTGGAAGAGAAGAGGAACACAGAGGTGTGTGTGATGTTATCCTACTGTGTGTGTGAGAGAGAGAGAGCAGCAGCAGCATTAAGCACACATGTTGATTTGGCAAATCCCCCCCCCCCCCAATTTAGCTTCACGCCCACCATTGCTGGGTATGGCTTGTGGCACAAGGGACTCTTGTACAAGAAATGTGTTACCGACTAAAGGGGCATCAAATATTATAACATTGAATTGAGCCAAACTTAGTTCATTATGTTGATTACGGTGGAACCTGCCTGTTCATTCAAAATCCCATATTTCATCTTGGGCTCGGTTTAGATCCACACAACTAATAGTTAGCTCTTTTAAATCTAAATGGAGTTAATAGTCTGGCTAATTGCTAACTAAATACTTAATTAACAACTATCTCACTAGTTAGATCCAGCTAATAGTAACTAATAGTTTTTTAAGAATAGTAGTATTAGTTATTAACAGCTAATGGATGATTGTTTTTAAGTGGTATACATGACTGGCCCGTCGAGGGGTTGGCAACAAAGTCATGTCTAGTGTGTGCTTCAAGAAAGAAAGAATATATATATTATATTGCAAGAGCACTAAAGGGGTAAAACTTGAACCATTTTTATTACTAAAAAAGTTTTTTAGTAAAAGAATCAGATGTCCCAAACCATTATTTTTGGCACATATCCAGGTGTCGGATACCAGAAAATGGGGTACCCCAAGCAAAGATCGAAAAACTGCTTAAACCCTAAAAACAGAACCAACGGAATAAGCAAACGAGGTCTCGGCCGAAATCTCCGATTCGCCCGAGACCCCGTCGCCGAGCCCAATGAAGCGAAACGATTCTTCGACTACTTGAGACCGCCTCGAGAGGCCCCCTCGTCGAGCCCCTCGCTGAGCCCCCCTTGGGGGCCTCGGAAGAAGTGCCGATTCTCCGATTCGCGCGAGGCCGGCTCGGCACCAGCCCCGTGACCGCCTCTTCGACCAGACTGATCTGACCGAACGTCACATCCAAGCACCCAACCACTCCGACAGACGCACGATGGCACAGTACAGCGAAGTGACCGACTACACGCCAGTCGCGTCAACCTCCTGACATCTGCGACGGCACAGAGCAGGGGTTACCGACCACTGTGCTGCCTAACTCCTGCACCAAGGACATTGCAACGTGGGGAGTCAGAACGGGTTCCTGTAGCCTCGGAATCAGCGGACCGACCGCTCCGTCTCGCCCGAGCCCTCTCGACAGGGCCTCGGACGAATTGGCCGCGCTCCGCCTCGCCCGAGGCCGGGCTCGTCCCGCAACCTCGTCACCTCCGCCTCAAAAGTCTCTCTGGCAGGCTGTCGCATCCGATTAATGCGCTCAGCTGCACCCGCTACGTAAGCCACGATCGGCAGTGCGTTGCAACAGGAGCGACGGGACAATGGTCATATCACCTTTTTATCATCCCTTACTGACAATACAGGTACCATTTCCTGTAGGCGCACGTCTCGCACTGTTCCGCCCATCTGCACCTGGGTCACTTCTCAGGCCTCGGCATGGCAGGCCTCGACACAACAGGCCTCGGCACGACCGGCTACGATGGCCGCCGAGCCTCTGCAAACCACCAAGTCAACAGATGCGCAGCATGTTACTTATAGTGGAGACCATACCGATTAGACATCTATGGGAACTCCCACACAATGCCATGCTGCTCCAGGAGTAAATACGTCATCGAATAGTCCTTGCTCCACGTGTAGCTCTCTTATGTACTCCTGGTTTCCTCCCTGCGGCTATAAAAAGAGGCAGCCAGGACCGTTTCTAGGGGCGGCGGATAGAGTCACGAATACTCACACGAACAACACGCCTCATTCTGTAATTCATATCACCTCCCCTCATAGAGACCTGGGACAAACTCCCTCTCTCGCGTAGCTTGTAACCCCCTACTACGAGCACCCCGGTGCAAGGAATACAGGAGCATCTTCTCAGACTGGACGTAGGGCATCCATTGCCCGAACCAGTATAAACCTTGTGTCTCTTTGTATCACCATCCGGAATTGGGAGCACGCAGCACAAATTCACTAGTCGGTTAAGGACCCCCGGTTCCAAAACACCGACAGTTGGCGCGCCAGGTAGGGGCCTCTGCGTGTCAGCTTAGTCATCACACCAGATTCCGGATGGCAGATCCCGTGCAATCATTGCGTCTCGAGATGATCGTCTGGTTCAAGAGCCTAGAATTCATGTCTTTAGGGCACGAGTACGACATGGTACTCCTCTCACCCAGAGCGCCATCAACCGATGACGACGTCATGCACCGGCAGCCCACACGCGCAGCGGCGCGCGCCCCCGCTCTCGTCAAGCTTCGCCAAGCGCCCGCGGGCGAAGTCCACCCTACACCGCGCAAAATCTGAGCGCCCGATCATGCTCCACCGGAATCCCATACCCGGCTGCCGCACACGAGTCCTGCAGACGGGGACTGTCCGGCTTAAAGCCTCGATAGGGGAAAGGGCGGTGGCGCCGCGCGATGCCCCATCATCAAGCTCATCCCCGCCTCCTCCCGAGGAGCCAGCTCTGGCGGAGCCAAGCTTCGGCGACGGCCACCCCCCCGCACTTTCGGGCTGACCAATGTCGCCGCCTCCTCGCGCCACCCCTCGCCTCCATTCATCAACGTCATGCCCATAACCCCATAGTCACAACTCTAATCCACCCCCACTCTGACTCCTCGGAGGAGGATGAGGCGTGGGTTGGAGCAGACTTCTCCGAGCTTTGCGACCACGAGGCGATCGCGCGCTTCATGATCGCGATGCGACTCATCGCCTTCGGCTACTCCAATTCGATGACGAGGAGGCGCTTCGACCCGACTCGTGAGTGTTTCCACATCGGACTCGGAATGCCGAGCACGGGCAACGATGGAGGAAGGGCAGCCAACGCCACACCACCACGCATGGGGTCCCCGCCAGCGGCGGCAGGTGTCCCCACCCCCGAGCAACTTCGATGCATAGACCTAGAGCAGCTCCGTGAGCTTCAAGCCAAGGTCGAGCAAGATCGACTCCTCCTGCAGCAGCTCCGAGCCACCCTCGAGCAAGAGCAGCGGGGGCGTGGCGATGGCGGAACGGCCTGGCTGAGGGCTCACGATGTCAACCGCCGCATTAACGATGATGAAGGGGGCGAGCAACCCCCTGTCTTCAATCGCGCTAGCCAGAACGTCGCTGCGGCGGCGATACTGGTCCGAGCGATGCCCAAGCCCTCTACCACGGAGGGGCGATGGGTCCACGGTGAACTCCGGGGCCTTCTCGAGACTATCGCGGTGCAGCAGACCGAAAGCTCCGCGTCTCGACGATGCGGGGACGCCTCGAAACAGCCCTCGGTGCACGACCGCCTCAGGGCCCCCTCGGTGCATGACCGCCTCGATGACCAATGCGAGGCACAAAACGTCCACCACATGGATAGCAGACGACGGCGCCACAACCACGATGGGGCCGCCCGAGGCTACCAAGTGCACCGAGGCGTGGTCGCTATGACAGTGGGGAGGACCACAGTCCTTCTCCCGGGCCACCTGGCCCTAGAGTTTTCAGTAAGGCCATCCGCAGCGCCCGCTTCCTGGCCCGGTTTCGTCAACCAGCGAATCTCTCAAACTACAGCGGCGAGACCAACCCCGAACTATGGTTGGCCGACTACCATCTGGCGTGTCAGCTAGGCGGTGCGGATGATGACATGCTCATCATCCGCAACCTCCCCCTATTCCTGTCAGACTCAGCGTGAGCCTGGCTCGAACACCTTCCCCCTAAGCAAATCCACGACTGGCGCGACTTGGTAAAGGTCTTCGTCGGGAATTTATAGGGCACCTACACGCGCCCCGGGAACTCCTGGGACCTCAAGAGTTGCCGCCAGAGGACGGACGAGTCTCTCCGAGGCTTCATCCGACGTTTCTCCAAGCAATGCACCGAGTTGCCCAGCGTCGGCGACTTAGAAATCATCCAGGCATTCCTCTCCGGCACCACCTGTTGAGACCTGGTCCGAGAATTAGGCCGGAGCGTACCGACCACGGCGTCCGCACTCCTCGACATCGCCACCAGCTTCGCCTCTAGCGAAGAGGCCATCGGAGCCATCTTCCCCAACAATGACTCCAAGGGGAAGAGGTGGGATGAGACCCCCGGGGCCTCGACGTCTCGCCCCGAGAAAAAAGAAGAAGGGACGCTAGAAAACAGGGAGGTTCTCGAGGCCGGGCTCGTCACACGGCCAGTGAACCCGCAAGAATCCCCGAGGCCCGTGGCTCTTCGACAACATGCTTAAAAGACCCGCCCATACCATCGTGGGCCCGGTAAAGCACACCCCTCGAGGAGTGCACCATGCTCCGGTGATACTCGCCAAGCTCGGGCTCCCCATGGACGATGCCAAGAAGAAGGGCCAGGACAACGGAGACAACGACAAGGACGACGGGTTCCCCGAGGTACGCAATGCCTTCATGATCTTCGGTGGGCCCTCGGCGTGCCTCATGGTGCGATAAATGAAAAAGGAACGCCGAGAGAGGTCTTCTCGGTTAAGGTGGCCACTCCCGGTACCTCGACCGGGTCTCGGGAGGCGATCACCTTCGATCGGGATGACCACCCCATCATGTCCCAAACCCCGCCAAGACCCTCGTCGTTGTTGACCCGATCATCGAGAACACCCGACTCACCAAGGTGTTGATGGACGGAGGCGCGCCTCAACATCCTGTCGCCAACACGCTGGAGCTCCTAGGGCTCGACCGGTCACAACTCCGAGGTGACGCCGCCGCCTTCCACGGCATCATGCCGGGGATGCGCCGCGACCCCTCGGTATATAGACTTACCCGTCGCCTTGGCACCCCCTCCAACTACATGAAGGAGACCCTCACCTTCGAGGTGGTGGGATTCAAGGGGACTTATCATGCCATCCTGGGACGGCCGTGCTACGCCAAGTTCATGGCGGTCCCGAACTACACCTACCTAAAGCTCAAGATGTTGGGCCCCAACGGTGTCATCACTATTGACTCCGCGTACGAGCATGCATACGACTGCGACGTCGAGTGCATCGAGTACGCCGAGGCTATAGTGGAGTCCGAGGCCCTCATCGCCAACCTTGACCAGCTCGGCAGCGAGGTGCCTGATTCGAAGCGTCGTGCTGGGACGTTCGAGCCCGCGGAGGCCGTCAAGCTCGTCCCGATCGACCCCACTTGCTCAAACAACCGAGTGCTGAGGTTCAGCGCGACCCTCGGCAACAAATAGGGGGCCATGCTCGTCGACTTTCTTCGTGCGAACACCGACATATTCACGTGGAGTCCCTCGGACATGCCGGGCATACCAAGGGAGGTCGCCGAGCACGCCCTCAACATCCAGGTCGGCTCTAGACCGGTGAAGCAACGCCTGCGCCGATTCGACAAGGAGAAGCGCAGGGCCATCGGCGAAGAGGTACAGAAGCTTTTGGTGGCCGGATTCGTCAAGGAAGTGTCCCATCCAGAGTGGTTAGCTAATCCTGTATTAGTTAAGAAGAAAAATGGAAAATGGAGAATGTGTGTGGACTACACCGGTCTGAACAAAGCATGCCCAAAAGTCCCATTTCCATTACCTCGAATCGATCAAATCATTGACTCCACTACGGGATGCGAGACCCTGTCCTTCCTTGATGCGTATTCCGGCTACCATCAAATCAAAATGAAGGAGTCCGACCAGCTCGCAACTTCTTTCATCACCCCATTTGGCTCAGTCTTTGCTATATGACTATGTCGTTTGGCCTCGTAAACGCTGGGGCCGCGTACCAATGATGTATGACCCCAGTCTTTGGCGAGCATCGGGTGAACCATCGAGGCCTACCATCGAGGCCTATCAAAGGGCGCCAATGACCACAGGTGTCAAATCCAAGCGGGGCCAAACCCCGGACCTCATCTCGACCGAGGTAGCCTTCAAATAGTCTCGGGGAGAAGGGCATCAAGCTCAACCAATATGGGGCCGATCCGAGACCTCAAGTGTGTCTTGTTATGGGATCCCCGAGGCATCTCTCCTCTTACCTGTCTGCCTCTCTTGAAAATCTGAGCGCTTTTCCCGGACCCCCGAGGCCGAGGAAGCACTCACCAAACTCAAAGCGCTGCTCTCCAACCCCCCCCCCGTTCTGGTACCACCGATCGAAGACGAGGCCCTCTTGCTCTACGTCGCCGCAACGACCCAAGTGGTCAGCGCGGCCGTAGTGGTCGAGAGGCAGGAAGAGGGGCACGCTCTACCCGTCCAACGACATGTCTACTTCATCAGCGAGGTGCTTTCCGATACCAAGACGCGCTACCCCCACGTCCAGAAACTAATCTACGCCATAATCTTGGCTCAACGCAAGCTACGTCACTACTTCGAGTCCCACCCAGTGACCGTGGTGTCATCTTTCCCCTTGGGAGAGATAATCCATAACCGGGAGGCCTCGGGAAGGATTTCCAAATGGGCCGTGGAACTCATGGGGGAAGCCCTGTCTTTCGCACCCTGAAAAGCCATTAAGTCTCAGGTCTTGGCCGATTTTGTGGCAGAATGGACCGATACCCAACTACCACCTATTCATGCCTAGGCGGAGTACTGGACCATGTACTTTGATGGGTCTCTGATGAAGACCGGGGCAGGCGCGGGTCTGCTCTTCATCTCACCCCTCAAAGTCCATATGCGCTACGTAATCCGACTCTACTTCGCCGCCTCCAACAATGTGGCCGAATACGAGGCCCTCGTCAATGGCTTTGTGAGATCGCCATTGAACTTGGGGTATGGCGTCTCTCGGCGTTCGAGGCGATTCACGACTTGTCATCAACCAAGTGATGAAAGAATCAAACTGCCACGACCTCAAGATGGAGGCGTACTGCACGATGGTACGCCGCCTAGAGGACAAGTTCGATGGCCTCGAACTTAATCACATCGCACGAAAGTTCAACGAGGCCATAGATGAACTGGTAAAGATGGCGTCGGCATGGACCCCTGTCCCCCCGAACGTCTTCGCCAGAGACCTCCACAAGTCATCCGTCGACTATGACTCGGCGATGGTAAAGGGCCCATCGGCTGAGCCCACCACAGGGCCCGAGGCCCCCTTTGCCACCGAGACCCCGCCGCCCAAGCCCAAGGCCATGGCAATTGACGCAGAGCCTCCCGAGGCAGACCAAGGAACGGACTGGCGAGTCCCTTTTCTTGATCGCCTTGTGCGAGGAGAGCTTCCCGCGGATAGGACCGAAGCCCGATGGCTTGCGCGACGAGCCAAGACTTACGTCCTCTGCAACGGCGAGTTGTATAGGCGTAGCCCGTCTGGTATTCTCCAACGGTGCATCACCACCGAGGCAGGCCAATCACTACTCTGGGACTTGCATGCCGGAGCCTACGGGCACCACGCAGCGCCTTGGGCGCTAGTGGGAAACGCCTTTCGCTAAGGTTTCTACTAGCCAACAGCGGTAGCTGATGCCACGGGGCTAGTACGCTCCTACGAAGGATGCCAGTACTACGCTCGACAGACGCACCTCCCGGCCCAAGCCCTACAAACCATCCCTATCACATGGCCATTCACCGTGTGTGGGCCGGACATGGTTGGGCCTCTGCGAGAAGGCACCCGGGGCTATACCCATCTGCTCAGTAGCCATCGACAAATTCTCCAAATGGATCGAGGCTCGTCCAATCACCCAAATCAAATCCAAGCAAGCAAGGTCTTTGTTCTTTACGGATATCATCCATAGGTTCAGAATCCCAAATACCATCATCACCGACAACGGGGCCGCAGCTTCACCGCCACAAGTTCCTCGACGTTCTGCGACAACCACCACATCCGTGTGGTCCGGTTGGTCATAGGACACCCTAGGACAAACGGCCAAGTAGAACGTGCCAACGACATGATCCTACAAGGCCTCAAGCCAAGAATCTACAACCGGTTGAAAAATTTGGCAAGAAATGGCTTGCCAACTCCCCTCGGTCATTTGGAGCCCGAGAATACACCGAGCCGAGCCACGGGATTCACACCGTTCTTCTTGGTCCATGGGGCCGAGGCCATCCTCCCCACCGACTTGGAGTACGGCTCCCCGAGACTATAGGTCTACAACGAGCAAAGCAATTGCACTGCCCGCGAGGATGCCCTCGACCAACTTGAGGAAGCCCGAGACGCGTTGCCTGCTACACTCGGCCAAATACCAAAGAAGCCCTATGACGCTACCAAGCCCGCAGCACATTCGAGAGCCGAGACACGAGGGTGGGCGACCTGGTCTTTGAGGCCGAGGCAGAGCAACAAGGGCCGCCACAAGTCGACCCCACCCATGGGAAGGACCGTACATCGTCGCCCAAGCATCTTTGAAGCCCGGAACCTACAAGCTGGCCAATGAGAAGGGCGAAATCTTCACCAACGCTTGGAACATAGAACAACTACGTCGTTTCTACCCTTAAGTTTCCAAACGTTGTTTACATTGTTTCTTGGAATACAATAAAGAAGTGTTCTTTAGTTGTTACAATCTTTCGAGGCCCCCCTTAATAGGCAATTCAATTGTATGGAACCTAAGGACCAAAAGTTTGTCTCAAAGGCAAAAGACCGGCCGAGTCGTGAGAACGGCCTATGCCTCTGGGCTATGGCAGCTCCCTCGCCACCTTTTCGCCCAAGAGATAGCTTAGGCTCCGAGGAAGTTCTTTGCAAAGAGCTTGTCTATCGATAGGGGCTCGACGTCATAGTAACGCTACAAGAGAGACTTGGCTCTACCTCTGCAGAGCCGAGCCTCCCTCGGGGGCTAAAAAGGGGGAACCCCCTAAGTCCCGGACGCCATTTTTTAACCGTCTTTTGAAAATTTCCACGCCAAACTCTCGCGCGCTCCGGCAGGACCGTCACAAGAAACCTAAGGACCAAAAGCGTGTCCTAAGGCCAAAGGGCCGGTCGAGTCGTGAGAATAGCCTACGCCCCTGGGCTACGGCAACTCCCTCACCACCCTTCGCCAAGGGACGGCTTAGGCTCCGAGGAAGTTCTTTGCGGGTATCCAAGAACGAGACAGGGGGCACAGGCTCGAAATGGAATAAGAAAGTGGTTAAAAACACACATACGCAAGTACTTTAAAAAGGCCTCGATGGCCACAAAACGTCACGATGCGACAATTAAACCAATCCGTTTACATGGCCCCTGTTGGCCCAGGTCAAAGCTCAGGGATCGGCGACTGGCGCGGGAGGGACCACCTCTTCTTCAAACAGGCTGGCCAGCGCTGTGCCAGGCGCCTCCACCGCCTCCATCAACTTCGCGACCTCTACGTCGGCCTCCTCGTCATCTTTCGGCAAGATGTAGCCGTCGCTGACAGCCTCGAGGTTGACGACGTAGTGCGAGGAGACGACGGCCAGGGCATGCTTGACACCCGTGTGCAACGCCCCCTAGAGCCTCTCGTGGATGTGGCCGCTCAACGCAATCAGGCGGCTCCCAAGGGAGCTGGTTGATTGTACCCCCTCGACCTCCAGAGCCTCGTAGGCGGTATGAGCGGCGCTGCGCAGAGCCTCGTGCTCCTAGACCTCAACGTCCAGTGCCACTTGCGCTGCGACAGAGGCCTCGGCCGCCTAGGAGGCCTCTTTCTCCAGACCTACACCACGACAAAAAGTCAGGGGTCGAACGCAAACCAAAGCAAACGGAACAAGGAGCGCGGTTTAGCAGAACTTACCCTCGGCTTTGTTCTTCCAAGCTAAAGCCTCGACTCGAGAGGCCTCGGCCGCCTTGGTAGCCTCTGCCAAAGCGACTTTCGTCAGCTGATGTTCACTCTGCTCTGTGCCTAGCTGCCCGGTGGTGGCCTTGGCAGAGGCCATTGCTTCTTGGGCCCAGGACTTAAGGGAATCCCGCTCCTCCTCCAGCTCCTTGATCTTCACCACCAAAGGGGCAGACTGCTCCTTAGCCATGGCCACCTCGGCCTTCAGGTCAACACAGCGAAGGCGGAGGTCCTCCACTTCAGCACTCCGCACTGACAAGAGCTCCTGGGCATCGGCAAGCAGGCCCTTTTGCCGCCGGAGCTGCTCCCAGACGCCCCTCTCCCTTCATAGGAACAACGATTTCCTAAGGGACCGGGTCTCGAGCTCCTGAAACAGGCAAAGACGTACGTCAGACACCGCAAGGGGGGCTCAGAGAAAAAACAACACGACACGAGAAAGGGAAATGCGTACCTGGGTAACACCGGGCAGGTCCCTTTGCATAACAGACATCGCCGTCTGCATCGACTGCACCGCCAGTTCACGATATTGCTCGAGGGTGTCCCAGCGCCCCCCCCCCCTCGGCGATGTCCTCAAGGGCAAACACAGGCTCCCCCTCAGGGTCGGCCTGGTTTCCCCATACAACACGCGGGCTATCCCACCCACGGGGCTCGGGTCGGACCCGGACAAGGACCGAACTCCCCTCGGCAGGAGTCAGGACCGGCCGCTCCACGGTGCTGGCCGCCTTGGCGTCCGCCGCCTCCTTCCCCCGGGAAGAATCCTCAGACGAGATCGTCTGAACCAGGGGCGGCGCCAAAGCCCGCCCTGCCTCTGTCCCAACCACCTCGGCCTCAACGGACCCAGGGGCTCTGGCCTCTGCCATCTCTACCTCGGTGGCGGCGTCCACCGCCCTGGCCTCGGAAGCCTTGGGGGCTCTGGCCTCACCCCCGATGGCCTTAGTAGTGGTGGACGCCTCGACCTCATTCGCCACAAGACCCACGACCTCGCGGGGCGTGGACTCGTCCTCCCCCGCTTGTTCTGTGACCACCTCGGCGCCCTTTCCTTGAGCAGCCGGCTCCTCTAGGCCAGCCCCGCCCGACGCCGCGCCATGCTGCACGGTAGCCTGCGCCTCCGCCGCCCGATGAGCGGTGGAGCTGGTGCTCACCTTGAGCGCCTTATGGGGCGCCAAGGCAGGTTCCTCCACCCGGCGCTTCTGGCTAGAAATGAAGGCGCTCCTAAAGGTCAGCGTACGACCAGGGGGCAAGCAGGAAATACTACAAACTTTGCCAAAAAAATACACTTACCGCGAACGAGGACACAACCACTTCTGGACAGCGTCCCTCCTCAGCAACGGCGGTGGTGGCATGGCTTCTGTATCCGCCGGTACCGGCTGGTCTCCGCCGGACCCTGGCACCCCCTCGACCGTCCACGGAGACGGTTGAGCCACCCCCGGCATCGCTTGCTCCACCTCCTCCGCCGAGCCCACCGGGCTGACAGCACGCGTCTCGGGCGTGTCGTCCTCGACAACAAGACGGGCGTCTACCAGAGACACCCCGGGCGCCACCTCCGTAATGTCGGGGAGGTGGTCCAGGGAACCCTTCCCTTCCTCGACCTTGCCATCGTCGCCCGAGGAATCCGACACCGATAATGAGGGAGATGACTCCAACGGAAGACCGTCGAGCCTCTGTTGCCGGCGGCGTGCGTCCAGCTTTTCGTGCTCCAGGATCCTCTTTGTGCGCCTTGCCTCCTTGGCGTCTTTCTTCTTCTTCTGCTCCTCGGCGTACGCCCTATTCATGGCTCGCCGCTGGGCGTCCTCGAGAACGGGCGGCGGGAGCTTCGCATGTCCCTTATCCCCATGTAAAGCACGAAAAATAAGGCAATGGGCGAAAAAAAGCAATGAGCAAGAAGGCGCGAAGGCCTCGGCAACACCCAACTTACCGTGGAAATGTACCCCGCGACGAGCGCGATCGAGAACGGCATCAAGCGTCGTCAATCTTCGATTTCCATCCATCCACCTCCTCCCTTACCCGACGAGGATCTCCTCGTCGAGAAGGGTGAAGGCGACATCCCGATACCTTCAATCGGATTGCTCGGGTTCATCTCGAACAGGCGCCGCCGCCGAGCCATCAGCGGCAACACCCTCCGGCGGTGAAAAGCCGCCACGACCATGGCCGCCGTAAGGCCGTGATCACGCAGCTTCCCCAGGGCCCTCAGGAGTGGTTCCAGCCTGTGCTGATCGAGCTTGATGACGCCGTACCCCCACTTCTCCGGCTGACTCTCCACAACCCGCCCGGTATAAGGAGGAAGCCCACCGTCGCCATTACGAAGGTAGAACCAGCTATCATACCAATGACGGTTGGATGATGCCAGCTGGGCTGGGATGTAGAGGTGCTACCGGTCTTGGCGCACCTGAAGGGTGCAGCTGCCGGCCCTCAACGCCTTTCGAGCCCCCTTCGCTCTCGCCGACTTGGTGGTAAAAACCGCCTTTAACAAATGGAGCCACAGCTCCTAGTGGGGAGCGATCCCCAGGTACCTCTCGCAAACGGCGGCGAAGATGGCCGCCTGCGCGATGGAGTTGGGGCTGAAGTTGTGGAGCTCCACGCCGTAGTAGTGCGGGAGTGCCCGCATGAACTGGTCCGCCGGCAAGCCGAGGCCTCGCTCGTGGAAGACGACGAAGCTCACCACATAGCCATCACGTGGCCTCGGTTTCAACTCATTCCCCGGAGCAATCCACTCCGGCTCGTCAGGAACAGTGATCGGGCGGAGGAGACCGGCGTCCACCAACGACTGCAGCTTCTCCACGGTGATGTCAGACCGCTCCCAGGGATTCGCCAGGAGGATGATAGGACCGCCAGCCATTGCGCGGTGGAGGACGCTGCTACGGCGGTAAATCTCTCTCTCTCTCTCTCTTTCAATCGATCTCTCTCGCCCTTCTTCTCCCCGGCGCTTTATGCTCTCAGCAACGGCTTGGAGGCGGCAAAAACAAATGCAGGCAAGGTAAGGAGGGGAGGGGCGAGGCTCTTTACGTATTTATGCAGGGGTAAGACGAAACCGCCGGGCGGCGAAATCAGGGAAGTTTCCCTCAGATCCGGTGCATATAATCCAGATCCGATCTCTCCGCCCACGCACCCACCTTCTCCACATTTAATCGCGCAGATGGTTATGTCCCATCTACTGACACCATGTCGCGCAGCAACGGCAGCTCTAGAGAAGACCGCCTCAAAAGACGCGCCGTTGTCAGCCGATGGAAGGGAAACACCCCCTAGCCGATTCCTTCCGAGCTAAGGAACCGGGCGCCGAGCCCGCTACGGTCCAGAGGTTCGAAGGCTGGGCCATTCATGGTCTCGACAGCCGCCTCAGGATGACAGAGTTAGGGACAACTATGGGCGAGCCCATACATGGCCGAGGCCCAGGCAAGCGATTGCTTGGGATGCCCTAAGTCGTGTCCGAGACCAGCAGGAGTTCTCTAAAGGGGATCCCACCGTAGGGAGGCACCGAGCCCCTAGGGCCAATCGAACGGCCCTGGCCCCCGCTAGAGAAGCCTTCTGGTACTTTTTTGGAGCGTGTCTTTGGACCACTAGCCGACCCCTATCGAATGGGGCACGGACCTCCACTCGGACTTACCCGATAAAAACTCACCAGAAATGTCACCGCTCGCGCCCATCGAGGGTAGCCTGGCATGTTCCACCCCTCCTTCCGAGCGAAAAGGATGCGCAAGGGTCGTACAAAAAGCCAGGGGAACTCCCCGATCGCCCTCTCGCTATGTCAAGGAGGCTCGGGGCTCTTCTTGCAACCTTGCCAAGACCCAAAGGCCTAGGGCTCACACGCCAAGGGCTCGGCAAACAACCCCTCCTTCCGAGCGAAAAAGGATGCGTGAGGGTCGTACAAAAAGCCGGGGAACTCCCCGATCGCCTCTCTCGCTACGTGGATGGAGGCTCGGGGCTCTTCATGCAACCTTGCCGAGACCCCAATGGCCTAGGCTCGCACGCGAAGGGCTCGGCAAACAACCCCTCCTTCCGAGCGAAAAAAGGATGCGCGAGGGTCGTACAAAAAGCCAGGGGAACTCCCGATCGCCCTCTCGCTACGTGCAGAGGCTCGGGGGCTCTTCCTACAACCTCTCACACCCCGAGGGTTGGAAAAGCACGACGAAAAAGGGCACCGAGCCCATTACGGTCCAGGGGGTACGAAGGCTGGGCCATCCAGGGCCTCGACAGCAGCCCCAGGACAACAGAGTTAGGGACAACTATGGGCGAGCCCGTACACGGCCGAGGCCCAGGCAAGCGATTGCTTGGGATGCCCTAAGTCGTGTCCGAGACCAGCAGGAGTTCTCTAAAGGGGATCCCACCGTAGGGAGGCACCGAGCCCCTAGGGCCGATCGAACGGCCCTGGCACCCGCTAGAGAAGCCTTCTGGTGCTTTTTTGGAGCGCGTCTCTGGACCACTAGCCGACCCCTATCGAATGGGGCACGGGCCTCCACTCGAACTTACCCGATAAAAGCTCACTGGAAATGTCACCGCTCGCGCCCACCGAGGGTAGTCTGGCATGTTCCACCCCTCCTTCCGAGCGAAAAGGAAGCGCGATGGTCGTACAAAAAGCCAGGGGAACTCCTGATCGCCCTCTCGCTACGTCACGAGAGGCTCGGGGCTCTTCCCCGCAACGTTGTTGAGACCCAGCGGCCTAGGCTCGCACACGAAGGGCTCGGCAAACAACCCCTCCTTCTGAACGAAAAGGATGCGCGAGGGTCGTACAAAAAGCCAGGGGAACTCCTGATCGCCCTCTCGCTATGTGCGGAGGCTCGGGGGCTCTTCATGCAACCTTGCCGAGACCCAGCGACCTAGGCTCGCACGCGAAGGGCTCGGCAAACAAACCCTCCTTCCGAGCGAAAAGGATGCGCGAGGGACGTACGAAAAGCCAGGACAACTCCTGACCGCCCTCTCGCTCCGTGTGGAGGCTCGGGGGCTCTTCCTGCAAACCTTGCCAAGACCCAGCGACCTAGGATCGCACGCGAGGGCTCGGCAGGCTCGGGGGCTCCTCCAGCACCCCAAACAAAAACAAGCAACCCAAGCTCGCTCTCATGGGTCTAGCAAATGCGATAGAGCGCCTTACTCAACGAAGAAAAAGCCCCTAAAGGAGTAAACTCACTCCTCTAGGGCCTCAGGGGCTACACCCGGCGGGTGCGCTCGCGCACACCCACCGGAATCGCAAAGTATAAAACAAACCCGACAAGAGCCGCTGAGAAACAAAAGTCTCGAAAAAACCTCGGGAGAGTATCCCACACTCCCGCCCGAGGCTCGGGGGCTACTGTCGGATACCAGAAAATGGGGTACCCCAAGCAAAGATCGAAAAACTGCTTAAACCCTAAAAACAGAACCAACGGAATAAGCAAACGAGGTCTCGGCCGAAATCTCCGATTCGCCCGAGACCCCGTCGCCGAGCCCCAGCGGAAGCGAACGATTCTCCGACTCACCCGAGACCGCCTCGCCGAGGCCCCCTCGTCGAGGCCCCCTCGCTGAGCCCCCCTCGCCCGGGGCCTCGGAAGAAGTGCCGATTCTCCGATTCGCACGAGGCCGGCTCGGCACCAGCCCCGTGACCGCCTCTTCGACCAGACTGATCTGACCGAACGTCGCATCCAAGCGCCCAACCACTCCGACAGACGCACGATGGCACAGTACAGCGAAGTGACCGACTACACGCCAGTCGCGTCAACCTCCTGACATCTGCGACGGCACAGAGCAGGGGTTACCGACCACTGTGCTACCTAACTCCTGCACCAAGGACATCGCAACGTGGGGAGTCAGAACGGGTTCCTGTAGCCTCGGAATCATTGGACCGACCGCTCCGTCTCGCCCGAGCCCTCTCGACAGGGCCTCGGATTCACTGATCTTACTCCGCCTCGCCCGTCCGCCTCGCCCGAGACCCCCCCGGTAGGGCCTCGGACGAATTGGCCGCGCTCCGCCTCGCCCGAGGCCGGGCTCGTCCCGCAACCTCGTCGCCTCCGCCTCAAAAGTCTCTCTGGCAGGCTGTCGCATCCGATTAATGCGCTCAGCTGCACCCGCTACGTAAGCCACGATCGGCAGTGCGTTGCAACAGGAGCGACGGGACAACGGTCAGATCACCTTTTTTACCATCCCTTACTGACAATACAGGTACCGTTTCCTGTAGGCGCACGTCTCGCACTATTCCGCCCATCTGCACCTGGGTCACTTCTCAGGCCTCGGCACGGCAGGCCTCGGCACAACAGGCCTCGGCACGACCGGCTACGATGGCCGCCGAGCCTCTGCAAACCACCAAGTCAACAGATGCGCAGCATGTTACTTGTAGTAGAGACCATACCGATTAGACATCTACGGGAACTCCCATGACAACGCCATGCTGCTCCAAGAGTAAATACGTCATCGAATAGTCCTTGCTCCACGTGTAGCTCTCTTATGTACTCCTGGTTTCCTCCCTGCGGCTATAAAAAGAGGCAGCCAGGACCGTTTCTAGGGGCGGCGGATAGAGTCACGAATACTCGCACGAACAACACGCCTCATTCTGTAATTCATATCACCTCCCCTCACAGAGACCTGGGATGAACTCCCTCTCTCGCCTAGCTTGTAACCCCTACTACGAGCACCCCAGTGCAAGGAATACAGGAGCATCTTCTCAGACTGGACGTAGGGCATCCATTGCCCGAACCAGTATAAACCTTGTGTCTCTTTGCATCACCATCCGGAATTGAGAGCACGCAGCACAAATTCACTAGTCGGTTAAGGACCCCCGATTCCGAAACACCGACACCGGGCTACTCAATTATTTGTGTTTTATAAACTAATATAAATTCATCATGCCACGCCGTGCCATGATTTATGATGACTGTACCTTGATGGTTGCAGTTTTGAAAGATAGAAAAAGATGAACCGACAGGACAAACAAGCACCAAACGGCTAGACGATGAGGCCAGCCTCACAGTCACAGGGGCTTGGACGGCGACGTGGGAAGGGCTTGCAGGTGCTACTGTCCCCTACCGCCGTAGCAGATCCAACCGAAACGGACGGACGGGCGGTCGCTACACCCGGTGTCCGGTGACCCCGGCTGTACCTGTACCCGCGCCTGCTGCTACACTTTGACCACCGCGCCGCGCATATATATATATACTGATTATAATGCAAACAAATATAAATATAAATATATATACAAGCTACCTAGCCGCCTCTACCAAAGTAGCTTGTCATGATTATAATGTAAATAAATAAATATAAATATATACACTGATACATATGGACATTGCAACGACCATGGACTACTGCAGCTAATGAAAATAGAATATATACTTAGAAAGAAAGGAACAGCAGTTGGTCATCCATCAGAATCGGTCAGCTAGGTCGTCCTATGCGCGCGTGCAGAGATCAGCGCGTGTACACACGTTTGTTCAGAAATTTACTCAAATTTTTTCTCTGAACCTGAACGACCGATAAATAAACACTATTTTTTTGCGAAAACAACACAACTTTTGTTTGGCATAGGCCGTATTCGTACTAATCGTCTGATAAAGTATCTGATGAAACACAAAGCTATGACTCAAAAGATTCATCTCTTAGGCGATTTCCAACTAAATAATCTGTCCTGATAATTAGTTTTTTTTGGAGAAATGATCAAAATAAAATTGTAGACCTACATTTAATACTTCCAAAATTTAAACCGCAAACTTTCTCAAATGGTGGCTAAAAACTATTAAATGAAAAGTTGATGGAGAGAGAGTGAAAAAACTTGGAATTTGAATGGCATCTAAACAAGGCCCTAATGAAAAAATAGAATATATACTTAGAAAGAAAGGAACAGCAGTTGGTCATCCATCAGAATCGGTCAGCTAGGTCGTCCTATGCGCGCATGCAGAGATCAGCGCGTGTACACACGTGACAGGGCAGCTTGTTCAGAAATGTTACTCAACAATTTAAAGTTCTCTGAACCTGAACGACCGCCATGATATATGTCAACACGACATTAGTTTTTTTTTTTTTTTGCAAAAACAACACAACATTTGTTTAAGGCATGAGGGCAAGAGGCCGTCGGAATTCGGACATACTAATCGCTCTGATAAAGTATCTGATGATGAACACAAAGCCATGACCGCGAGGCCCAGACTGACCCGGCCTCCCGGCCTGGTTGCTGGTCGATCCAGACTCCACAGGGAGGGAACGCGCACGGGATTTCCTTCCGGGTGACGACTGACGACGCCTTGATTCATTGACCTGCCCGCCGCTTGTGGGCTGTGGCGCTGCTATAGCGTGCGTGGAGAACGAACGAAGGGTTCGCTTGTCTCCTAACCCGTACTGTTTCGATAAACGAATATTGTTTTTCTCTTAAAACAAATTAACGAACAGTATTTTCAATTTCAATCGTGGCTTTCCAGCAAAACGGACTGGTCCGAAATGCAGCTACCGGTGAGACCGAGACGACTTGGGCGCCTCGCTCGTGAGCAGATTTGACGCATTCGACCCCATCCCATCGCGCTCGCGCCCGCCCCCTACGACGTCATCGTGGGTGCATCTCGCCGGCCGATTGGTCGTGTGCTCGTGTCCGGCCGGCACGCACCAACCGTGCACCCGGGCAGCAATTCGTGTTGAATTGGTAGTACGCGTGCCGGTACAACCACCCCTGCGCGCCTACGCATTCGTTGCCATAGCTATTTCTACTTCTCGGAAGTCAGGATATAACTGTCTGTCGTCGTTTGGTGCACGACGGTGGCGCCGCCGGGTCAACTGCTTATTAGGGTAGCTCCCGTGATACGTGTGTGGTTGGCAGTGGTAGTACTAGTGTTTCGGCCTTTCGGGATACACGGTTTCCCTTTCTTCTTCGTGCAAGGTTCTAGCGAAGAAGCAAAATTTTCTACTATCATTCTGTTCGCTTATGCTGATGCTTATGCTAAAATGTTATGAGAGAAAAACACTGTTTCATGGTTGAAAAAGTAGCTCAAGCGAATAGGGTTATATTGTTTTCCTTTTGCAAGAGGCTCCATATTTCATCTCTGAATTGAAGCCTGCTTCATACCGAGTCTCTTAGTCGCCGCTTTGTGACTAGCGAGTCGCTCGCCCTAGCGCCGTCGCCACTGTCACCTCCGCATCCACCACCATTGGTCTCCCTCCCTTCCCCCTCCAGCGCCTCGCCGAGGCCAAAGGGAGTGGGGATCCATCGTTTTTTATAATTTTTTCAGTAAATCGAGTCATCTAGTGTTAGAGTCTCTCCATCCCCAAGTTTTTTGTTACTAGGGTTTTATCTCCTCCCCCGACAACGGCGAGGGGGAAGGGTCGATTCGTTTTCTCCCTGGCGGCTCTGTTGAAGATGAGGGCGACATCAGCGTTAGCAACTTCATCGGTTTGACAACATGGAGACTTAGCTTTCCAAATGGCGACATCAAGGCGGAGATGATGTCGCCATTATGGAATAATTTTCTTCAGTCTCTTCTCCATTTTATTGTGGTTGGATCTAAACACAATGAAGGACTAGGAAGAATAAGTTTCAGATCAGTCTTTCTTATTCTTCGGTGGCAGAAGAAAGAAGGAAGACATAAGAAAGAAGAAGTTTCTCCACTTCGCCTGCAGGAATGTTGGCCGTCGTTCGTTGGGCATATGTTCTCAGGGCTTTTGGCGGGTGTTTGTCTGTGCGGTCATCTATACAAATCATCGTACAGGTTTGGAGTTGAGATTTTGGGCTATACAAAGCGTGGGTATAATTTAGATGAACAGGTTCTGGATATACGTAGTGTATTCCAGTGTGCTTATAACGTGATGATGTACTCAGCTATGATCTAATATAATTCTCCTTTCGTCTAAAAAAAAGAGGCTCCGTATTTCGCCAAAACAAACGGGTCGGTTCC
Source organism: Miscanthus lutarioriparius (assembly GCA_904845875.1). Lineage (NCBI taxonomy): Eukaryota > Viridiplantae > Streptophyta > Magnoliopsida > Poales > Poaceae > Miscanthus > Miscanthus lutarioriparius. Next base: position 85,938,731 of record CAJGYO010000006.1, read on the forward strand.
AAATACGGAGTATAATCAAGTTATTGTTATCCCCATCCCTTAACAGCCATCTTTTAGTTCCAGCATTTTCATTCTTAACTATATATATGTGCGCTGTTGGTTACTGTTCATGAAAGTTGATTTGATCTGGACGTTTTTCATTCTTGCACGTCCACCGCAGCTCCAATCATGCAGCAAGAAAATGCAGGTACGGGGCATCGACACACGCCTTTGGCTTTTGGGCGGTTCCTGTGCAAAAAACAAAAAAACAAAAACAAAAAAAACACGCAAAACAGGTAGAACTTGCATCGCGATGCGTTTCACTTGTATATAATAGCGTGGGCATCTCACTTCACCGCACAATTGAAAAGAAAAACAGAAACATGAACATGGTTCCGAAAACAAAGGCTGGAAAATTGAATTCGTGCAGAAACCCTAAGCCCCTAACAAAAACAACTTAATTACATGTAGGCCCAGCAGTGGCGTTAAACGGCTCTTAAAGTTCGAATTAATATTTCGAGTGGCAGGCCGATAGAGTACTGTGGTGCCATTAATCACAAGAATTTATATATGGTTGTACTATTGAATTGCACCTTAATTTGTTTCTGGTAAATTCTTTGGTTGTACGATTAAGCGATTTATTTTAGTCGCTCTTAATCAATTTCAACAAGTGTTTGCAAAAAATTGATTTCATCAACACAGCGTGGTTGATAGGTAATGTATCCGGGCACTTACAGTAAAACTATCCACAGTTTCTATAGTCAGCGTAACAAGAAACCATTCTCCATAATGCAACTTTTCTATACAGTGTCTAGATGAAAATCTGGCCAATCGTTCACTCTTCTATCGCAGGATCCTCTGTGCCGCGAACACTGCAAGGTCGTCGCGGGACTCTTCGCCGAGCGCGTCCAGGAGCTCCTGGAGCGTGCCTCCGCGGGCACCAGCAGCCAGAAGGCAGCAGCAACGATTCACTGCGAGCACCAGCGGCCAGCCCACCCGTCTCCGCCGAGCGCGTCCAGGCTGGATGCTGGAGCGTGCAGACGCGGGCACCAACAGCCAGCATCAGCCGTTCACCGCGGCACCAGCGGCCAGCAACGCCGTCTCCGCCGAGCATGTCCAGGAGCTCTTGAGTGTGCGGCCACGGGTTTGGTCACTAGTACTAGTTTTGGTTGTTGCGCGGCCGGTTGTGTGTAACAAGTCCGTCAGGCGGCCGCAACCATCGATGGGTGGCCACGAGCTCCGCCGAGTGGTACGGTGCGAAGAGCGTGTCTCTTGCTACTCAGCGCGAAAGTGGCCGCGGGCGCGCTCGACGGCGTCGTGCGGCGTCCGCGGAGTCGAGCAGAGTGGGCGGCGCGGCGGCGGCGGACCACGACCGGAGCTACACGGAGGCGGTGCAAGCCGGCTGCGCGCGAGCCCACGCAGACGCGACGGGACAGGCCGGCTGCACGCGAGCATGCGCGGGCCAGCCAGCCAGCCGGCGCGGGGAGGCGGGCGTTGAAGGCAGTGGCGGAGGCTGCGGTGAAGGCCGCCGCCGCCGGCGAGAAGAGGAAGACGTTCATCGTCCAGATGGCCAAGTCGGCGATGCCGGCCGAGTACGCAGACTACAGCCCGTTGGCCTCATCGTTTCTGTGGCTTATAAGTCGGCTGATATTGTTTGATTATGAGAGAAAAATATTGTATCATAGGCTCATAAACATGGCTGATACGATCAAACGAACAGGGTATACGCCGAGTGGTACGACGCGTAGCTGCGCTCCGTGTCCTCTTCCTCCCTCATCTCAGGCTCCGCGGCCAAGATGCCATTAACCCGGAGGCCCGAGTTCTTGGGCATCGCCGGCGCCCCGCGGGGACGGCAGTGGCCAGCAGGCTCCGTGGGCGGCCACCTCCGGGTGGACGCGGCGTCGAGCTGCCTAGCGCCAAGGGTCAGGCGCACGGATCTACGCGGTAGGGATGGAAACGAACATGGCCTTCCCAACGCCAAAAAGCAGTTGTTCCGCCTCCATGCGCTCGTAGACGTCGCGTCTAACTTAGACGTCGTTTCTTGTATCTTTCTTCTCTTTACTCAATAAATACGGTGTCACATCAGTAAAAATCAATAAATAGAGAGGTAATAAATAACTATAGAAACTATGATAGAATCTGCATTGGGAGTGCCCTGCTAAGAGCAACTCCCATATAAGGCTTCTACTTCATGCCTCAAAAATAGTTTTAAGAACAAGGGACAATAAAACGAGCTCCGATTGGGGCTCCTACTTACTAAGAGCAACTCCAACAGATATTCTATATTGCATCTCCTATCAATTGCTTTAGAAAAGTACCCTACAATTAATTTAGGATTTAGAAGAGTACTACTGCAGCAAATTATCTAAAACTTGTCTCCTATATTTCTTCAGGAATAGGGGAGAGAGGGTTGTCTCCTTTATCTAGGAGAGATGATGCTTCTTCTTAGGAGATCCCTTAAAGATTATATATAGCTATAAGAGGTGAGATATGAGATCTGTTGCAGCATCTTTATCTCTAAACTACTACTTTTTAGGTATAGGAGATGGATATATATTTGGTGGAGATGCTCTACGGTCCTCAAATTTGAGAGGCCCTCTCAAATCACTCTCTCAGCTTGTGGAATACACACTACAAGGGGCCATGCTTTTGACCCTCAAACGACAGTTACGGTCGTCCCCCACTCCACTGCGCACTTGCAGAATCGCGCCCGCCCATCCCGTCCTCAACGAGGTCCTCTCTCGGCGCGGCTAGGACCCTCGACACCCTGCTCCCCTCCTCCCGTCCCTTGGAGAGGCCCTCTCCGATGCGGCGAGGCCCATTAGGGGTGTGGCTCCCCTTTGCCGGTGAGGCACCCGTCCTATCAGCGCTCAGCTTCTCTCCTCCTCCTCCTCCTCCAGCCTCCTCTATTGTCCCCCATACAACATAGAACATAGTTCGGTCAATTAGAATGGTTAGGAGAAGACAAGGAGTGAGTCCCATTTGCTAGTGTGCATTGGGATTTGAGGGCTCTGTTGGAGTAGATGGGAAAAAAATCATGCCCTCGAAAGTAGGTGGAGCCTCTCACGTCAAAAGTAGGGGACCCGATTTGGGGCTCTGCTGGACTTCCTCTAACCTGAGCAAAGAGTACTCGCTCAACGCAATATAGTAAAGGGTGTTAGATGAGATTTATGCTGACTGCTGATATAGAGAAGGGAGGAGAAAGAAGAGAAACATGCTCTAAGTTTACAACGAGCTTATGAAAAAAAAACCAAAAAAAAACTTTAAGAAAAAGGTAAATTATAAGTGAGCTAACTACTATATAAATACAGTGATATATAAATTTTAAATGTTCACACAACCAACAACAATTCTGTGTTATTAACCTTAGCTCTCACTCGCCAAGCTAAGCTGGTGTCAACGAGCTGTATTATTAACCTTACCTCTCACTCGCCAACCTAAGCTGGTGGTGTCGCTCACTGCCTCGCACCCACATGTGCCGTGCAGGCGCAGGGGGTGTACCCTCCGTTGTTCCGGCCGAGGGACCAACTGCCAACGTGCCTGGCATGCACGCACGCGAGGCCCAGCGTGCCCACCCTGGAGGCCATGCGTACTCGTACGTGTGTCCTTGGCTCCTAGCAAGCTAGCGTCTCTCGCTCGCTACGCTACCGGATAATTTCGCCTTTTCCCCGAGCACCTGGGCTCGCTGAGCGACGCTAGCTCGTGATCCGATGCACACGCACACCAACTCCCTGCCACTGCCGCTGCCACCGTCGAGATCACGCAATCATGCCGCCCGCCCGCCAGTACTCCTTCGTTCGTAGTACGTGTACCGAGGAGAGGAGACAGGCAAATAAGAGATGGAGATCCGCGTGTGCCGCCTCCGCCGCCCGTCCGACGGCACGAGCACGAGCCGGCCGAGCGCAATGGTCAGGTGGTGACCGCGTCGCGAGGCCGGCCTACGTTGATCGATCGATCGAGACCGGCCAACGGTCGCTGTCACGCCCCCACAGCGCCGCGCCGACGATGACGCGCCACCTCCCCCTCTATTCTTCTCTCTCGCGTCCCCAGTCCTCACCTACTGCCGTCCGTCCCGCCATTGCCATGATATAACCCCCCATCCCCACCCCTCGCTCTCCCACACCACCACCAAACGCGACTGTTTCTTTCTCGCCTAGCTTGCATCGGCCGCCGGACCTCCATCCATCCATCGCACCAGCACCGACACGCCTCCGGCCGCGCGCGCGCGCATTTAGCTAGTTCGCCATGGCGCGCCTGCTCCGCGCCGCCGCCATCCTCGCGCTCCTGGCCGCCGTGTCCGTCGCCGCGCTCTCGGCGGCGCCGGCGTCGGCGGGCGGCGTAGCCGGCGACCTGGCTGCCCAGATGGCCGGCGCCGTCGTGATCCGGCGCGGCGGGCGGACGTGCCACGGCACGGTGGGCGAGTGCATGGAGTACTTCGGCGCGGACGCCGAGGGCGAGGCCGACGTCGCGGGCATGGCCACCGGCGGCAGCAAGCGCCGGGTGCTGCAGGGCGGCTCCGGCTACATCGGCTACGACGCGCTGCGCAGGGACAACGTGCCCTGCTCGCAGCGCGGCGCGTCCTACTACAACTGCCAGCCGGGCGCCGAGGCCAACCCCTACTCCCGCGGCTGCAGCGCCATCACCCAGTGCAGGGGCTGATGGCTGATGGCTGATGCATGATTTCGTCCCATTCTCCTCTCCAGTTAATGTTAATCGCAGCAGCTAGAGTTAAGGATAATCGATCGGTTGCTGTGCTAGCTTCTTCATGGTGATTTTCTTTTTGGGTCTTTTAATTTGAGACATGCATATATGGAGGTCGTACGTCGTCTTTGCTGTGCTAGCTAGCCTGCTTTGTCCGGCTGAGGCATGAGCATGACTCATCGATCGATTATTGTGGTGCAGTGGATATGTGTCTGTGCTGTTGCTAGCATCCCTTTCAGGATGAAAGTAAAAGTAATTATATGTGATGATCGTGTAATTTCCTGGCGTCTCTGATTTTACAGCCAATGAATAATTTGCAGTGCCTGCCTTTCATATTATTCTCATACTCCTGAACCAACATTGTTACTATTTCTTCATGTTTATTTCTTGATCGATTGAGTATATGAACTTTGGCAGCAGACCAGAGGTTTCTTGAGGCTTGTCAGGAACGAGACGTCAATTCCTTCTGAGTTGAGCTGTCTGTTCTGAGCATCAACTTCACCCCCTTTTGCTAACTTTGTTTGGGTGATTGGCGGATTCGGATCAGACCAGGCACTATGGAGGCCAATCTTTGGTCATCTTTCGCCTATGAGAGGGAAAACGACCTGGTCATGTAGTAGAAAAGATCAATTCAAATGGCTCAGCGATCGGATTAGTGTTTAGATATACTCTTTAGAACTAGTCATTAGTTGATGCCACCAACTGTGGTTGGGCTGTCATTTTTCATCATATGTGGAGTCAATGTACCTAGGAGCTTTTATTGTTGGTATAATTAAAAGCAGATTCTTTTGCTTTTTCAGAGGGACAGGTAACTACTCCTTGATTTGTACAGCCTATAGCAAAGTGACAGTTAGTAAATCTTTACAACGGCCAGCTTGGACCACCTTCCCTTTCAGTGAATTCTTCGGTACTAGTAGTACCTCGGTCCCATAGAGAGTGGCCGTTATAGTTTTGCCCTAAGGCCTCGTTCACTTTAAAAAAAAATTGAATCCGATAAATAGTACCACTTTAGTCTTATTTGGCAAATATTATCCAATCGTGGACCAACTAGGCTCAAAAGATTCATCTCGTGATTTCCAACTAAACTGTGTAATTAGTTATTTTTTTTACCTACATTTAATACTCCATGCAAACGGCTAAAAATTGATGTGATGGAGAGAGAGTGAAAAAACTTGGAATTTGGATGGCATCTAAACAAGGCGTAAGTCAAAATATTTTATATTTGATATTATTAACTTTATTATATTAAATAAATATACTAAGAAAATATTTTTCTACTCAAATTAATATTAAATGGATGAAGAAATGAGTAATGATATCTTTCTACAACTTTTTTTATAGTACTTTTGCTCTGTCGAGGTCAAGCTTATTGACCTTATCTGTAACCAAGGCTTGTTCAGTTTCCACCCTCTTTCTATCTAAAACTACTCTATCTCTATAGCGAATGTTACCTCTTCCCTCCCCCCCCCCCCCCCTTTTTCTTTTCTATGTCAAAGCCTCCTTTTCTGCTCACACAAACTAATTCCTCCACAATATCGTCACCCCCACCTCGCCTCAAGGCTTCCTTTGCCTTCTTATTACCCATTGGTCTCTTCAGGCCAATTAGACTCTGGACGTCCAACTTCAGTTACTTCACTGTTGGTACTATCAACAATGTTGGGACGGGAGTTTCCTGGAGTTTCAGGCCAATCTTTTGTTTCTTGTTAGCACCATTCTTATGGTCTACCAAATCCTTTTGCTTTGAATGCCATTTGGCTTCATTCTTCAATCTGTTCCAGCAATGAATTAATTGGAACGAGTTGTTGTCTTTGTCTATGCCTATATGTAAAGCCATCACATCACGTACAATCACATGCAAGAATTTATATATAGTTAGTATAGCTGTCATTGCAAATGAGAACGTTGGTAAAAACAAAAAAAATTTGACAAATTAATAACTTTGTTCTGAATAGTACGTCCACTTTGATTCCCATCCATAAAACTTGTTTACTTCTTCTAAAATAGTCAACCAACTATACATCAAAGATCTCTCAAAGGGATCAAATGCAATGATCTTGTTTGCATTGTAGTACTCTCCGACTCTCTTCCAAAAGTTACCACAAGTTTGATGAGTTTCACTCACAGGATCTTTAACATTCAACCAAGCTGACACGAGTAGTTCATCCTCATCTCATTAATTTTTTTTCATTTTCTTTTTGGGCCTTGCATCAGGAGTACTGTTGGCTGATTTGTTGTGAGAAAAAAATACTGTTCGTTGGCTGAAAAAGACTGTTCGTTGGCTGAAAAAGTACGGCTTATAAGCCAAGCAAACAGGGCGAGAATAACTTACTACATGTAAAAAAACAACTCATTTGATGACAAATCAATTTGTAATAAAAAAGAAATGCCACACTCACATGTGAATATACTATTCATTGGCCACCAATATAATATCACAATAAAACAATTTGCCATGCACATACAATTCATCAAACGACAAAACTAGTTCATATGTAAAACAAATTCAATAGAAACTAATAGCTCTATGGACAACACATGTATACATGAATTATTTATATGATATAGTACAAAAGTATTGTTCATAAGAAAACCAACCGTCAAACCCTTGTCTCTAAATAGTAGTAGTACGCCTCCTGCCGCAACTAGTTCTGGCTAGCCGTAGCTACCTTTGGGCGACCATAGCTAGCCTTGGCCATTGTCTAGTGTGGCTGTTGTTGGCCAGGGCTGGCTATGGCATGACTAAATGCACAATTGATGAACTACATATAGAAAAACTATCCATGGGATGTCAAATTAAGTTGCAATATAAAAACAAAATGCTATTCCACATAAATGTACTATTCATGAACTGAAAATACAAGAGCATAGCAAAAACAAATTTGTCATTCACATATGATTCTACTATTTATCGACCAACAAAACAATTTCACATGTAAAACAAATTGCAACAAAAAAACTGAAAGCAGTGTCCGTCGACTAACACATGTAAACATGATGTTTTACACGATGTAGTGTTAAAGTATTGTTCATAAAACTAGAAATCCCTAGGCGAATGGTCGTGATAATAACCGAGTAGGGCTTTGCTTTTGTGGGTCAAAAGAAGATGTCTAGAAAAGGGAATGGTTGTGATAGATAGCCATATTATAATGAGAAAAATTCTTTGGCTAATACAGTTTTTTAGTACCACTAGGCAAGGACTAATATTGCATTGGATCTAGTGACGCTGTCCGGAAACAAGTGCAAACCTTTGAAAATCACTACTACAATTTTATTACCACTGAGTCTAAACCCCCTTTTGGCTGTCAACACCGGGATAATTATAGGATTGTTACCCCTCTCTCTATTTGAAGACACGGGGGCGCAGTCCGGCCCAGCTCGGCCGGCTCATGTGATGGTGCAGCCGTGCTTTGGCAAAGGGCAGGGGCGCGGTGGTCTCAGCGGGCCTCGGGCCGTGGCTTAACGGGCCCGGGCCGGCCGTCTGGCACCTTTTGTCGTCTATAGCCCTACTACGAGCACCCACCGCTAAACCCGCCTGGTGCGGTCGTTTTTTCTCCATACTCGGCCTCACGAGCTTTGCCTCCTTCCGCTTCGCCGCGAGAAAACTAGGGTTTTGCTCCCGGAATCTTCCTCTCCCCGCCGCCGCCGACCGACCGTGCGCCGACGATACGACCGCCTCCTTCCTCCCTCCTCCGATCCGGCCTTTTTGATCCCCGGCTCCCGTACAAGATGGTGCGTCCCCCTTCCCTTCGTTTACATCGATCCCCAAAACTGAGATGTGGTTGGTGGCCGCGTCTGATTCGAATTTTTTGTTCTTGTGTGCAGCTTCCCCTCTCGCTCCTCAAGACCGCCCAGGGGCACCCCATGGTAAGATCCCGGTGTCTGGCTTCTTCTTTCGTCGTTATTTTTGGCGTGTGATTCTTCGTTTAGTCTATTGTTGGTCCTTACCGTTGAAAACTTTTGTGATCTCAGCTCGTGGAGCTGAAGAATGGTGAGACGTACAACGGGCATCTGGTCAACTGCGACACGTGGATGAACATCCACCTTAGGGAGGTTATTTGCACCTCAAAGGTGAAAAATCTAGTGCCCTTGATTCACATTGTGATAGGTTCTAGTTAGCAAAAGATTAGTTAAGTGCACTGTTTGATTTTGGGGTGAATCTTTTCTCCGAAGAAAGCATGGTTGAAATTCAAATAGTAACATTGTGGGGTTCCAGTTATTCTGTCCCTATTAGTTTGTCAGTTTCCTGTAGTTATGGCTTATGATGTGGCTGGAATTGCAGGATGGTGACAAGTTTTGGAGGATGCCGGAGTGTTACATCCGCGGGAACACCATTAAGTATCTTCGAGTTCCTGATGAGGTATGAATTTCTGGGTTAATGAGCCTAGCTAATCTCTGTTTTCAATTTGCTCGGTTGTTTAGATTCTTGTGCTTCTCCCTGATTTCTTCCTTGTCATTATGATGTGTATTTCCCTCTGGAATCATTTCTTTGTAGTTTTTTTCCACCACGGGAAACCTGAATTTTATATTACCATAAAGCAACAAAATTACAGCACAGTTTACTACTTGGAGTTCAAACCAACTCCTGACTGTATACAAAACCAGCACAGCTAAGCACCGAGGGCTTGAATTGTGTGACTAGCCAATTGTTTTAACCTTACAAAGATCATTAACTTGAATTTAATTCTAATCTAAAAAAAATGTATGGTACAATCAATAGTCATTTCTTTGTATTGCTTGAAATTTTGATCAGTATCTGCTCTTGTAGGTCTTGATTTGTTTTATTTATGGCTTAATAATTTGATTGTTTAGAGTATGTTTTCAACATAAGAGGTCCCTATTGTATTACTAAAGACATGACCATATGAATTACTTGATCTTATGTAGTCATTGAGGAGGTTATTCAAGGTAGATGCTGTAGGCTTGACAAACTGAAGCATTGATTAGATAAAATACAGTAGTAAGTCAACCAGCATTCTGTACATAAATCATAAAAGAAACTTGCATCTCATATCCTTCGATAAATAAGGCACAGATTGTGCTGTCCTTTAATTTAGTTGTCCTGCATGTCTCTGGAAAAGTAGTCCCTGTGCCGGAATAAGATCATTTTGGTATCTGACAGTCATTTTGATTTCACCAACAATGTGTATAGAAGTATTTATATTCAAAGCATGACTCCTGAGAATAATTATTTGCATCAAGTACTCCTACTTTGTACTTCCATAGATAAAACCTTTTTTACAGTTTTTGCTTTATTGTAGAACAATGTTATCAAGCCGTCAAGTCAATCCTAGTCACCATGGTACCGACCAGCTGACCAGGCGACTAATTGTTGACCGTTGGTCCTAGTCGTCCTATATATATATCAGGACTAATACACTAAATATATACTTATATACTATATGTTCTAGAGTACAAATAAAGCATGAAGATAACTCTAGGGTGGTGGCAGCATGTAGGGTTGCAAATTGGGCTGAAAAACATGAACCTAAGTGGCCTACGCCATCCCAGATGCGGCCCATGTCCTCAGACCTCAGTTGCCAGCAATTCCATTCCGTGTTTGGTCCTCCACCCCCTAATCGTCCGACTAATTGTGATTAGTCGATGACTAGTCGGATGACCAGAAAACTAATCGGCCTAATCAAGTTGTCGCCCCTACTCGAGTTCAGGATACTGGCTAGGATGACTAATCATGATTAATTGGATGACTTGATAACACTCTGTAGAATATGATACAGGGGTCAAGTCAAACTGGAATCATGGTACCATGAGAAACCTAATAGCTGAACCGAGGGAGTATTTGGGGGTGATTGCGGGCTGTGTATCTCGCCCTTGCATTGTTATCGTGAAAGTGAAACTGAGTATTTTAAAAAGTAATTAGACTGTCACCAGTTTGCTGGTGTTGTGTTAATTTTTTTAGAACATCACTGAGTATAAGTGTATAACACCAAGTAAACTTCGTCTTGTGATTGCCTTACTAGATTTGCAAACTGCCTTCCCCAAGCGAAGCGTAATGTGAATAAGTTACCCAGACTATCAGATTATATGGAACCACATATCTCACTAGTCACTAATTCAAGCATCATTCTAAGCACAAGTACATGCAAATTTCTAGTGAACTGCTCAAAAACATAAGTATTGTGCATGAGCTTCACATAAAAACCTGATTCTGTTAGTAGTTGAGTTGTAACTGTGATAATGTAGTTATGTTATACATTACTTGTAGGTTAGTGTCATAATGGTGACGAAACTTGTAAAATGTACTCTAAAATTTCTTACACTGGATGCGACGAAATAAGCTGTAGCATTCCATTTAGCACATGTCTTAAATAGTTCTCAAGTATTCAAATGGTCAATATCTGAGGTGAATGAAACAGGAAATATGTCACGCTGCCTTTTGGGTGTCTGGTGCTCAGAATGATGTCGTTGGATTGTGTTCATTGATAAAACTCTGGCAGTAATTAACGCGTACAGGATATGATTTTGGGTTTTCATATCGACTCAGTTTCCCTTATTTGGTCCCTTGCTAGATTTTCTTAGGAACTTCAGTTTACCTAACTTTCATTTGTTAACTCTAGTTCAAAACTTCAGCTGCAATAAACGTGCCCAGTAACCATAAGTTATTTCACGGTGCTCTAAGATCTTATTTTTCTAAATTTATAGCTTTTTCTTCCCATGGCATTTTTGTTTGTATTCTGTTATTTGTTTACTTTCTGTACACTAAGATAAATTAGCATTATTCTGTCATCCATGTAGTCTTATTTGAATGGTTCATTTCCTTCTTCAGGTGATTGACAAGGTTCAGGAGGAAACTTCCAAAAGCCGATCAGGTATGAAGTGGCTAACAATACTTTGACAGCTTATATTTTACATGTTTGCTCTGTTCATTAACCACATAACATATGAATTCAAACTGTATGTTATCGGTGTAATCGATGAACTCGTGATTACCCCATGTCATAATATTAGTTGGGTTTGATCATATCTAGTCTCTAATAGGCATTTTTTTTTACTTATGTCACTAATCATACCATGTGAATGTAAAGTATAATGTTTCTAAAGAATGTTGGATGACTATCTGTATCATTTTCATGCAGCCAATGCTGATGTTCTTAATTGTATCAGTAAATAAGATATGTCTCGTTGGCTGTTGCACGAACTTCATTGGTTTCTGATTTAAATTTGTTAGAGTTAGTAGTTCTACTGTTCCTTTACATCCATAACTTTCTGAATTTGTATAATACTAATATTGATCTCAGTTTCGAAATTAAGCACTGACACGTGTTTACATAACAGCGTTATGGAATAAGGATAATGTTATTTTGATTAACAAATCTGGCCCCTAATATATCATCTTAATGACCATGTCTGTATCACTACCATGTTTTTCACAGTTTGCAGTGTGTTGGTATGGATGGCTATGCCTGTTTTTCATTCTTCTGTTTCATGTAGGCACATACACGATAGTTTATTTGTTGTTGTCAGTCATATAATAATGTTCTATTCCATTCTCTCATTGAATTGAATTGATAAATATTGCAGTATCTGCTCATGTCGAGTTTGAGTCATTCATTGCATAGTAATTGGTTACTAGTTCAGGATTTGATTTTTTATATACTGCTGTAAATGCAGATAGGAAGCCACCAGGTGTTGGCCGCGGAAGAGGAAGGGGGACGTTGGTGTTAAACCTGGAGGCAGAGGCATTGGACGCAGCCAAGATGATGGAGGTAGAGGCAGTGGTGGCCGTGGAAGGGGTGGAATTGGTGCCAAAGGTGGTAACAAAGGTATGTGCTTTTCGTAACCACTTACACATGTTATCAGTCCCACCCCTCAGTTTCAAGAGATACCAATCTGTGGGACGCTTTACTTTTTGGCGCAGGTGGGGGCCGTGGCCGTGGCTGAAGCTGGTGGACACATGGGACAATGCCGCTTTTTAAGGCCTGTAATTGTGTTGCATAGTTTGCTTAGGACATGAAGAATGAACCGAGTTGGCTGGTTGTTTTGGGGGCAAAACCCAGAATGGTTCCTGTGGTCTAGACATTGAGGCAGTGCCGCAGCGGTGGCAGCCAGGCCTGTCACTGTTCCTCAAAACAGTTTGGTTGATATCTTGAGTATGAGCCATTCTGTTCATTTGTTGAGAGGTATCCTGATTAAATGACTAATTGATGTTGCCGATTATTTTGTTAGGGTGCAAGTCATGCTGAGTGTGCGCATTTTCAGCGTGCAATGTTAGTATAGAATGTTTTATAATTTATATTTTTTAATTTATTAGCTTGCAGGGATCACTGTCAGTTAAAAAGGATAGTGTTCATACGAGGGGTCACTGTTTGTTTGAAGTATTTGACTCACTCTAACATAGCGAGGTCGTTTTGCTTTAAACACTATCTACGTGAGTTACAGAAACTGAAGAATTTAAAAGATGCCCCATATAAGTGAAATCGAAGAATTTAAGGTCCCCTTTGGAGCGCTTGATTTATTTCTTGTTTCTATGCTTTTCCTATGAAGAATGAAATCATGTTAAATTTCTGTAGAATTCCTATGAAATTCCTGCGTTTCAAAGGGTCCCTAAAAGATATCCCATATAAGTGGAATCGAAGAATTTAAAAGATGGCCCATCTAATTGAGTTACAGTAATCGAAGGATTAAAAAAAAGGTGCCCCTTCCGTCTAAATGAGCTACAAGATTAATAGAGAGATGTTCCTATCCTTTTTCTGTCCCCTATGGTTTTCTTGGATTTTTTGTTTCCCTATGGTTTTCTGTGTTTTGAGAAAAAAATGCCGTTGGGGTGGGCCGAATCGATCAATTGGTTCTTCGCTTATATACGCAAAAATTGGTTCCTTATAAACTGAGAATTGAAATGCTCTAAGATACTAGGAGAATCGAGCATTTTGGTTTTGGTTCTTTCGATTTGGTTTTGGTTCTAACTGAACCCTGTAGGAGCTAAGTCAACAAAACAAAGCTCATGTTTTAAGAAATTTTTGGCAGCACTCTTCTATTTAGGCAATAATGATTGATAAGGAACAACATCAATATTGTAACACGAATACTCACCAGTTCAAATATGACACATCGATCACACACAAAACCGAAGTCTTAAACATAGTCTTCCACAAAAAAGCAATTAAGTTCATGTCCTGCTCAAGCTCAACTCAACAATACTTAATAGTTCCAAAATCCAAATGGCGAAATACAACCGTTCATAAATGCTTACACATTGCATAAGTGCCATTTAAGCCTATTTTACGGGATTGTGGACAAACCCGATTGCATCTATAAGAAAAATCATAAATTATACAAATTACTTGTATAACACGTAAAAATTAAGACTATTTATGAGTTTATGGACAAGCTCACTTGCATCCCTGTTTTTTTATTAAGCACTAAGAATCGGCGTCTATTTTTCTCCATCCTCAGATAACTTCTCTGTATTTTATCTAGCACTTTAAAACATATAGAAAACGATTTTTACTCAAATGGCTCTCCAAATGATGATTTAGAAAGTGAATTTTAGAAAGATTCTTGGTGATGCTCTTAGATAGGTTCGCGGAAGACCGCCAACAAATATTGTTAACTTCAACATGTTTTTGTCTAACTAAAGGCTTGTTTGGATGAGCTAGGGCTAGTTACTACTCAATCCATCCCAAATTGTAATACGTTTGACTTTTTTGACACCAAGTTTGACCACTCGTCTTATTTAAAAATTTATGTAAAATATCACTTCTTTCGTCGTGGTTTGGTTTATTAATAAAAATTCTTCAAGAATGACTTAAATTTGACTATATTTGCACAAATTTTTTGAATAAGACGAGTGGTCAAACTTAGGGCAAAAAAAGTCAAACGTCTTACAATTTAGGATGGAGGGAGTAGTTGGCTAACAATTGGTTAAAGTCTTGGTTAAAAAAAGTATCCTACCTATTAGAGCATCTCCAAGAGACTCCATATCCTTCCTAAATGTTAGGAATAGAGATTTTGGTGAAAAACTACCCCAACAGCTTCTCTAAATGGTCATCTAAATATAGCCATCTTCTATTCCAAATTTTTCGTTAGCCAAAAATAGAAGACGAGAATGACTCTCTAGAGTATGCATGAAATATAGAAAAACTGTTGGAGAGTAAAAAGATATAAAAAACGATTTTTATGCAAATGGCTCTCCCAATAATGATTTAAAGAGTGAGATTTAGAAAGGCTCTTGGGGATACTCTTAGCTCTTTTATTTGGATGCACTAAGACTAATTATTAGCTACATGCACTAACTAATTTAGCTAATTTTTAGCGAACTACCCCATGTGATCAGATAGGCGCTAAAAAGAAAACCTCAAAAAAACCTGCAGGTTGACTACAGGTACAATGATAGAAAATAGAAAAAAGGACTAGTACAGGGTACACACGTCAAACTGACAGGTGGGCCCGTCAACACAAACATCACCACGCCCTCGGTAGAAAGTGCGTAGAAACCCTTCGCCAGCTGTGCCGGAGGAAGTTCCGGGCCTCAGTGTCGAATCCACCTAGACCCGGTCTAGGTGAACCAATGACTCGTACCCCGTTCCCTCCCGTGCTCTTGTTTCGTGGGGCCGGTCCGCGCACCAAGTCCGCTAGCCCCGAGCGCATCGCTAGTAGTTCACCACCCCCCCCCCTCAAAAGGGGCAGCAAAACACTGCCACCGAAGGCGCGAGCCATTGGAGGCGATTTTTTTTATTTTTAACATTTTTTTTAAACTATTTTAATTTTAACACTGTTTTTTCAAAGTAACACTTTTCGATGCGCCTGTTTGCATGGCGCGGCAAATTCACGCTGCCGCGCCATGCATGGCAGCGCGGCATGGGGCGGTCAACGACCGCGGCGACCGCTAACGTGGTGGGGCCGACGTGCCGTGCATCATGGCGCGGCGAGGCTTTACTTACCCGTTGCGGTGCTGGGTCGCTCCCTCTGTCTGTCTGCCTGACTCGAGGTGAGGCCGCTCGCGGCGCCCACGCCATTGCCTCCCGACTCCCCCACGGTCGGCCGCCGACTTTCCCTCCCTTGCCGGCCCCCTCCCTACCCTCTCCGAAGCTCCTTCTCGGCCTTGTCAAGGTAACGAAGCTCCTCCTCGGTCTCCACGGTGGATCGAAGGATTTGAATGAGTAGTTAGGGTATGGAGAAAAATATGAGTTCGTTAGAACGTTGGATTGAAAGATTAGGATTAGGATTGCCAATGTTAAGGTTAATTGGTTAGTTAGAATTATGATTGCCATGTATTCTAAGGCCAATTTTTATATGAATTTTGCTTGTTTGAGTTTGCATCTCAACTTTTATATGTGAATAAATATATGGACACACTGTTGATGTACCAAATTTTATTTTTTAGTGACCAAAGTATAGTTTTTATATAGTTTGCATGTTTACATCTAAGATAGAGTTTGCACCAAAGTGTAGGTTATATTTTATTTGTTGTAATGCAAATGGTTCTCATTGACATTAATTTGTGATGTTTTGATTTTTGTTTGTTAAATTACAACCGTTTTGTTAGATTCAAGACATGTATCGGGAGGAGTTTTGGCGAAAACGGGGTCGTCCTAGAGAATTATACCCCGACGCGTCTAGCAAAGATGCGCCCATCCCTCCTGACCTTCCCCTGTCCCTAACTGTGACTGTGGTTTTCCGGCCGACGTGTTTCAATCGAGACATCCAGACACAGCGGCGCGTTGCTTCTACACATGCAGTCGTTTTAATGTAAGTAATTATTTCCACTATCTTTTTTCTTCATTTGTGTAAATAGGCTACTAATATTTTGTTAGAATCTTGTTGTGTAGGCCCATGAGAGGTGTTTTTCTTTCAGTGGATCGACGGTGCAGAATAAGTTTGACCCTAGGTACCTTCTTTTCGACGATTGGTGTAGAGGGAGACATCCACGTGAGCACTTTGAGCGGTGGATTCCACCCCCTAACCCCCACCAATGACGGCTAAGGAGAAGCACCTAGCCGTAGTTAGACGACTCGAGGAACCTCCTCTGTGCGAATGTGGAGATCGAGCTGTGATAAACCCTGAGAATACGTTGAAGTTGGTGTGTCCGAACAAGCACAAAGTAAGTGGAAAGTATATCTGTTTAAATGTTTATCTCTATATATGTGCGTGTACTAATGTATTCTCTTGTAGCATTATGGATTTATGAAGTGTCATTTCAATGAGTGGTTCTACGGTCCTAAGAATCAATGGCCGGAGCCACCAAAGGCAAAGGAAAAGAAGAAAGAAAGGTTAATTTACAAAGCACCTCCAGTCATGTGTGGATGTGGTGTTAAATCTAACTACGGTTTAGTCCCTTCGGATCTTGGAATAGGCCATTATTGTGGCCATATGGTTGACTATGATGAGGTTGGTTATTTTTATGGTAAACATGAAATCATATTTTGTTTCTTTTGCTAAGACATATATGATATAATTTTTTATTTGAACAGAGCACTAGAAAATACAGGTGGGAATGTTATGATGGTCAAGCTTAGTTCTTGGATGAACTGAAGGGGAGGCAAGTAATTGCATGGAAGAGGGGATATGGACCTGACTACGTCAACCTATTCGTTAAACATCGCAAAAAGAAGATGCGTGAGTTTGTTAGACAGCGCGGTATTCGTAACTCGATCGATGTTAGACTTAACAAATGGGGGTTGGAGAGACGGAGGGCGTTAGAGGAGGAGAGGACAAGGAAGTAGGCAAGGGAGGAGACAAGAGTACAGATGCAGGTCTTGAATGACCATGTTGTTGCATTGTGTGCCAGTGAGTGCTTAAAAGCCTTTTTATTTTCGTTGCCTGATTTTAAATGTAATATAATCGCATTGCTAACTGGTTGCATTTTATACATGAAGGGATTGGATGCAGCAAGGATCGTGCCACAGAGGTGGCCCATGCAAGGTATGAGGAAAAGAAGTTAGATGAGCACAGAACGCGAGCTGGTCGCACCGTCCAATCTCCGATCGTGTTGGCCGATGATGGGGACGAGGATGAGGATGACACTGCAAGGTTGAGCGATCTTATCGCTCTAATGGAGGCGGGCTTGCAAGCGGAGGAGGCTGAGGAAGACACTGGTAGACTTAGCGAGTTTTATTGCTCAAGCAGATGTGGGCTTGCAGGTGGAGGAGGACGCATTCTTCTCTCAGGCCACAGAAGCCGCAGATGAAGCGGAGGCCGCTTACTACAGGCGACAGATAGATTTGGGCAATGTAGGTGAGCCTAGCCACATGAGCTAGACGAAGGAGGTCGCGTTCTTGACTCAGGCCGTAGAGGCCGCAGGTGAAGCGGAGGTAGCTTACTACAGGCGATAGGCAGATCAGGGCAATGCAGGTGAGCCTAGCCACAACAATGAGGTAGTGGTAGAGGACTGGTACTCGGACGACGAGTTGCTTACTCAGTATGTTTCAAACTGAGGATCGGTAGAGGTGTGGTAGAGGATTGGTACATGTGTGCTAGTTCAATGCTTTAGATTTGGTATTTGTATTGTAGTAGAACTTTCTCGGTGTTGCATTGTGTTTCATTTGAACTATTTATGTATTGTACCCATGTAATAATCACTGTTTAATTTTTGTAACGGACATTGTGTTATCTCATAAAACTTTCACCACAAAAAATGGTATTACAATGCTGTAATTTGTATGTATTTGTTATGTTCTCGGTATATAATGCTTTTGCTTTTGTCATTGTCACACATTCAGGTATTACTTTTGGGTCTTAGTGTGTCTCATTGTGCCTGCTAGCATTAGGCGACAGATGCTTGGTGACCAATGAAGTTGGGCTGGTTCTGTAGTGTCCTGAGTTCGACAATACCTCTGTTCGACATAAGTTCAGCAAGTCATAACTACGACACAAGTTCATCAATACATAAGTTCAACATTACTCAACATACTATATGTTCCATCAGTATATGGGTGTCCAAGTACAAGTGCATCATGTCATCCTAAAGAACTCCTACGACCCAGGAGTATATGGGTAACGCGGACGTCGTTGCCTCTTCGGACGTGAAGGCAACACATTAGGGGTGAACCCAATGTCGGTACGGTCTCGCTGGTGGTACACCCGGTGGTACTGCTGAGTGTAACTAGGACCCTACAATTACAATATAGGCATCGTTACTTACAATGTTTAAGTAATTGTGACGTATATGGCGAAGGGTTATTTCAAGTACCTGTTCGTCGAACTGTGTAGGAAATGGTGCATCACCAAGCTGAGACATCCCAATCTCATCGTAGTCCTCCTCCTCATCCTCATCCTCGTCCTCCTCATCCTCATCCTCCACAACATCGTGCTCCGTAGGACCCTTGCTTTCATTGCCGGGAGTACAAACATAAGAGGTCCCAACAGCCATCATGTCGGAGGAACCTGCTCATGTCGGCATAGTGCTCAAGCGTATGGAAGTAGACAGGTTTGGGTCATAGCGCATCTCCCATGGAGTATCTATGCAGCTGAGCTTCTATGCCAGCTTCTTGCAGTTCCTCCTCACTTTCTATAAAAAAAGAAAATACGGATGAATGAGTCATGGGAACCATTTAACCACTGTCATGGCTTTGAGAATAGAATGACATCGATGAAGACATGTAGAATGTCGTGCGGCTCCCCTCTGGTCTCGTGAAGTCGCACGGCTGCTTTGTTGGCAGACTTGTCAACTGTGTTGCCTGCATACATAATCGAGGTAAGTTCGTATCTTTCATAGGAACGCCGATGTGCAGTTGTATTGAAATTTAAATTTCTTACCACGTATCTTTGTAACATGGCTCTCTAAAGCTGTGTCTCCATCCTTGTCGCCTCATTGTATGCATCAGCGATGTCATCCTCGTCTTCGTCCTCATCAATTGGCTTGTTAGTGTAGGGGGCCTACATATGTGTGCGGGTACTCCTATGCAACCATTGGAGGTAGCGGTCGAAGTTGCATTGGTCGTGCGGTGGTTTCTCGGCGATCAGGACCCTTTGCCTATTCTCCCAGTCGTGGATGTACCCCGCATGCGTCACAGCCCAATTCTTCTCCTTATACCTGTTTATTCGATCATACCTATAAATTTAACGTAAGTTAGTGGTTGTATGTATGCACATAATTGCTAAATTATTATGTTATAGTCATCGCACTCGTGCAACTTTCTGTTGGTTGTATATAGCGGTGGTGGGCATGGCTGCAATCTTTCAAACTGCATATACACCATTATAGGGTAGTGCATCTTGGCCACGTGGAAAAAAATTAGTGGTCCGTTAAAAAGCCACTCGTCCGACTCTTCCTCAGTGCGAGGACTCAGGTACCCCTCTAGCTCGAATCTGGACCAAGGACACCAATTCACCTAAAAGTTAGGTAAAACTATAGTTAGGTTTTGGGAATAATAAAAAAGCAACAACACCGACTAGTAGTATCAAAGTAGTCGTTACCTGGTGCTGTGTCAAGACGTCTAGCGTGTCCGAGTACTACCTGTACCGCCGCTTCGGGTTCCCTCTAACTACCTCCACTTCTTGCCAGACGTACAGAGCAGTCAGTCCTACGTCCACATGATTCCATGCCTGCATTGAATAGGATAGTCAATCACAAGTGCGACATCAAGTTTGAGAAAAATAAAAAATTGATGCACTTACAGGTAAACCATGAACAATGGGCCTCCCGACTGGCCATCGTTCCCAACACCAAACCTGTAGTAGGTGGGAGCAACCTCCTAGGTTGGCACCTCCTATACTGCGTCGGTAGGCAACGTAGAGCTGACGATAGATCTATGATAGGACCGCGCTGCCCTAGCTGTACGCTTCTATATTCTCCCATGGCTGGCTCAGTATGTTGAGGAAGGCCCAGCTGATGGTGTTACTCGACGCATTGGGGAACAGGAAGGTGCCTAAGAAGTGCCACAGCCACACCCGAGCATACCTCTCGATCTCCTGCTCTAGAGCATCTGGGTGCAGCGACGCTCCGAAGTTTTCTGTTATCCAGACCGAACTGACACTAGATGTTTTCCTGAAATTTTTGAAGGACAATTACATGAGAGCCAAGGGAACAAAATAAACATTAAATTAGACAAAGACAATATGCATCATAAAGTTATATACTACACCCTCTATTTAAATAGCAAAATAATTTGCAGAATATGTAGATCAACGACAGACTTAGACCATAACATATATTTGTGATATAAGAGACCAACCAAAGACTTACATGTGTTGGTGTCAAAATGGTAAATGTTTGGAATGCAGAAATTCTTACTTTGCTCTCTTAGCATCCTCGTCCTCGGGTGGTCTTCTACCACAGAACTGCTCCACCAAGTTCATCCAGTGATCGTTATCAACGATCCCAGTCACTGGAAGACCCCCCAACCGCAGACACAGAATCATCTTCATGTCCTACATCGTGATAGTCATCTCGCCGCAAGGAAGGTGGAAGGTGTGGGTCTCTGGCCTCCACCTGTGGGTTTTTAATTCAATACAAGAAGTTTTTTAATTCAAACAATGAGACAAATCAATGCTTTGTACTTCACCAAACATGTATCAAATCATACCTATAGACAGCAGTAGTGAGAAGTGTAGGGTCGAGGATCGGTAGCCTAGTGTTGAAGACCCGGATGATCTCAAGGAAGCCGGCACACTGTATGTATGGCCAGTATCGCTTGTCCCAGCGGTACGGCTGGTGCGTGCGTCTTGTCTAGTTCTCTCTTTGTCTCCTTGAACTGGTGCTCTGTACGTACACAACATAGAGCCTTTACCTTGTCACATACCTCCTTCTTTCTTTGACATCGCCAGAAATTAGCGCCAAAGTGTCTCATGCACCATCTGTGCACTAGAGGTGGGAACCCATCTATATGCTCAGCTACAACATTAAGAAGCCCTGGGTGACGGTCCGAGATCAAACATATAGTGCGAGATGGGCCAAGCACTTGTACACGTAGAAGCCGCATGAACCATGACCACGATTCATTGTTCTCTCCCTCGGCCAAAGCAAAAGCCATGGGTACTATCTGGTCCTCCGAATCAACAGAAGCAGCCATCATCAAGGTGCCCCTGTACTTTCCTGTTAGGAAAGTGCCATCAACAAGTACGACTGACCAACAAAACTGGAATGCATATTCTGTTTGTGCGAATGACCAAAACACACGATGCAGGACATGCCTCAACGGGTCTCAAAAATACATCCCTCCGGTGTCCACAAACCATTTCAAACTAGGGTTGTAGTGATGCATTGCACATAAGATGTGGGGCACCCTATTGTACGCTTCCTCCCAACTACCCCAATGAATCGCTAGGGCAATTTGCTTAGCACGCTCAACCTTTCCATACTTCACATCATACTTAACGAATCCAGATATGGACTGTTGTAACGAAGACATCGAAATGTCGTTATTGTCATCAACGAGCCCCAATATACAACGGGCAAGGTAACATGCAGTGAGCTGCTGATGATTTTTCTTTCCCCTATTTGATAGGCAAGTGTGGGGTTCGACCACTTTACTTATCCTCCACTTGCCATCACTCTGTCTCTTTTGTGCATTTAACCTCCACATACAACCATTTTTGCATATCACGTGGTACCTCAACTCCTGGTCCGAATGAGTGACACTGTATGGCCTTTGGTGATACACAACATAGTCCTGAAGGAAGAGCTTCATTTCTGATATTGTATTTAATATCATCCCCTTACTAAGGATTTCTTTCTTATGGTCATACAATGATTTCCTACATATCTGGAGATCGGTGTCACAAACTGCTATATCCATCATGCTGACATCCCTATAGTTTGGAACGCCCCTGAAAGGTATATTCATCGACCTTAGTTGCTCAAGCTCTATCGTTGTGTAAGGTGGTGGTGGAACATACTGCTGTGCTTCGCTAATTCTGCCCCATGAATCATAGGGGGTATCATCTGTGGCAAATATGTGACTAGTCTATCCTAAGCCAGCATAGCATGCAAAACCTCAGTTGGTACTGGTAATGGCATACTATGAACAGGTATTGGTATGGCATCAACCAGTGTGGGCATAACATGTCTACCTCCCTGGTCATCACCTAAATCATTTGAATCACTGCTAACTACATCACTGATCCTGTCCTCCTCCTCCTGCTCCTCTTCTTCCTGTTTGAACTTGTTCACATCGAAGTCATTGCTTATACATCCTACTTGACTTAAATGAAAACGCTCCTGCGTCAACTGACCATCCAAATCCATAGTACCCATAGTTGGTTCCACATGAACCCCACATTCTTGTTGAGTATCATCATCGAAGGACGGCCCCTCCTAGAGATCATGCATCCTATACCCATTCTCCACAACCTCATCAGCCAAGGCTACATTGGAACCTTAGATTACCCTATTGTAGCGGGATTGGTGAGCATGGTCCCACAAGGGCATCAGTACATAGTGTGTCCTAGTCTTTCCACTATCAAACCTCCCCTTCAGTGTATAATCACCACCAAACTTTTCATTTAAACGACCACAAAGATTGCTGAAGCTAGGAGGTTCATCAAACCATTCTAATTCTTCTTCCATATCCTTAAATATGCCATCTTCTCTCCTAACACTTCCTCCGTAGAAAACTCTAACACAACAATCCATCTACAAAAATATTTCAGAAACTTCATCAGGTCATCGAAATCGTCATGCGTACTAACTAACTGACTACACCTATACTAACTACACATATACCAACTAACTATACTAATTAATCTAATATTAATACCTATACCAACAATTCTAACTAACTATACTAGCTAACTACATTAAACACACTAATATTAATACAAATACTTACTATACTAAGTAACTTTACTAACTATACATATCTAGCTAACTGCAAAACTAACTGCAAAACTATACATAACTTATATTTAGTTATTTACTAACTTCACTAAATATCTTTGCTAACTAATTATATAAATCTCTATCCAGTCAAACTAAATTTAAATCCTAACCCTAGCAAAAAAATTGATAGAGATGCAGAAGAGCATTACCTCGACAAAGATTATGGGTCACCACAATCCACCAATGGAAAGGAGATGGCCGCCGGCGGCAATGGTCGGCCGGCCGGCGGCAATCCCCCCTTCTAGAGGACGACGATGGGCAGCGCAGCAATGTCCTTCATGGCTCAAGATAGTGCGGAGAGATGGAGGGGTGGCGATGAGAACGGGCGGCGCGCGGCAGTGGGGAGATGGAGGGGCGGCGGTGGTAGTAAGGGAGGCAATGAGATAGGGGGAGATGGAGATGGAGTGAGGGAGGATGGGCACACGGCGACAGGCACGGCGGTCGGGGTCACGGCGGGCGGGAGCGCTGGGCGGGGCACGGCGGGCGTGGCGCCCGTAGTCTCGCCGAGCGGGCACGGTGGGCGGGAGTCGCGGTGGCGCATTTTCTTGTCTAAGGACAGAGACACTGAGAGAGGGAACAAGAGGTCAGCCGCGTCGTGATGCGTGGCGCGGTAGCCCCGCATCGTGATGCATGGCGCGGCAGGCTCGCCGCGCCGTGACCTAGTTTATCAAAGTGAATATGAGATAGGTGGCACATTCCAAGTGGTGAAGCAAATGAAGATCATGACTTGATGATGATGATGCCATGGTGATGATCAAGTGCTTGGACTTGAAAAAGAAGAATGAGAAAAAGAAAAGCTCAAGGCAAAGGTAAAATCGATAGAAGCTTTTTGGTTTAAGTGATTGAGAAACTTAGCGAGTATGATCACATTTAGGATCGATAGCCATACTATTAAGAGGAGTGAAACTCGTATCGAAACGCGGTTATCAAAGTGCCACTAGATGCTCTAACTCATTGCATATGCATTTAGGATCTAGTCCAGTGCTAACACCCTTGAAATTGTTTGTGAAACACATTGTGTTTAGAACTTGGGAGTAAGGGTTCGAAACTTCACCGGTGCCCTATACAAAAAAGATAGGGTTTCACAGAGTGGATCGGACGCTGGCCCCAACTGGACCGGCGTGTCCGGTCAGTGGAAGCAGTGAAGACACTGGCGTCGGTCTTCGACCGGACACTGGGTCACTTCATGATCGGACGTGGAGTGGGTGCGTCCGGTCCCGCTGACATGGCGGCGCAGATAAGAGGAGAAGGATTGGACGCTATTGCTGTGTCCCATCGTGACCGGCCGGACGCGCCCAGTCGCAGTTGAGCAGCTCTGGGAGCTCTCTGGACTCGACCGGACGCTGCCCCTCCTGTGTCTGGTTGTGATCGAAGTGACGCGTCTGGTCGCGAGTGGTACCTTACTGGAAGTGACCGGACGCTGGGGTCCTATGTCTGGTCCTACACTATAGAGCGTACGGTCATAACTTAAATGTACTGATGACTATTGAGATCGGGCGATCAACATTTGAAGCAGGGGCCATATGGTGTGCATCGTGCGACCAGACGTTGGGGTCCTACATCCGGTCGATCTAACCGGTGCGTCCGATCACCCCAACTTTTCAGAGAATAGAGAGCCAACGGCTCTATTCGTGGGGCCTCTCTATTTAAGCCCCATGGCCAGCTCAATCTTACTCTCTTGGCCATTTGCATTGATATAGCAACCTTGTGAGCATAGCCAAAACCCTCCCACTCATCTCCATCATTGATTCATCATCTTTGTGAGATTGGGAGAGAATCCAAGTGCATTGCCTAAGTGATTGCATCTAGAGGCACTTGGTGTTCGTGTTTCACTGCTAGATTCGCTTTGTTGCTCTTGGTGGTTGCCACTATCTAGACGGCTTGGTGCAGCGGAGGAGAATTGGCATGAGTTGGTGATTGTTCGTGGCCATCTCCTGGTGATTGTGTGGGGACTTGTACCTTCCCCGACGGAGCGCCAAAATGTAACCCTAGTGGATTCCTTGTGTCATTGAGTTACCTCACTTGTGGGTAGGTTCTTGCGGTGTTCAATTGTGTGGATGAGGTTCGTGCAACACCTCTTAGCCGCCGAACCACCAAGTGTTGATCGACACAATGGGGACGTAGCGTGTTGGCATGCACGTGAACCTCGGGAAAAAATTGGTTGTCTCTTGCCCTTTGGTATTCTCCCGGTGATTGAGTTAGTATTCATCTTGTGATTGGTTCACTCCTCTACGCGGCGGTATAATCACTTTACTTACTCATTTACATACCCGCAAACTAGTTGTAGTAAGCTCTTTAGTGTAGCTAGAATTGAGAGCTTGCTTTGTAGCTTAAGTTCATCTAGTGGAGCTCTTTAGTGTAGCAAGTGTGAGAGTTCTTAGTGAGTAGTGACTTAGTAAATTGTGGATCTAGTGATTATAGTAACTAGAATTGTTGGATAGGTGGCTTGCAACCCTTGTAGAGCTAGAGCAAGTTTGCTTTTCGCTATTTGTCATACTAATCAAATTGCTCTAATTGGTTTATAGAATTTTAAATAGGCTATTCACCCCCTCTAGCCATATTAGGACCTTTCACCTACCACGTCGGCGGTCGTCGCAGCCGTTGACTGCCCCCTACCGTGCCACCATGCATGGTGCGGCAGCGTGAATTAGTCGCACCCTGCAAACAGGCGCGTCAAAAGTGTTAGTTTTGAAAAAAAAAAACAGTGTCAGTTTTAAAAAGGGAGAATTGTCTGTTGGACATCCAGAGTGATAGTCCTTTGCTGGCGGATACCCACTTTAGAGCATTTTGCCATAAGACACTCTGGTTCATTAAAATTAGGCCACAGGACACCGCGGCCCGGTTACAGCCGGTTGAGAAGAGAGAAAACTTCATTTTGAACATCCGGTGCCCCTGAACCACTCTTTGGGTCCGCCCCCAACCTGGTCTGGTTGGACCCATAAGAATCGGCCCTGACCCGACCATTAGGGTTAGGTCGCGCGTCGTCCCTAATCCCACACTCCATTCCTCGCCGCCCACTCGACTCTAGTGCTCATCGCATCGCCGTCCACCCCAGTGCCCGCCATTGCTGACACCTCCAGCCTCAACCGTCATCCGCCGCCATGTGGGGCTGAGGATCTGGAGCACCCCATGACCCAAAGATGAAGCCCCCTAGCATGAAGAACGCGCAGTGCCCTGGTTCTCCGCCTAGGGTTCCTCAATTGAAATGGATTCCAAAAGGGTGAGCTTTTTTGAACCCATACTATTTGGATTTGTATGCATGTGGATGCGTTAGAAAGGTTGCGGTTTAAAATTGTTTAGTTTGGTTCTTTTCCTTTGTTTTGATTTAGGATGGATCCAATGGCCGCGTGTAGGTTGGCGATTAGAGTACCTGCCTATGTAGAGTAAAGACCAGATGGGCTCGATGATTATCATGTAACTGCTAACTACATGCGTGTGGTGGACAAGGATCTCTTCAATTGGATGGGTTTTCATGAGTTGCTTTGTCAGGAGATAGTTCATGGTCAAGATCAAGAACTACAGGTTACTTTCTTTGACAAAACCAAGGATGAGAAAGTGCGCATAGATTCTGATTTTGCTCTGTTACATGCATTTGATGTGTATTGGGACTGTAGGAAGCTGCCACTAACTGTACAGGTTGTTGACATTGGTCCTCGTTTGTTACAGTCTCAGTTTTCTAGTGCCAATGCCTCTGTTGATAGTCAGTCTCTTATTAGCACACAACAGAGTCAGGTCAATTGTCTGCCACTAGCTATGATTTTGCCCGATGATATTCCAGTGCCTAATCCAGTAGATGATCATAATGCTAAAGATGTTCATATTCTAGTAACTAATCCAGTAGATGATCATAATGCTGAAGCTGTTCATACTCCAGAATGTGTTAGTAACCCTGATGTTCCTGCTGATATTGAGGTTGATAATCCTGATGTGGCTGCTAAATTCGATGTGGCTGCTAATCTTGATGGAGATAGTAATCCTGAGGTTGATGCTAATCCTGAAGGTGATGATAATAATGAGGATGATACTAATGCTGATGATGACTGGGGAGAGTCTGATGAAATTGAGTATGTAGGAGTAGATTATGAGAAAGACAAGTACAAGGATGTGCTAAATGATGATGGCGATGATTACTGTGATTACTATCCTGACACTAACCTAGAAGATGATGACCCACTAGTCATGGATGATGAGAGGGGTTATGAGGGTGTGGTGCATGTGACTGACATAGATAGCCCTAAGATACCTGTTGGTGTTACTTTTGAAGATGGTTTATGTTTTAAGAGGTGTATTAGGCAATATGCTGTGCTTAATGAAGTTGAACTTGCAGTTCCTTATAGTGAGTCACGGCGGTACAGAGCACATTATAAGGCTAAGAGGTGTAGGTGGAGGATTCATGCATCTCAGTGTCAAGATGGGAAGACATGGCAGGTATGTGTTGATTTTAGAGTTTGATTTAGTGTTTGATTCAGGTCTTAATGAAGTTGTATACTCACTGTTCACATTGTTTCCTTGTTTTACTTGTTCTACTAAGGGGTGTAGATTAAGAAGTTACCACACAAGCATAACTGTGGCAGCACAAGCAAAGTCCAAAAGAATTGTATGGCTACCAATCACTGGGTCAAGGACAGAGTTATAAACTGGCTCAGGGAGGATCCAACTCTTAGGGCAAAAGTTTTGAAGGAGAAGTACTGCATCCAGTTGAGCAGAGCTACTACGTTGTTTGGGCCGGCCGGCAAATGGCCTTAGATGAGATAATGGGTGGCTAGGAGGACAGCTTTATACATGTGTTTTCTTGGAAGAGCGAGATTGAGAAGAGGAGTCCTGGCAGTGTTGTAGAGATTGGGTGGGAGATTGTGGATAAGAAGAGAAGATTCAGTAGGATGTTTGTAGCACTGAAGCCATGCATTGATGGCTTCCTCTAAGGTTGTAGACCTTATCTAGGAATTGATTCCATAGTTTTGTTAGCAAAGTGAAAGGGGCAGTTAGCAGCTGCAGTAGGGATTGATGGCCACAACTGAATGTTCCTAGTGGCCTATGGAGTATTTGGCAGTGAGACCAATGAGAATTGGGAATGGTTCATGAAGATGCTGCACAAGGCTATTGGATCCCCACCTGGTCTTATTATTTCAACTGATGCTGGTATGTTTCCTTCATTGTTTGATAAATTGTTACATTTAGTGTTTCATCCCATGCAGCCTGACATTGTTTCCTTTGTTACTAACTACAGGTAAAGAAATAGACAAGGCTGTTACCAAAGTCTTCAGAAATGGTGTTGAGCACAGAGAATGTATGAGGCATCTTGTCAAGAATTTCTAGATGAGATTTAGGGGAGATGTGTTTGAAAGGAACTTGTGGCCTACATCAAGGTGCTATAGATAGACAACCCATGATAGGCACTAGAATGAGATGCTCAAAGCATACCCAAAGGCAACAACATGGCTGTTGGAAAATCACAAACAACTATGGGCAAGGTCCAAGTTTAGCACAACAAGCAAATGTGACTATGTCACCAACAACATAGTTGAGACCTTCAACTCATGGACAAGATAAGGCAGTTGATCATGGAGAGGTTTTGCACAAGGAGGCAGCTGGCCTCAAAGTTGTCTGGATTTAAGATTTTGCTTCATGTCATGAAGGAACTGCACAACAAGATCAAAAATCTGAAGTACACCATTCACAAGAGTGACCCAATGGTGGGAGAAGTAGGAGTGAATAAGGACCTAGTCCCATGGAGGTTCATTGTTGATCTGGACAAGAAAGAGTGCACTTGTAGAGGTTGGCAGTTAACTAGTCTGCCTTGTGTGCATACCATAGCTTTTATTGGCATAAGAAGAGTTGAATTGGAGGACTTTGTTGACCATTACTACTCTGTAGAAATGTTCAAAGCAGCTTATGCAACTGCTGTGCCTTCTATGCCAGGCAAGGAAGAATGTGAAAAGGTAAAAATTGGCTTCAAACTCCTTCCTCCTAAATGTAATAGAGCAGTAGGAAGGCCAAGAAAGAGAAGAATGGTTGGAGTTGAAGAGGGTTGGTCAACCAGTAAGGACAAGAGAAGGTGTAAAAGGTGTGGTGGACTTGGCCACCTCCAGAAAACCTACAATGAAACTATCATAGACCCTGACGCACCACCAAAGAAGAAGAAAATGACTTACAAGCCAAAAGTGGTTGAGATTATAGAAACCAGAGATGCTCCATCTAAGAAGAGGAAACTATGCAGTAAAAAGAAGAAGACAACTCCAGCTGAGCCTACACCTCCTGATCAAACTATGCAGTAAGTGATCCATCTCTTGTCACTATTTTTAGTTAGTTTAAAGGCATGACTAGTTTAAACATGGTAACCATATGTTTTATCTTGCAGGGTTCCAAACTCCCCAGTCACTAGGAGTCAGGCTACCTCAATGCTGACATCTAGTCCAAGCGCATGCACTAGGAGCAAGAGGGACCTGATGGATGTCTAGGCACTGCAAGCAACACAGGAAGAGAAGAAAGCTTTTGAATTATATGCTTTTGTGTGATTTTGTGTGCTTTTGAGCCACCTATGACATATGAACTTGGCAGAACTTGGTATTGTAATGTATTAAATATGGTATTGTAATCTGACATATGAACTTGATAGAACTTGGTAATATAGTGAACTTGGTAATGTATTCTTGTGAACTTTAAGGCTTGGTAATATATGAATTCAAGGTTGTTGTTACTTGTTGTATGTTGCTGACCTTATTCAAGTTGGTCATGCTGAAAATTTATTAACCTGGACAATGTCACATAACTGTATTTCTTTCATTTCACAAACATTACAAAGCTAAGTTCATGCTTGGTTATACAATGATATGCACATGGCAACAAAGCATACAACTCCTACAACACACTGGCCACATTCATCCACCTAAGAACTCTCTGCTCTCCAGCTATTCTACTCACATCAGCCCTCAGAGCTACTACAACATTGTTCAGGTTCAACACAGAATTCTCCAAAGCCTTCAAGCCGGCCATCATTGCTGCAACATCCATGCCATCTCCTGCGCTCACTGGCTTCCACATGAAGAAACTGCACTGCGCGTTGCCCTGATCACGCTGAAGAACACAACATTGGGATGAACCCTAGATCCGATTTGAAAATGTCAAAATAGACCAGCAAGAAATGCAAATAACTCACCCAGTCACGATTCCTGCAAGTGTAGAATTGCTTATCTGGGTTGTTTTGGGTTCTAGACGTCCGCTCTACAACCGTTGCCATCCTGCAGAAAGGGCACAGCGGCTTAGCCTCTCTCGCTCCAACGAACTTGTTGAGGATGAAATGCCCGAGCCTATCGCCATCTTCAACCGGCCTCTACTTAGCTTTTTCATGTCGACGATGCCAGCCCGCCGCCGCCGCTGCCTTTATCGTGGAGACGGGGAAGGAGAGTGAGACAGTTAACGGCCAAGTAACGGACGAGTTCTTAGTTGAGGGCGGGCCTAAGTATGGTTGAGGGGCATTGGATGTCTAAAATGAAATTTTTTCTCTCCTTAACTAGTTGAAACCGGACCGCCGTGTCTAGTGGTGTAATTTTAACGAACCAACAACGTCACTGACGATTCTCCCTTTTAAAAATGTGTTTAAAAAAAATGCTTGGAGGCAAGCCCAAAGGGGCCGGAACCCGGAAAGCTTGCAGCCGATGGCGCGGCATTGCGTTGAGCCTCGGAAGGATCCTTAGCCGGCGGCCATGGCGCCGGAGGTGGTGGTAGTTGAGGAGGGGAACCAGCAGCAGGAGGATGCGCCGCCGCGGCCGCGGCCGCCGCTCG
The DNA here is from genome assembly GCA_904845875.1 of Miscanthus lutarioriparius. Lineage (NCBI taxonomy): Eukaryota > Viridiplantae > Streptophyta > Magnoliopsida > Poales > Poaceae > Miscanthus > Miscanthus lutarioriparius. The sequence goes on from CAJGYO010000006.1 coordinate 85,969,968, forward strand.
CCGTGGAGGCGCTTCGGGACAAGATCGTCGAGAAGGTGAAGGCGAGCCGCGTCACGCTGATCGTGGGGGACACCGGATGCGGTAACTGCCGGGGTTTCCCTTCTCCCATTACCTTCTCGATCGGTTCTACTGTGTGTGTGCTCTGTGCTGTGATGAAGCCTTTTTACGCATTTGGGGTTTTGTTGAGGCCAGGAGATGGATTTTTTTTTCCTTACGATTTTACTTAGGTAAGTTTCATGGAATTTGTGTTGCTTTAGTCTTGTGCGATTTTCTTCTACTCGCTGTAATTTTAGGTCTGATTAGGGTTATCACTGGGGTTTTGGACGCGGTTTCTGTTGGATTGGGAAGGAACTCGAAGGGTTTTAGCATGACGAACTTTCATTCAGTTGTCTCCTCTGTGCTCTCCTTATTGCAAGGGTTTCAGGGGAAGTGTAAATTGCAAGGGGGAGGTTCTACCTTCTACCTTTTAGTGCGGAAATGGGAAATTCACCATTTGAGATTCGCATTTCAGATTCCCCGAATATGTCTTTGCCTTATGTACTTTTTGTGCGGAAATACACCCTATGGATTCACATTTCAGATTCCCGAATTTGTTGTTGCCTTACCGGATGCGCAGTGGAGCAAGATGCAATTTTCTTGAAATTCATTGGTTTTATTATATATTTAAAATTGCCACCCTATTCAGTTCTCTTTCCTTGCAGGGAAGAGTTATCTGGTTCCCCAGTTCCTCTTAGAGGAAAATATGGAACCTATCCTGTGCACACAGCCTAGAAGGTTCGCAGTGGTAGCCATTGCTCGTGCGATAGCTGAGTCTCGCAATTGGCAGCTTGGCGAGGAGGTTGGATATCATATAGGTCACTCAAATGTGTCGGATCTCAACTCTAAAAGGCACCTAACTCTGTTATGTGTTATCTAATGCCATTGTTTTAAGGGAAATTCGACTGCTCTCAGTTATCACACAATACTTAGCTTGTATATGCAGCTTTATTGAGTGGATTTATCCTTTTTTTGTGATCGTTCTGACTCGAGTAATTACTTGGAGTACCTTATTCTGCTGATGTGTCAGGGGCAAAAATGGTGTTCCAGAGTGCATTTTGCTTCTCTAGTTATCATCATGCTTGACAAATGCTTTCTTATCAGGCATGCATTAGCTTTGTCATAGTTTGTGCTCTGTTTGTTGGACCTGTGCACTTTGCTCCAAGACGCCATGCTGTTACACTGCTTTTAAAGTTCCATTAGGGAGCATACCCTGCACTTAAGCGTTTTGAATTAGTACCGGGTGCTTTGGTTGTGCATCATCCCGTAGGGATCGTCCCTCAAGTGTCTTTCATGAATGCAAACTTGATTGAAGTCTTGTGGCTATGATTACAATCATTCCATTTTACCCTCCTATCCTTGTCAAGTGTTAAAAATTGTTCCTTGCTAGAACCCTGATCCTGAGAACCTTACATTTTGGGCTCACCAATTCTATGCCCAAGACTCTCCGAGTCGATCCCTATCTGCAATTCTGCATACCTCTCCTTGATTCCTTCGATTAGTCTTTTTGCAGCTTCTAATAGTATTTTTCCAATACCACAAATGGAACCCTATGTTTCCAAAATACCACCGAGCTATGTCAAAGATAAGTTCTTGGTCACACATGTGTTGAAACACTGGGTGCTATTTCTACAATTTGCAATTTCAGCGTCTATTATCTATGATTATTCTTGACATATCATTTTGTCAATGTGGATTCCACGTACACATTCACTAGTTTTACACAACATTGAACACCGCTATTCCTAGCTTCGTTACTCTGAATCTCCAGTTATTTGCCTTATTATTCTCTTGGGTATTCAATTTACCTAAAGCTTACGGCCCATTTTTACCTACCTTTGATTCTGTCTTAAGTCCTGTTATGCTACATAATTTACTTTCTAAACTTATTTGACATGTGAATCAGGTCAAAAATTGTGTTCAAAACAGCCGGTGTAGTATTGGAGCAAATGTGTGATAGAGGAATTGCTGCATTGAGGTATAAGGTCATTATTCTTGATGAGGTACATGAAAGATCCGTGGAATCTGATCTTGTCCTTGCTAGTAGCAAGCAGTTTTTGATGAAAAAGAGTGACTTAGGTAAGCAATAGAGTAATGTCCACTAGTATGGTACACCATGTTTGTCTTTTAGCAGTAATTGTTCCCATCTTATCTTGTATAAATAAATAATTGTCTACCTGCTGTTGGTATGTCACCGTGTCACTCTTGGCAGGTTGGTTTTGATGTCTGCCACTGCTGACATTACTATTTATAAAGAATATTTTAGAGATCTAGGAAGAGGCGAAAGGGTTGAAGTGATTGCCATTCCCTGCAGTCCACGTACAAGCATTTTTCAGCGCAAAGTCTTATACCTGGAGCAGGTGAATATTTTGTTTAACTGCTTACTATATTTGTCCATCATATATTATTGAACTTACAATGAACCAATTTGCATGATGTGTCTTCAAATCTTTTATATGTCTGGTTGCACCACAGGATGTTGTTTGTTTGTGTATTTACAATTAATCATATTGCTGATCCAATGTAAAAGTAACCATTTCCACAAATTATATTGACCCACTAATTAAACATGTTCATTTATTCATGTTTGTGTAATTAATACCAGTTTCATTACTTTGACAACTTCATTAATGTTGCCACGGCACATTGGTTTCTGTTCCATCTCCCTGTTTGTGATTTTTAAATGGTACTATATATGCATCTCCTTAAGCTTTCTTGCAACAATGCTTTTCAGATTGCTGATATTCTCAAGATAAATTCCCAATCGCTTTCAACAAAATATTGCTCTGGTCTGGATGCTTCTGCTGATGCTGAAATAAACTATGATGTTTATGAACTTATCCACAAGTTATTGTTGCATATACACCAAAATGAACCAGACGTTAGCAAGAGTATTTTGGTTTTCCTCCCTACACACTATGCATTGGAGCAGCAATGGATCCGTCTATTTCCTTTTAGTTCAACCTTTAAGGTACATATTCTTCACCGGAGTATTGACACTGATGAAGCACTTCAGACTATGAAGATCTCAAAGTCTTGCCGAAAGGTACATACCCCTATATTTCTATCATACCATACGTTATTCTTTTTTCTTACCAATACTTGGTTCTATTTCTGGCTATGTGGTGCCAGTAGCGAGAAATAATGATAACAGTAATACATTGGATTATTTTATGGAATTTTTGTTTATGCTCCCTCCTCTTTTTATAAGGCACACACAGATATCAATATTCAAAATTAATGAACTTTGACAAAAAAATGCCCAAGAGTCTGTATATGGTGAGATATAAATTTAGAAGGGGCTCTTGCGTTTTTATCCTTGTTTTGTATCGAAATTGTGATTTTGCCCCTATTTTTTTTACTTTGTGAATTTACCCCTATGATTTCAAAACGAAGCACCAGTTTACCCTGCTCCGTCATCCACCCCTAACGGTGTTAAACTTTGTACAAAAGGACATGAATGCCCAAGCGATTTTGCCCCTGTTTGTTATGCCTAATTGTGATTTTACCCTGATTTGGAATTAGACTTTTTTATTGTAGGCTGACAATTGATTAAATTTGGTCAAACATATTTGGCACAACTTGCAATTATTTGAACTCAGATTTAATATTGATAAATATTCAAAATTTTGGCAGCACCTTTGCTATATTTTGCTAGCATCATGACAACAATATGAAGCACATATTAAACACATAAGAAAAATCATGGAGAACCACAACATTTCAAAGTCTACCATACAACATGTCAACATGTCCACAAAAGTTGTGAAAAAAAAACATGTCCACAAAAGCTACAGGTCTACACCATGTCACATGTCCACAAAAGCAACTGCACCATGTCACATGTCCACAAAAGCAACTGCACCATGTCACATGTCCACAAAAGCAACTGCACCATGTCAACATATCCACAAAAGAAACAAGTCTGCACCATGTAAACATGTGCACAAAAGCTACATCCATCTCATTCAAGGACCACCTAGAGACCTAACAAACTAGCTAGCCTTCCTCCTGTTCGCCCTCCTCTTCCCCTCCCTCTGAAAAGCATTGAACAGGTTGGTTAGTAATGATTACATCAACAAATAAGTACACCAATACAACTATAGAATGGTAAGTTACATTGGCTCACTGCTGCCCTCTCCTGATTCTCTTCCTCTGACCACTTTCAAGAATACATCAAGTGTTCCCTTGTACTGGAAGCAATAAGGAGGACAAACTGGCTCACTTCCTAATACGAGACCACGTGTGCATGAAGGAGAGCATCTGAATTCAGACAGGATCTAGAAACACTGAAAACACATCAGCAGCAATCCTCAAGTCTAATACACTAGTTTGAGGGTTAAAGCCGTGAGGATGGAATTGGACTGTTGACAACTGACACAGTACCGCCAACAACATTTTTAGAAATGAATTTTTGTTGTAACATAAAAGGCATTGCAGTTTTCCAATAAAAACAAGCGAGGTCATCAAAGACGATAGCTTTAACTAAGAAATCAGCACCATCTATATCAACTAAAAAATGGGTTGTCTACGTCCTAAAATTGGTTGCATGGCCAAAATCATCACAGACCTCATCCTAACAATCAGCACTACAGTTTAGTACCCCGGTGGTCTTATAGCAAGATAAATAACATAATCAGTATATCTACCAAAAAGTAACAAAATGCAGCCAAATCCCGCATTGTGCAATAACTGAACACCCCTGACGAACTAACCAAGTATCCAAACCTGCTTGTTGAACAAGCAATTGAAGGACATGAACTAAGAAGAGTCTACGCAATGCACCCGGTTCAGGTTGGTTGAGCAGCCCACTGATCACTAGCACAAACATAAACCAATCCATGTCATTCCTTACCCGCCTTCCTGGCCAAGCATGAAAATAACAAAAACCATGTCCTGAAATTTGCATGCCAAACAAGCAAAACGGCAATAGCTGGCAGATGAACATAGCTACAAACATTTGGATCACACCACTGACTTGGCCAATCCCACGGGGACCATGACAAAGAGCCCAAAGACTACACATAGACATCTATAAACACAAGCTCCATTTTGGATTCCTCACCGATCTAGTCACCCAAAATACAAATCCTACACGCAGCACTCGAAGCGAGATCAGCCACCGAAGTTAGCCATCACAAATTCAAACCACGCTTGCAGCAGCAGTAACGAAATGAATCGGCTTCCTCACCGCATCCGCCAAGCGCCGCCATCCGGGCAGGTGGTGGTACAAACACCCTGCCGCTGGGCTCGCAACCTCGCTTACATCGAGACACAGAAACGCGTTAGACGCCGGCGGATGCACACAAACACTCTCGGGGAGGAGAGTCCTGCGTGAGCGAGGGTGAGTGCCTTGGGGAACCGACCTTGGCGACATCTAGAGGGTTGACGATGATAGCCGAGACGGCGGCGCGGCGCCCGGCGGCGGAGAGCACGCGCTCGAACATCCCGAGCTCTGGTCCGCCCTCGCGGCCGAGAGCGGGACCCGAGAAGAGGGGGGACGGAGAGGACGAGCCTCGGTGCGAAGGCGTTCACGCCGCGAGAGAGGTCGACCACAAGGCGGCGGCGGCGGTCATCCATGTGGGGAGGAGCCCCGAGCAGCCCACCATAGCGCCGGATCGGCTCGGAAACCCTAGGCCACGCCGACTCCGCTCTCGATCGGGATTCGGGCGGCGTGGTGGCAATGCGGCCGCGATCGTGATCCGCCCATACGATGCCGCTCCGCCGCCCCTCGCTCCCGGCCGCTCAGCGTCCATCGCCGCCAGCGCCGCCGGCGGCGCGGCGCGAACACCGCCCGCCGCCGCCGCCTCGATGCCACGACGCCTTGCGCCCCAGCGTCCGGGCGCTCCGCGCCGCGCGTCGCCCGATGCCGCACTTTCGCTCCGTCTTCGATCTGCAAGATTGCGCCGCTTGAGCCGCCGCACCCACGCCAAGCGCTCCGCCGCCATGAACCAAGCGCCCGCTCCCTCCTCTCCGATGCGGATAAGGGGCAGTGTGGGCATTTGGACTTTTCTTTTCATGTTTAGAATTTTTTTAATTCATCTATTCAATGGGCATCTGACGGACATCCAAAGCAGGGGTAGACGGACAGTTCAGTTCAAAATAACAAGGACAAAAACATCATTAGCTAATCTCGCCACCTTGTATGAACACAAAGAGGAAGGCGGCACCGACTTAGCTGCTGTGTGTGTGAACACAAAGAAGGGAAGGCGGCGCCGACTTTGCCCCCTCGCTGCTGTGATATCATCAGAGCAGCTGCAGTCAGCGGCGCCAGCTCACGGCTCACCTTGCAAAAGATCAGAGAAACAGCGCAAGGGCGGCGCAGAGTCACCTGTCCAAAGTTATCTAGTTATCATGCCCGCATGGGCGCTGCACATGGACTAGATAGTTAGAGTTGTATAAATAGATATGTATGGTAACTCAGTAAAGAGAGCTCAGATTTGCCATCACACAGACAGGGCCTCGGCCAATGCTGTTGTCTTGTATTGTGCATGCTTGCTCTGTTCTCCCTTCTTCTTCTAGCTCGTCCATGGTGTGTGGGTACGGACAACGCCGGTACGTGGTCTGCACGGCTAGTGGGTGCTCGGCAACACTAGCGCGTGCTCGGCGAGACCGACAAGTGCTCCACTCGCCTGAGCCGGTGCTCGGCAAGATCGGCTGGAGTGGTTCACTGTCGTGAGCCGGTGATCCTGTGAGACCAACGGAGTGGTCTGGAGGCCATCTCGGTGGTCTGGAGGCTATCAGATAGTGGTTTGGAGGCCATCTCGGTGGTCTGGAGACTATCTGTAGTGGTCTGGAGGCCATCTCGATGGTCGGGAGGCTAACTGTGGGCCAACAAACACAAAGTTAAAAAAATAGGGGCAAAATCACAATTGGAGTACTGGACAAGGGCAAGAACACAATTTTCCCAATTTAGAAATTTATTCATATCTCCATTACTAAATATGATGTCGATTTTATGGTCATTGGCTTATATCACATAAAGAGATATTAATGGTGAAAGTGTATCATTGGAGACGAGACAATACTGGCTCAAATCACACCATACATTTTGAAATGGATGAAGTGTGGTTGTATCATTATTTTCTAATTGCAATAGCATGGTTGCTGAAATATCAAGCAGAAATACCTCTCTTTCCTGATCTCATTTATGCCTCAGTTACATGTCATTCCTGATTAGCTGTTGATGTTTCTTGTATATGTTAATTTATGCATCAGCATGATATGTGTTTCTTATCGCTGTATGAGTTATGGGGAATTACACTTCACCAAATATAAGATCATCAACAATTTCAAGGCTTCTTTTTTAGGAAAATACAGTAGGGAACATGCACACTCTATTCATCAAGACACCTTTTATGCCATTTGAATTGCCTATTCAATAAAGTAAGAACCCCAACTACCTTAGTTATTACAACTATTGAGAGGTATCATAGCCATTGTAACCTTAATCACCATGAGTGCAAATGGATTTATATTTGAGATGTGAAGGGCTGCCTTTTAAAAAGGGGAATTAGTTCTGTGACTGGACTACAAGGATACCCTGTAACACTTGAAGGGATGTAACGTAATTAGCTGTAACAAATAACAATACAGATGAACTTTGTTTGGGAGCGTTTTATATTTAGATTGTTGAAATGATCTGTTACCAATAAAGCACAATGGAAGTTTCTTTTTCCCTGCAGGTGATACTGGCTACAAACATTGCTGAATCATCAGTTACTATACCAGGAGTTGCATATGTTATTGATTCTTGTAGATCATTGCAAGTCTACTGGGACCCAATTAGGAAAACAGACGCAGCTGGGCTTGTTTGGATTTCCAAGTCTCGGGTAACTAAATCACAGATGTCCTAATCCTTTTCTTGTTCAAGTATACTTTTTAGCTTGAAACTTTTGTAACTATTCTTTAATCTTTTCCTAGGCTGAGCAGAGTAAAGGCAGGACAGGTCGAACCTGTGATGGTCAAATTTATAGTTTGGTAACTGGAACATTTTATAGCAGTTTAAATGATCATGAATATCCCGCCATTTTGAGATTATCCTTAAGGGAGCAAGTGCTCATGGTTTGTTGTGCAGAGCCCAGATTGATAAATGACCCTAGCGGTAATTCTTTTTCTCTGCAGCTCAACCACCCTTAATCCTTAATTCATGCTTGTTTTGTGATTTATTTATGTTATACTCTCGTTCATTGTTTTTAATTGGAAGCAATCTATGATTGTCCCTGGTGAGTTTGTCGCTGTCCTCTTTTTTTTTTGACACCTTCAAAGTGCAAACCTTGACACTTAAATTTCATAATTCTATATTTTTTTATCAAATTACACAAAAGATTTCACACAATGGAGGTACTTTTTATGAAGAATACATCGATACTATATTCATCACACAAGATATCACACAATGGAGGTACTTTTTTATGAAAAATACATCAATAGTATATTCATGTGATTAGTTCAAAAACTTATGTATATATTTGTGGTCAAGTTTTTTGCTACCTAGTTAGTTAGGTTAAGATAAACCTCTTACTATATTTTTTCTTCAGCACTTCTGCAGAGGGTTCTTAATCCACCAGATCCAGATGCTATTGAAGATGCACTAGAATCACTTGTTCAAATTCATGCGTTGGAGATTACAAATTCTGGACGCTATTTGCCATTGTCATTTGATTCTTCTGTTCTTGCCCTTAAATTTTGTGAGCTTGGCGCTGTCCATGAAGGAATTCTAATAAGCATCATGTTGGACATCCAGCCACTTCCTATCGTGCAACCTTTTGGCTATCAAGCACTGGTATGTGGTATGCTTTAGTTGGGTTATGGACCATCCTTCATCTCCAGCTCCAAGTGTTGTGGTAGTTATTCCCTGTTATCTGTTTTACAGCGCCAGAAGTACAGAGATAATTATTTCAAGGGAAATGGCAGTGTACAAATTGGCAAAAAGGAAGCTACTACCATGGGAAATCTTTGTGCATTTCAATTTTGGGAGCGTGTTTTTAAGGTATATCCTATGTGTACTAATCCCTGTGCATACATTGGACATTTGATAGTTTTGTTTTGCAACATTGATAATTTGAAGTCTTAAACCATGACATGCCAACATTATTAGAACAAGGTTTTTGCTTCAGTTTTAAAATGCCCTTGAACTTTTTATTGTCTGCAATTCGGGATTAAATTCACCTGTATTTCAGGACAAGCACCGTCTGGAATATCTAAAAGATGTGGCGAAAACTCGAGAACCAGAAGAATCACATACCTTCCTTACTAAACCTGAAGAGGAGTGGTGTGCAGTTCACAATCTCGTCCCTGCAGCGTTTAAGAACGTCTCTGAAATTTGTATGTCCTCTGCCTGTACTCTTGCGATTTATGAGAGTATACGTACTCCTAGTATGTTACCTTAGAGTAGTGGCTTAGTACCATTGTTTTTGTCATGCATTTTTCCAATATATATTGGAAAACTGTGCAGGAGATATTTGAAAAAGGTAGCCTTCTTGGTCTGTGTAGAAGTAGCTTGGGTTCAAACAAGGCTTACTTGGTGTTAGGATCTACTCGTAGAAGTGCAAGATATTTTCATACAATTTGAGTAACACTTGTCAGCAGCTAACTCGTTCTTTTGACTAGATGATGATGTTATGATGCAACTGCACCGTTTTAGGCCAAGTTTTCTTGTCAAAATCAATCCTCCAAAGTTTCTTCAGCCTTCTGAATTCAACCACACGTGTCTCTGTCATAAAATACTGGATCTAGAGGTGGATATGGATCCACTCTCGTTAGAGGCCGAGAATTCTCACAGCGATTCGCAGAAGCGATGTGCTGCAACTCCATATGTTTCGCCAACTGATTTTGGGACCAGTACCATTGTTGAATTGCTGAAGACACTTGTCAAGGAGGTGCGCTCTAGTCGATGAACTTAATGAGTATCTATGTTAAATGCAGTCCGATTAATTATCTGTGCTACCCATAATGATTCTTATTTGGTCCACAGATGAAAACACAACATGCTGAGGAGAAGACCCTTTCTTATAAGGGACAACTTGGTTCTCTTGTGTGATGGGATAAGTCTCATGTGTTGGCTGGTCTTTGTGGGGCTGTGCTGGTCACATGGTCCTTGTGGCTGCATGGTCTGTTTTTAGGACAGCATCTTAGACTAGAGGACAACATCTTAGAGAACAGCATCTTAACATCTAGGACAGCATCTTAGACTAGCATCTTGGCATATGCTTGGCTGGCTAGTAACCTATAAATATGTACTCCCAACCCCTCAGGTTAGCATGGCATTTGTGTGAGAAATAAACTAGAAAATTGCCCCAACTCCTAGTGTCATCCTCTCTCGATGAGAGTAAGAATTCTGCTACTACCAAGAGTAAGAATTCAACGACTAACAATGTGAAGCCAACCTTGGGAACTGAGGAATGTGTGTTTTTTGCTAATGGATCATGCAATCTTGGGGCTGCATGCCGCTTTTCTCATTCATCCCTTGCTCCTAAACCAGTATGCAAGTTCTATCTCACACTACAGGTATGGTTTTTCATATTTTATTTTATGTTATGTTATTGGTTGATCTTTCACATTTTGTTGGCTCATGTCTCCTTCATTCAAGTTTGTAGCCCAAGCTGTTAATTTAGGCTGTTTTCCTGTGCTTCTAGTAGCAAGAATTTTTATTCATAATATTTCTGTATGGCCAAATTCAATGCAATACAATGAATAAATTACAAATGATGCTGTTTCACCTTGCATAGATTTTGTATTTTCTGAAATGCATGGGTACTGAGTTACCCCTCACATCTCTCTGTTTTGGTCTCTGATGTTATGTTCTCTCGAATCAGGGTTGTCGAAGTGGTAACTCTTGTCCATACTCACATGATTTTGGCTCCTTGGTTTCTGCACCTGTCACATCTGGAGTATGCTCTCAAGAAGGCGGAGCCACCTCATTGTGCTGTACAAGGTTGCTTCCTGCTGATGGAGATGGGTATATTCTTGTCATGAATGATAAAACCCTGGAGTTCTCTAGTAAGCTTAGCCAGTTTTATGATGCCTGTAAGATTGTTGCTGGTACACCTGGTCTTCAGTCTGCTGCGTCTTATTCGGTTCCAAAGGGCCTCAAGATACTCGAAAAATTGGCTGATCCATCTAGTCTAATCACTGGGCTTGAGCATAAATTACCAGTTCCTTGGACACAACTTAAGCGAGTTTTTTGGTTCGCTGACTTCGATAATGATGAGTCAGACAGTGAGCAGGCTCTCTTGCATAAGTTCTTCGCGGATATTGCCATCAAGATTTTGTCAGAAAGGCTGTCTGACCTGCAGGTCATCTTGATCATGAAAAACACAAGATATATTCAGTTACAGGTAAGCCATACCTCAAGGCTCATTTCAAATTCAATATCCAACACTTGACATTGTGCTCAACTTTGAAATATCACTTGCGGCTGTTTTTTCAGGTGGAAAGATTGGCGAGAGAATGCTACTTTTTCCTCAGCGAATCGTTTATGTTTGATGAAGCAACTCTAGGATGGTTCTCAGATATCTCCAGGCACCCAAGAGGGATGCAAGTGGCAGCACCAGTCACCTACGTCTTCAACATGCATCCTCCCTCCACTACTCAGTTTGGGGATTATCCAGCGGAACTTCGGGAGGCTTTACGCAGGGATTAGTTAGGCCAGGTTATCCACGTGAATAGCTAGTGTCCTCTGAATTTCTTAGTAGTGAACCTTGTTCGTGGTATTGGCACTGAAGCCCTTTCTGTTTGCGACTTGTGATCTTGCTCACACTGTCACACGTTTTAAGTTAGACACTCGGGAGTATTGCATAACTCCATTCAGGTGGTGTCGACTGTCATCTCTAGGACTGGTTATTGGGCTACTGCTTAGCCCTGGGCAAAATTAACCTAGAATCGAAAACTGAACCGAAATACTCGGAATCAAAATCGAAAGAACTGGAACCGAAAAATTCAGTTCCTAATACTGAGGAACTGAAATAATGAAGAAAATTCGGTTCTTACTCTCGGGTAACCGAATTTACCGAAAGAACCGAATTATATTTGACCTACTATGTATTTGTGTTACTATATTACTTATTGTTTTCTTATAAATTATTATTATTAAAAATTAATATAGTGTTGCATAAATTTGTCTTACAACACGTATATTTACTGTTGTCTTGAGGTCTTCTTAAAAAATTCGTTTAGTTCGGTTAGAACCGGAACCGAATCGAAACCAAAATGGTTGGTTCCGAGAATTTTTGAGAACTGATTAGTTCCTATTTTCTGAGAACCGAATTTTGTAAAAAACCGAGAACCAAATGCCTAGGGGCTTACTACTGCTTGCAAATACATCATCATTTGTGGGCGTAAAATGCTTGACCTGGTAAGTTAGGAACGCTTGAGTGCTTTTGTTGACGGTGAAATTGTACGTTCACGATCTCATCTATAGCGTGCAGGCCAAAGCATGCTGATCTAGGCTCAAACGAAATTTACCACTTTGCCAAATTTCGGCGCCTATAACAATATGTGGCCTCTGGAGAAAATCAATGTTTTTTTGAGCAGTCGGGGAAATTCCCCACCTATTTTTTATTGATAAAAAGAAGTCTACATATGCACGAGAAATACATGAGAAGGAGCTTACAAAGCTCAAATGAAAACACCAAGACAGCTAGGCCAGACTCTCCTTCCAAATCCTGAGGGGATCTTCGATGCTCGGCTTGGCTTTGGTACAACCATTCCATGTTTTTGCTTGAAGAGCAGTTTCCAGTTATGAAAATTGCAAGGTTTGCTGTCGAAGATAAGCCCATTTCTCATGATCCAAATGGTCCAAGCATGCAGTGATAACAATTTCTCTAAATATGTTGCTGCCAAAATCTACTCTGGATTACCATAGCTAAGGGTTGAAGATTCAGATTCCATTGAATTGCTAAGTAGTACCAACATGAGGAGCTGAATGGGCATTCAAAGAATAAATGGAAGCTTGTTTCTTCAAGCTGCAAATGACACAACTGTAATCGTCCAGGGCTTTGTTCTTTCTCCAGAGCAAGTTCCTTGTGTTGAGCCTGTCTTTGAGTAGGTGCCAGAAGATGAATTGATGTTTCCCAAGGTTACCTGAAGACCAAAGCCAGGAGAAGAGAGGAGAAGCTTCCTGTGATCCCTGTAAAAGAGAGTAGGCTTTCCTGGAGCTAAAAGAGTAAGAATTCCAAGTAGTCCATTTGTCTTCAGTTTCTGGGTCCCAAGTTCTTTCCTGCAGGAGCTCAAGAAGGGACTCAAGCTCACTAGAAGCCTGAGCTGAAAGGGGCAAGGCAAAAGTTCTGGACAAAATCAATGTTCGTGTTGTGAAATACTTTAATGTGGAATAATGTAGTGATGCAGGTCAACAGATGCCTTCTCGGCTTCTCGACGTGCGCGGGGCTGCAAAAAACAATAAAGAAGCGTCTCACTGGCTGCCTCGGTTACAAAAGAAGACTGGGAATTCCTTAGCCGTTCTACTCTATACTTTATACAAGGGAAAAAATAAAGAGCCTTTTTTTTGAAAGGCAATAAACAGCTCTTTGTTTCTCTCTATTTATCTATTGTTTTATATTATGCCCTGTACATCGATAGAGCGATTTCTTAACAGTCCAGACATCTTTTGGAAGACTGATTTTCGTGAAACAGATTTCCGGTGTTGTACGCATGGCCTAAAATAGTTTGGCCAAACAAGCATTCTAGATATAATGTCTCACCCTCCACATACTAACAAGACTACATTTTGGAAAAAAAATCCGGCTTGCGAACTCCACCCCGGTTGCGGCGAGCTGGGCAACCTCCACCCCGCCCAAGAAGAACGTGGGCAGCCACGACGAGCATGCGGGCGGCCTCCACCCCGGCCAGCCGTCGCGAGTTCCGGAGCGTGCACTCTGCTTCGGTGATTATTTTTAGAAACTGCGATTACGGGCGAGGAACATTTGGGCCAGCGTTGTGGTCTCGTGGCCCACCAACGGAAGCATCCGGACGCTCTGTTCCAAGAATTACCGAAAAAATGTAAATAAATCTGCAATGTGATTATATAGAATGGAGGTAATACTCGACCTCTGCGACAGTAATAATATCATATCATCTATTTATAACTCCAATAATACTCCCTCTGACTAAATTATAAATTATTCTAAATATTTTTTTAGAGTCAAATCATCTCAAGTTCGACCAAATTATAAGTCAGTTTCAAATTATAAGCACACTGGAGCTGCTCTTTGGCACATGTGGTTCTGGATGGGCGCGACGGCCAAAAGTGAAAATCAAGGGGGCTCTGGAGGAGCCCAGGGATGAGGAGTTCAAGGAGGAATTTAATGGCCTACTATTTTTTGATGATTTGAGTAGAGGTTTTGTTGGAGTGAGTTTTTTATCCAACAACCCTTAAAATAATAGAATAGGGGCTGAATAGGTTCTATTGGAGTTGCTCAGCAAAACAAAATAATAAGAAATTGGCTGCATACCAAATGGTTGACCGAAATTGTCACACATTAAAACTTTGCGAGGGCTTGTTTGTTTTGATAGATTTAGAGTTGAATCCAACTTATTCTGAGTATATTATAATATATATTATGCCAAATCTGCTTCATTTTCCATTTCCCACTTATCATATCATCTATAAACCGGCCCGATCCATGCTAAAGCCCATAGCCCAAGCCACGATCGGCCCATTCTCCCACCACTAAACCCTAAACCCTTCCGTTAAAACCCCCTTTCTCCGTTGCCGCCACGCCGCCGCTCCCACCTTTACCCTCCGCCGCGAAAACCCTAGAACCTACCCACCCCCACGGCCCGCCGCCATGTCGTCCGCGACGCTGGCCGTCGCAGCACCCGCCTCTGAGCACTCCAAATCGAAGAAGAAGAAGCACAAATCGAAGGAAGACCCCGCCGCCGCTGCCGCCGCCGACCCGCCGTCGCTCGCTGAGGCCGAGGAGAAGACTGATGGCTACCTCATCAAGCCGCAGTCCCTTGTGCCGTCCCTCAACACCTCCACCTGGCCGCTCCTCCTCAAGAACTACGACCGCCTCAACGTCCGCACCGGCCACTACACCCCGCTCCCCTCCGGCCACTCGCCGCTCAAGCGCCCCCTCGCCGAGCATCTCCGTTACGGCGTCATCAACCTCGACAAGCCGTCGAACCCGTCCTCCCACGAGGTGGTCGCCTGGATCAAGCGCATCCTCCGCGCCGAGAAGACCGGTCACAGCGGCACGCTCGACCCCAAGGTCACCGGCAACCTCATCGTCTGCATCGACCGCGCCACGCGCCTCGTCAAGTCGCAGCAGGGCGCCGGCAAGGAGTACGTCTGCGTCGCCCGCTTCCACGCCGCCGTGCCGGACACCGCGCGGGTGGCCCGCGCGCTAGAGGCGCTCACCGGCGCGGTGTTCCAGCGCCCGCCGCTTATCTCTGCTGTCAAGCGCCAGCTCAGGGTGCGGACTATCTACGAGAGCAAGCTCCTGGAGCACGACCCCGAGCGCCACCTTGCCGTGTTCTGGATCTCCTGCGAGGCAGGTACCTATGTCCGGACTCTCTGTGTGCACCTTGGGCTGCTCCTTGGTGTTGGTGCGCATATGCAGGAGCTGCGCCGTGTCAGGTCGGGGATCCTCGGGGAGCAGGACAACATGGTGACCATGCACGATGTGATGGACGCGATGTGGTCGCTGGACAACTACAAGGATGAATCATACTTGAGGCGTGTCGTGATGCCACTAGAGGTACTGCTTACTAGCTACAAGAGGCTTGTTGTGAAGGACTCTGCTGTAAATGCTATCTGCTATGGTGCTAAGCTTATGATTCCCGGGTTGCTCCGATTTGAGAATGATATTGAGACCGGGGAGGAGGTGGTTCTCATGACGACAAAGGGTGAGGCTATCGCGATTGGTATTGCTGAGATGACTACTGCTGTGATGGCGACCTGTGACCATGGTGCAGTTACAAAGATCAAGAGGGTGGTGATGGACAGAGATACATACCCGAGGAAGTGGGGGCTTGGCCCGGTGGCACTCAAGAAGAAAAAACTGATTGCTGAGGGTCTCCTTGACAAGCATGGGAAGCCAAATGAGAAGACACCAGCTGAGTGGCTTCGGAATGTGGTGCTTCCCACTGGTGGTGATGTTTCAATTGCCAGCATTGCAGCTGCTCCTGAGCCAGAGAAGGTGAAGGTGGAGCAGGACACAGCTGTGACTGAGGAGGTCAAGGAGAAGAAAAAAAAGAGGCAGAAGGATGATGAGGACAATGATGCTGATGCTTCTGTTCCTGCGAAGAAGATGAAGGTTGAGGAAGTTGCTGAAGCAGTGGAAGGGGAGAAGAGTGAGAAGAAGAAGAAGAAGAAGAAGAAAGACAAGGGCGAATCTGGATCAGCTGAGGCTGAGGCTGTGGAAGTCAAGGATGAGGTTGATGCAGCTGATGAGAAGGGGACTGAGAAGAAAAAGAAGAAGAAGAAAAGCAAGGAAGGAAGTGATGCTGCAGCTCCGGAGAGTGCTCAGAATGGAGATGGCACAGATGCTGAGAAGAGTGAGAAGAAAAAAGAAGAAAAAGAAGAAGAACCGGGATACAGAGGAGTCACAATAGGTGTAGTTTATGTTGGCTGGCTACTACCTTCGTTTAGAGTTGCTGGGGAAGATTGAAATGCCTTTCTTGCTTGCCTTGTAGCTCTTGCAACTGCTATGCCTAATGTACCATCCTTAGGTTATTACTATTCCATTGCTTTGAACTGCTATGCCAAGTGGTGGTATTTTCATTGGAACTCTTGAACAACGATGGCTGTATTGTTGTTTCGCTTATACCAGATAATGCAATGAGTTTTTCTATCATCTTGGTTTTCAGGACGACCACTCAGTTGATATTTTTGAGCTTTCGCAGTCTGATCTTCCTGCTGTGATGATGTTCTTGAGCTAAAGTAGCAAATCTTGGTTATTATTGGATCTCAACATTTACACCACACTGGGAGTAGCTTATGATGTGGTAAAACTTTTAGTGATCTGAGAACCTATGTTACTTCCTCCTAAATTGTTATTCAATGCTTTGGTTCACTGATTTGGAGAAAATATAAATTGTGCTTTGCCTAATGTTTTCTTGGCTCTCAAGAGATGCATTTCTGTTTTGGTCCATGGTGCTAAGGGATGTTTAGGGCATATTTACTCTAGATCATTACTTTTACCATTTTCTTCATAGTGTTCGTTGAGTTCTATTTTATGTCGTTGTAGGTTGCCCCGCTGTACTGTCACTTGAATTCCAGATGTTTCTAAGGACCAACATTCTTGCTGTTCCTCGCATCATGGTTCTTTCAGACTGTAAGTATTGGTAGCTCTGTGCATTTGGGGTTTGGTTGAGATGTGGTAGGGACAAAATTTTGTGTTGCTAAGCGCACGTTGCTTTTCTAGCTATCATTCTTTCTCTTTCTTATCAGGTGTGCTGCCTAACTAACTCATTCTTATCAGGTGTGCATGAGGTTAGTCATAGGTATAGGCATAGCTTTTGCACCTGTTATCAGACTTTGGCACTTGGCTCCAACCTCCAGGGTGCTACTTCCGATTCTTCAGTGAACATACATTGCACTCAAGTATTTAGAATTAACACTGGGTGCTTTGGGTCTGCATCCGTCCCCTAGGGATCCCCTCTAAGAGGGTCTGATGCTCTACTTGGTGCAAAGGAACTTTAACATTTTTCATGTATCTCATGTGCCTGATTCAGACAACATTTAATTTTGTAATTGTTTGGCTATAGAAAAAAAATTCTGAATTGTCTGTTTGGCTATAGAAAAAAGTTATGAATTGTCTCTTTTGTGAGTTGTCCTTTTAATTGTACTAGTTGATTGTGGAATAGAATATTGTTATCTGGAAATTTCAAAAAATTCAGACACTAACTCCCGGACTTTAATTGTTAAATTCAGTTCGAGAGAATGCCTTGAGTGAATGATAATGTGAAGTTTAAGGCAATTGTCCCTGCCAGGATCAAACCATAGCTTATACAGCGCCTTTTCTTTATCAGAAATCAGGTATCCATTCATAAGCTAATATAAAGATCAGAGAAGAAGTGCAGGAAAGCTGCTAAAATCGTGTCCATATATCTGCCCCACATCAATATGTGCATTGCTAGTATAAAATTGAAATCTAGCATGATGATAAAATATATGCATGCAAACGTTAAGATTGAATGTCTTGTGGCCTTAATCTTGTCAGTTTACACCATTTCTTAATGTTTATCACAAACCTGATTGAACATCTCTGCTACAAATTTGTAGTGTAGTCGACAGGTGACATTGTTCTCAACTGCAAAGCATAATTTCTCTATTGATTTTGTTCAGGTGGGAAGAGTGGCAAGAGAGCTTTTTTCCTCAGTGAATCATTCATCAGTCACGTAGCTACGTTCTCGACATGCAACCTCCCACTATCACACTTTGGTGACTTGGTGAGTGCTGACCGTCCAGCAGTGTTATAAAACATGTTTCCAACTATTTGGACATTTCTCTTTTCGTCTTTCATGATTAACATAATAGATGAAAGTAGAATACATAGACATAAAAGATAGAGAGACTATTTTTTATTCCTCTCAATATTGATAATTACCGTATATATAGTCCTGCTAAGATCTAAGAGTTTGATAAGAGCCCACGTATAAACGGACTAGGATTAGGATTCCTCATTTTTCTTTCCTTTTAGGATAGAGTCTGTATGTTTTACAACACTCCCCCTTAGGCGATTACCACGATATGCACATGCCTCATTAAAAACTCCATCCGAAAATCCAGTGGGGGGAAAATGGTTCTTAGAGAAAAGAGTACAACACATTCGTTAATTGCATTGCACTTGTTGTCTCATTAAAAACCTTGTGTGAGAAACCTTCAAGTAAAAACCCACTTAGGGAAAAAAAGTATTGTATTTAATCTTCTTGGTCATTCATTCTTCAGGATATTCTAATCTTCATGAATAGATATTGATCTTCATGATCTATGCATAAACTTTAATGTTTTAACATATATGATCTACTTGATCTTTGTAATTCTAGTGGTTTTAATTACCTTTAAGGTAGATTCAATCAAATTGCTCCCCCTCATAAAGCCATCATTTGAACTTCATTGTTCAAGCCACACTTTTCATAAATGTGTGCTTAATAATGATATGCAGTACTACAATACTATATCCTTCAAAACGTTGGCTCAGAATTCTTCTATGAATTATAATATGAGTAAATAAGAGCGATATACTTCATGCATAAATGACCGCTTATTAGTTGTGCAAAATAAATAAAAATTATCCTTCAGGGTATTAAATTGTAACACCCTAAAATTTGCAAGATTTCAAAATAGGTTAAAATGATTTAATTATACAATTTATGAGCATTTAAGCTTAGAAAAAGGAAAAAAATAACTTTGTTAAAATTAAAATCCAATATAAGGTCTAGCTATATGTTTATGCATACATGCTGCTGCATATTTATTTTGTGATGATTGGGTTTGATCAAAACTTTAAAAGGATTTAAATTTAAATTGAATTTGGATTTAAAAATGTGTTTAAGAAAATAAAAAGGAATTGCTTTTCCTCCCCTCTCCCTTCCCTGTCATTCGGTCCACTCTTTCTTCTTCTCCCGCAGCAGCCCACTTCTTCCCTTCTCCTCCGCAGCCTAGCAAGCCATAGTTTCCCTTCAGTTCTCCCACGCCTCCGCTCGTGGGCGGCCCGACAAGCCCGGGAAGGCAGTCGTCGCCATCTCTCTCTCTCTCTCACATTTGAACCGGGCTCGTGTCGGTAGTGCCATCGTCTTCCTCCTCCCGTCTCTGCGCCAGACTCTGCTTGGGAGTCCCCATCCGCGCCGATTTCTCACGGATTGGCGTGCGCCCCACGCCGCTGTCCCATAAATATTGAGCCCCTGCACCGTGCTGCCTCCCTACCAAACCCTAGAGCAAGCCGTATCGCCTCCACCCGAGTCGCCGTGTCGTTTGAATCTCGCTGTGGGGGTATTAACCCCTATACCCTTACGGCTAAGCTTGGGTTGGCTCGGATCGATAGGTTCACCCACGAAAGATGACGTGCGCCCAGATTAACTTTGATCGAGT
Source organism: Miscanthus lutarioriparius (assembly GCA_904845875.1). NCBI lineage: Eukaryota > Viridiplantae > Streptophyta > Magnoliopsida > Poales > Poaceae > Miscanthus > Miscanthus lutarioriparius. Next base: position 85,990,039 of record CAJGYO010000006.1, read on the forward strand.
CCCGCACAAGGAATCAAGACGGATTTGGCGACCAAGCGTGATCCTCGTCGATTAGAATAGGAATCCTTATCCGCCACATATGGCAATTGTAACCGACTAGGATTAGTTTCAGATCAGTAACCCCGCCCCCGGACTATATAAGGCGGGCGGGGACCCTCTAAAATTATCTCTCATTGACATACAAAGAATACCAATCGAGACGCAGGGGCGTAGGTATTACGCCTTCTTGGCGGCCGAACTCGGATAAAACCTCGTGGTATCCGTCTTGCGCCACCGTCTTGTTCGGGACTTGCGCTTTTGTCGCCGATAATCTACTACCTTGGGCATACCCCTAGGTAGACCGCCACCATATTTCGCCGACAATGGCGCGCCCGAGTAGGGGAGTGCGTCGCTTCCTCAGCGAACAAGATGGTCATCATCTCCGGCTCCATGGCTACGCCTCGACGGCCTCACGCTCACCATCGGCGAGATCACTTGGACCACCGCCCAGACGTCTCCATCACCATGACCGAGGCGTGTATTCAACCCGCAGCCGACGACTACTTCACCGCATCGGCTACGGTTCCGACCACGGTGAATACGGCTCGACCACGGTGAATACGGCTCCGACCACGGTGAACACGGCTCGACCACCACGACGAACACGGCCTCGACCACGATGGATCCGGCTCCGACCACGGTACATCGGGCTCCGACCACGCCTACAGACCACGCCGACAACCCGTCATCCGCTTCCCGCTACGGAGGGAAGCGGATCGACGACACCGACCGCTTTCGACTCCATCGATCGGGTAATAGCCTCCCCACAACAGATCTATCCGACCAGCTCGGGCGATCGTCTGCACGGCTTGAACAGATCTTGTGGTCGATCTACTCGAGGGCGCTCCGCTCGTCGCCACGGCCGACCTTGGCGGCGGGCCTCCGACTCTGCGAGCACGAAGTCCCGACGGAGAACCACGTGTCCAGCCCTACGGCTGCGCGAACGCCGCCTTCAACTCACGCGCGTGCAACCTACGACGCCGCTTGGATCTATGTCTTACACACCGATCTCGTCCGGCCATGCAACATCGTCAACATGGTCCGGATTGAAGATTATCAAGAAGGGTCATCCACACGGTCCGAGAGGGTGACTCCAGCTCCTCATCCGGCATCGCATCCAACGATCTGTCCACACCGAAGTTTCAAATCACGAAGATGAAGGCGTCAAATACGATCTGGATCTACTAGACCACGCCCGGTTTTCCCCAATTTCCATCTTTCCCGCCAAGACGAGGGATTTGATCCATGTCGTCGACAAGAACGACGAAAGCCGCCAAAGCTTGGCGAAATGTAACAAGAAAAGATCGCACGCGAAGCACGCGCAACATTGACCGGTTTAATCGCCGGCAAATCGAAGCTGGCGGAACAGAGGCACGACGATAAGGATCCAACCGCGCGACCTCAACAATGCTTTCGGCGGGGTGGGGACAAGCAAGTCTTCAAGACCCCAAGCGCCAACGTAGCCGCTGCCATGGCGACAATGCAAATGTGCCCAACACTCCAGAAACCCAAGCAGTCCGTGATGAAATACAAGCATATCTGACGGCTGCTATGGCCCAGACCGCTGAGATGAATCAAGCCCGGGCCCCGTCCGTTTCGGTGGAATCAAGCCACAGCCGCCAATACTCAAGTCGCTCACAGCCGCTCAACCGACGTGGCTCGCGCAACAACGACCCGTCGGACAATCGTCAAGGCGGAAGCGGTGGTCATGATGGTGGTCGGGACGAAAACCGTCGCCGAGAGGATAACCGTCACGACGTTCGAGGTGACAACCGCCGGGATAACCGCGACAATCGCCGTGATAACCGCGGTGGTCGTGATGGCTATCGGGATCGCCGCGACGGCAATAACGATCTTCGCCATTACCTCGGCGGACGTGATCTGCGTGCTCGCATCAACCAGAGAGCCAACGATCGTGCATCCCATGAAAGCTATCGCCGTATGGAGTATGACACCGCCCACGGCCCTCCGGGTCTGAAGCAGTTCACTCCACACCTTCGCCAAGTCATATGGCCCAAGAATTTCAAGCTCGAGAAACTTCAGAAGTACGACGGCAAGGAAAACCCCGAATTATGGGTCATGCTCTCTTTAAACAAGCGTGCCGATCAGCCATGGTCGACGAGCACGTTATGTCTAACTACTTCCAGCTTGCCGCTTGGTCACGCAGTCACCAATGGCTAGTCAGCTTGCCAGCAAACTGTTTTGACTCTTGGCAGGAGCTCAAGCAGGCCTTCATCGACAATTTCATCGCTACTTGTGAACAACCCGGCAACAAGTACGATCTGCAACGGATCCGAGATCGGAAAGACGAACCACTGCGCGAATACGTTCGGCGTTTCTCGGAGATGCGCATCAAGGTCCCATCAATCTCCGACAATGAAGCAATCGAGGCTTTCGTCACCGGCCTCCGTTTCCACGACGCCCTAAGGGACAAGCTCCTCCGGAAAAGACCTGAGTCAGTCACAGCGCTCTTGGCCACCGCTAAGAAATACGCGGACGCTGACGACGCTAAAAAGATAATCGTCGAAGAAGAAGCAAGGATCCCACGCTCCGACCACCCTCCACGCCGCGACGATTATCAAGGCAACCGTAGTCGAACGACAATTTTGACCGCCGCAACCAACAAGAACGACTCCAAAATGACCACCGTGATCAACGTAATCAGCGGCGCAACCGCCGTGACGATTACAGGAGCAAGCGTGCTCGGGAAGACGACGGCGAGGTCAATACGGTGAAAAAGGGCGGCGGACGTCGTAACTACGAGGACGACTACGCCAAAGCATTGAAGGGCCCCCTCGCCACTCCATCCCAAGTCGAACCATACCATGGAGAATTGTCGCGTCCTCAAGACTATCTACACGCCGCCAACAAAGCTCCGGATATTTCCGACAAGCCTAATGACGTAAGGGAACAAAGCGCCGCGAGGACAACGACGACGATGATGCGCAGATCCTCGTCATAATCGCTCAAAGCCGACCGATCGCGTGCACACCATCATCGGCGGCAAGGTGTCCATCGAGACCAAACGAGAACGCAAGCTTTCGCCCGCTACCGCTTGAACGTGGCAAAGAACGACAACCTTCTCACCGATCCGCGGCTTCCTCCGTGGTCTCACCGTGAAATCTACTTCAGCAGGAAGGACCAATGGGCCGCCATACCCGAAAGTTGCAGTTTCCCTCGTCCTCGATCCTTGTATCAACAAGGTTCGATTCGACAGGTAATGATTGACGGCGGCAGCTCCATTGATATACTTTGTTCAAGAACAGCCGCCCGCTCTGAAAATAGCCCAGCGGACTGAAGCCGTCTGAGGAGGCATTACGGCTCGTTCTCCCGAGCGAGCTCCACACCTCTCGGGCGAGATCACGCTACTGCATGCGATTTGGGACTCCGGACCACTTCCGCACCGACTACGCCAACTTCGTGGTCGCCGATTTCGACGGCACCTACCATGCTATTCTTGGTCGAATCGTCACTCACCAAGTTCATGGCCATACCTCATTACAGTGTCTGTGCTCAAAATGCCTCTTGAGAAAGGAGTTTTAACCCTCGGGGGCAATGTATACGCAGCTTATAATTGCGCGAGGACGACAGCTTCAAAATAGCAGAGGCCCATGACCTCTCTATTCGCATGGCCGAGACCATGCTCGACGCTAAGAAGACCACGGCCGACCACTTGGAGATCCCAGAGCTCGAGGCTCCGCGCAAGAACATCAGATCCAAGGAGCACAAGACGATCCAACTGGTCGAGGGCGATCCCAGCACAACGGCCCTCATCGGGGCCAACACGATCCCAAATAGGAAGACGCGCTCGTCGAGTTCTTGAGGGGCAACGTGGGCGTGTTCGCATGGAAACCTTCCGACATGCCCGGTGTACCTCGGGACTTGATTGAGCACTCCTTAAATGTCAACAAAGAAAGCCAAACCAATCAAGCGAAGCTACTGACGGTTCGCTTCGCGACAAAAAGGAGGCGATTAGGGTAGAAGTTACACGGCTTTTGGCAGCCGGATTTATCAAAGAAGTGTATCATCCGGAATGGTTAGCCAACCCGGTTCTTGTACGCAAAAAGAATAATGAATGGAGAATGTGCGTTGATTACACTGATCTCAACAAACACTGCCCTAAGGACCCCTTTGGCTTACCTCGCATAGACGAAGTCGTAGATTCAACCGCCGGTTGTGAGCTGCTTTCCTTTCTCGATTGCTACTTTGGTTATCACCAGATCGCTCTCAAAAGGGACGACCAGATCAAGACGTCTTTCATCACGCCTTTCGGCGCCTACTGCTACACGACTATGTCGTTCGGGCTCAAAAACGCCGGTGCTACCTACCAACGCGCTATACAGGCCTGCCTCAACGACGAGATAAAAGACGGCCTCGTCGAGGCTTACGTCGACGATGTAGTTGTCAAAACCAAGGAAGCACATACCCTTGTTGACAATCTGGAACGCACCTTTGCAGCCCTTAATACGTTCCAATGGAAATTAAACCCAAAGAAGTGCATCTTTGGTGTCCTTCCGGCATATTGCTCGGCAACGCGTCGTCGATTCTGACGGCATACGCCTAACCCGGAGAAAGTCAAAGCCGTCTTAGACATGAAGCCCCAAAAAGGTGAAGGATGTCCAGAAGCTCACCGGTACGCATGGCTGCTCTAAGCCGTTTCATATCAAGATTAGGAGAAAAAGGACTACCGTTCTTCAAACCGCTCAAATCGTCCAGAAGTTTGAGTGGTCGGGAAGCAGAATCTTGCCTTTACGCAGCTAAAAACAATACCTCACGTCACCTCCGGTACTTCACGCTCCCGGAAGGCGAAACTCTCCTACTTTACATTGCGGCAACCGATCGGTGGTTTCCACTACAATGGTGGTCGAGCGCGACGAGTCGGGCCACGCCTACAAGGTACAATGACCAATTTATTTCATCGATGAGGTACTCAACGAATCCAAGACCAGTACCCACAGATTCGAAACCGCTCACGCCATCATCGATAACATCCCGAAAGTTGAGACATTACTTGACGGATATCGTGTGGTGGTCATGACCGAGTATCCTTTAGGGGACATCATTCGCAATAAGGATGCGAACAGGCGCGATCGTCAAATGGGCAATGGAGCTATGCCCTTTTCCTTGAATTTGCAAGTCGTACTACAATAAAGTCTCGAGCACTCGTCGATTTCATCGTCGAGTGGATGACTTACACACCGCCTTTCTCCTCTCCGAGATCCGACGAATATTGGACGATGTACTTCGACGGTTCTCTCAACATTGACGGTGCGGGAGCAGGGGTTCTTTTTGTATCACCATCCAAGGAGCAGCTCCGGTACGTCCTCAGGATTTATTTCCCAGCATCTAATAATGCCGCCGAGTATGAAGCATGCCTGCATGGCCTACGCATTGCGGTTGAGCTTGGAGTTAAACGTCTCTATGTCTCACGGAGATTCGCTCGGTCATCAACCAACTCAACAAGGACTGGACACGACCGGTGAAAAGATGGACGATATTGCAAATCGATAAGAAAGTGAAGGCGGGTTCTATGGCATCGAGTACATACACGTGGTCCGGGACAAGAACCAGCAAATGGATGCGTTGTCAAAGTTAGGATCATCCCGAGCCAAAATCCCACATGGCGTGTTCGTCCAAGACCGCTTCACGCCTTCCATTGAAGACAAAGATTCAACAACCGACAAAGTTTCGGACCAGCAATTAGTGGCTACGGTTCGGCGCCCGCGCTGTTAGACAACCGCGCTTCCGACCACTCATGAGCCGGATGGAGAACACCTTTTATCAAGTACTTAACAGACGGTAGCGGTTATATCGATCGAACGAAAAATGAACGCTGATGCGTCGTAGTAGCGATATCGCTTTCGTCGATGGCAAGTTGTGGCGCAAAAACGCTAAGGAGGAAATCTTGATGAAGTGTATAACCCAGAGGAAGGCAAGCATCTCCTAGACCAAATCCACTCTGCCTGCGCAACAACCACGCGGCCTCAAGAACACCGGGTTTGGTCGGTAAGGCTTTCCGGGCGGGTTTTATTGGCCGTCGGCGATGGTCGACGCAGCGAAAAAGCTAGTCCGCCGCCGTGAAGGTTGTCGATTCTTCTCCAAGAGAATCCATGTACCAAACATGAGATCCAGACGATTCCAGCCTCTTGGCCCTTCGCATCTTTGGGGACCGGACATGATCGGGCCCTTCAAACCAGCTCTCAGGAAATTTACATGCGTCTTCGTACTAATTGATAAGTTTTCTAAGTGGATAGAATACATGCCTGCAATGCAGGCATCCTCGAGAGAAAGTCATGTCACATTCCTCGACCAGGTCATCCACCGTTTGGCGTGCCCCACAAATCATTCTTACATCGATCTGGGTACTCGAGTTCACCGGAACGCTTTTTGGGACTTCTGCGATGAAAGGAGCATAGTTGTAAAATACGTCTCGGTGGCGCACCCTAGAGCTAATGGACAGTCGAGCGGGCAAATGGCATGATCTTGGGCGCATTGAAGAAGAGGATGTATAGAGAAAACGATAAAGCTCTGGGAAGATGGCTCAAGGAGTTACCGGCCGTTGTGCAGGGGCCTCCGAACTCAGCCAGTCGTAACACCGGCGTCTCACCATACTTTATGGTTTACGGTCTTTGAGGCGATCCTCCCACCGAGATAGCTTTCGGATCAAGACGGGTAGAGAACTTCGACGAAGGCAAGGCCGACGAAGCACGGGAGCTAGAAGTCAATAGCGCAGAAGAGAAAAAGGCTTGATTCTTGCGTCACGAACGGCCAAATACCTTCTTTGTTTTTTGCGCAGTACTACACAACAAGAACGTTAAAGAGCGTTCCTTTGTGGTCGGAGACTTAGTCCTCGAAGTGGAAGAAGAACGAACCAGGTGGTGTCCACAAACTCGCAACCCCATGGGAGGGACCCTTCATGATCAAGGAAGTCACCGCCCAACGTCTTACTGGTTAGCTCATCTAGGCAACGCGGACGTACCGAACTCATGGCACATCGACAAGCTTAGACGCTTCTATGCTTAACCACCGAGATATGTACTCCACTTGTATTTTCGATTTACTTTACTAAAGCAACTATGATTTCTCCACCACTCATGTGTCACTCCAATTTTATAATTATTCTAACTTAAGCCAAGTATGTCAAACGACCACCACTCCTTCTACGGTTTTCGAGCGGGCCCTGCTCCGATTCCTCCCAACACGTGCACGGATCTGTTCTCTCACGTTATGGGGTGATCGGCGGGTCCCCCCTGGTTTGACTTGTCTCAAGTCCACGTGTGCACAGTCATAGTACCTCATACTCCGACCACATGCCAGACTGGGGCCGCACAAACTTTTCAGGGTGACGTGTCGAGCAAAACGGTACAACTAAATAGAACGTTAACACGTTCCCACTTAGTTACACCAACAAAAAATTTCAAGCTTAAAGTGTGTTTTGTATACAACAAACAAGCTTATAATGATATCTGATTCACGTTATTACAAGCTTGCACGAAAAGGCTCAAGTTTACAATAACACAACTATGTCCTCCTTCTACAGACTCTAAGCCTATTACATTTGGTGGTCAGGCGCATGGCGTTCTTGCCGCCGCCTCGATACCCTACTCGAGTCTCGGGGACTCTAGGGCTGGTCAAGTGAAGGGGATGGCCCACCATGCTGGTGGTCGAGACCGCAGAGCCGTTGGTTGGCTTGCGGTGATGGCATTTCCACTGGCTTGTCGATGGCATACCTGCACAGTGATGTCCCACCTCCGATGAGGCTAATATCGCCAATTATCTTTGGCGACAATTCCAATGGGCCGTCCAAAGCTCTTCGGCCTTGTTTGGGTCTATCTCCTTGGTACCCACCTCCAAGCGTTCGAGGTTGATCGAGAGGGTAGTGAGCACGCACCATGCTTAGCACATGGGCACCCGTGTACTCACCCGCCTCCTTCACGAAGTCTTGGAACCATCCCCATGCTTGCTTGCATCTCTCGACCATCCGAGCCGACGCGTCCTTGGCTCTACCTCTGTGTGAGCGCCGGGTCGATAAGGTCGAGGACGGGCACAATGCCGCTTGCCATTTCTTGGCACCGTTTGCTCCACATGTCCCGCTCCTCGGTGGCCTTAAGGCATTATGTTTTCCGTCGTCACGCTCCTTGATCGCGGCCTCAAGGTGCCTCTTGGCGTTGACTTTCAAAACCGAAAAGCAAGACAAGATATCAAACGTGATGACACGACAAGGCCATGAGGGTAATTGAATGAGAAAGGTGGTGCAGAGTGCTTACCTTTCAGTTGTCCTTCATTACTCGCGGTGTGGTCTTGGAGTTCGATTGGCGGCGTGCGATTTCTCGTTGTCCTCCTTCAGCGACCACATTCTCGCAAGCGCTGATCGTTTCTCCCCACAGGCGGGTCACTTCACTTCTAAACTCGTGATTACAGCTATTCTTCGCAAGAACAAAATAACACAAGTCCCGCACTTTGCTGTGATACGGTGAACACTTACCTGTTTTCTCCTGCTCTTTGTTTTCGAGCTGACCGACCAGGCTTTGGTTCTGTGCTTCTTGGTCTTTTCTCTCCTGGTCGGCGGCTTCAAGTTGGCGTCGTAGGCGATCCACTTCAGCCGTCAGCTCCTTATTGGTCATCATGATTCCTTCTATCTGGTCGAAGCACCTTTTTCGGTATCTTGCGCTTTTCATCAAGTCCCGCACACAGACAAATTCGTCGAGACGATTCGACTACACAACAGGGTCAACGACTAAAGCCAAATATACCGGACTTCAGGTCACGGGACGCTTGCGCCTGCTCGACTCTTATGGTCTCTTCGATCTCTCGGATTTCCTCGCATGACCCATTCGTCGTTTCAAAACGCGACACATATACATGTTGTCGCCTATCTTGGGGACGGCCCAGACTTCTTCCACTTCATCCTCTTCGATTTCTGTTCGGGGCGGCAGCTTTGTCCGGGATTCGCAGACTCCACGCTCACGAACTTTCCCACGAGTATCGCGTCGGCAACCATGTTCCGGGCAACTTCGGCTGCGCCCTCGGTTAGATCCAGCTCCACAGGCGCCGTGGTATCCGCCTCATCGGTGTTCGTGCTTGAGCACTTGTATTCTCTTTCGGGGCTGGCGTGCGTGCGTTACGTCTTTGAGGCCCAGGCGAGTCCTCGCCATAGGCTCCTCCACGGTTGGTTCTTTGGCGCGCTGTCCCGCCGTTGTTGGTAAGGACGTTCGCACCCACTAGCTGGTGGTCGGGGCTTTCGGTGGACGCCGATCTAATACATTCGAGAGACAAATTCGTAAGATAATAGCATCCAATGCAAAACGCAAAGCTTACATCAAAAAGTATAGATACTTACGGTTTGACTTGCGAAAGGATGTGACGAAGAACGTCTCCTCGACCGCCTCGCTCGCTTGCTCGGCGGTGTCCACTGGGGCTTGTGCAACCTCCCAGACGCAGGCGTCGGAGTATGATGCGGCATGTTCCCTTCGTCTATGCTGCGTATTGCGATGGTCGGTCTTTACCACCACTTCTTGGCACGAGGAGCCACCTGCTCCGACGGTCCCACCTGCTTTCTCCTCTTTGGGGGCGAGCGGAGGATATCCGCATCCTCTCGCTTCATCGTCCGCGGGGGAAGAGATAAGACGTCGTTCTTGTGGCGGTAGGGACGCTTGCCGGCCGCTCTAGTCGAGCGTCCTCTCACGGTCTCTCGAAATACCGCCCGATGAAACGTCATCGGTCCGGTATTTGATGGTTCAAGCGGTAGCCCGGTAGCTTGTGGCCATTCTACACCGGGGGGAGGCGACACAAACACTCCTGCCTTGGTCACGACCATTACACCGAGACACAAAATGAAGTAAAAAGAGATGCTTATTTTCTTGATGCGACATGATTCTACAGATTAAAAGGTGGCGTCATTTACCTTTGGGGGGGCGAGCCACTTGAAGGCGTGTTCGATGGCGTCAATGCAACATAATTGGGATCGGCCAGGTTGAATAGCTCTCCAATCCACGCCTTGATTTCCACCTTGTCGAGCGGCTCCTTCACGGTCCTCGTCGGATCGGCGCCTCCTTGGTACTCGTGGCAGGGGTGAATCCTTTTACTGGCGGGGCTGGATTCTTGGTGATGAAGTTGCCGACAACGCTCGGGGCCATCAAGCCTTCCCCAGGGATCATCCCGAGCAGTTCGGCGATCTGCTCCAAGTTCTCGGGCTTCTCCGACCACCGCTTTTCTTCTCTGGAATCAGTCCCACATCGCATGAGTGATGGTGTTCGGCTCTTCACGGATGTAGAACCATTTCTTGTACCACTCGTCCAAGGAGGTGTTCGAGGCGGTCACGGTATTGAGCCTTCATGCCGTCCACGCGAGTTCAAGTAAACGCCACCGGCGATCTTGAAACCACCGCTCCCTTTCTTCCAAGACATAATAGGTGGCGGAAGAGGTCGAAATGGGGTTGGAAGCCACCATAAGCCTCGCGAGAGATGGATGAAGGTGGAGACAAGAAGAATCGAGTTGGGATGCAGATTGCAAATCCCAATCTCGTAGTACAAGCAGAGACCACGAAGGAAAGGGTGCACTGGAATCCCAAAACCCCGTTTGAAGAAATCTTCAAAGACCACAATCTCACTGGTTGTGGATCGGGAAGCTTTCTCCCTACCGGTGCGCCATCCATAAAGTGCCTTGTTGTGGAGCACCCCATGGCGACGAGGTCCTCGATGGTCTTTCTTTCGTTGCTCATGCGATTTCCACCATTCCTTCGCCATGACCTCGCTTTTCTTACAGGCGTCTCCTTTCGCCATTAGGTCGTGCTTCCTAAGTGGGTGGATGCGGGGAGACCGAGGGGATTGGTGATGCTTTTTGGGGCAATAGGGTTCGGCGGAGGAAGAAAGAAGAAGTTTGGCGGCGGATGACAATGGGGAACGGTATGAGTAGCTTACGGATCTGCATTATATAAAACAACGAGCCCCGTCGTTTTTGTCCACCCGAGAATATTGGGGTCGTGCGCGCGCGCGCCGCAGAGGGTTGTTCACACAACCTCGAAATCTGCGCCAATAAATGCGCTTACTTCATTAACGATGTCTGCGCCTCCCGTTGATGATGTGTAAGGAGGCCCACACCGACACACCTCAATCAAAGTGTCAACCAACTGTTTGCAAAAAAAAAAAAAAAAGAGAATGACGTCACCGCATACCTATTGACTTTTTGACCGAACGTGTCGACCGGTCTTGGCGGAGAATAGAAAAAGTACACAAAATAATAGTACAAGCAGCGCAAGTGATCGTGGATTTGTTTTGACCACTCATCGTGCTTGGATATTGCCTGCACCACTAATGTGCTCGGGACCGCACGACACCACTCACTGTTCTCGAGACCACTTTTTGTGCTCGGGGATCGCTCGACACCACGGCCGTGTGCTCGGGACCCGCCCGACCACCGCTGAATAATGGCTCTCCTTGGCTACATGTGATTTGTACTCACATACGGTTAAGAGACTTTTTCTTTTAGACCTTGCTACAAGGCTCATACCTCGCCTTCCAAAGCAAGCTCGGGGACTACATCGATGCGATGCACTGCCGTGCATCTCGTGACGCTTGTACGACGATTGGATTCTCAACTTAACTGGGAATTCTTTTTAGACCCTGGCACCACGTGCCTACGTCACCTACTACCAGGCTCGGGGACTAAGTGGGCACACTTCACCTTGCGGTGAATGTGTTTGTTTTTCAACCCTCGCGCTCGATGATCGAGGATGCTACGCTTCAAGACGCACTTACATTTCTTTTCGTAAATACAAGTGGGCACACTTCTCGGGCAGAAATCTTTTTCTTTTTTTTCTAAGAGCACCATACATTCTTGGACAACCTACTTCTCCGGTGATGACGGTGGTGGGGCGTCAAGAATTCAAGCCTTGCTTGTCGGAGAAGAGGTTAAAATGGCGTGTCGCAAAGATAATACATGATGCTCGGGGACTAGGCTGTGGGGTATTAACCCCTATACCCTTACGGCTAAGCTTGGGTTGGCTTTGGATCGATAGGTTCATCCACGAAAAAGATGACGTCTTGCCCGATTAACTTTGATCGAGTCCCTTTACAAGGAATCAAGACGGATTTGGCGACCAAGCGAGGATCCTGATCGATTAGAATAGGAATCCTTATCCGGCCACATATGGCAATTGTAACCGACTAGGATTAGTTTCAGATCTGTAACCCCGCCCCGGACTATATAAAAGCGGGCGGGGACCCTCTAAAATTATCTCTCATTGACATACAACAATACCAATCGGGCGCAGACGTAGGTATTACGCCTTCTTGGCGGCGAACACGGATAAAACCTCGTGTCTGCCTTTGCGTCACCGTCTTGTTCGGGACTTGCGCACTGTCTGCGATAATCTACTACCTTGGGCATACCCCTAGGTAGACTGCCGACCATATTTCGTCGACACTCGCCGTAAAGAGCTCGCCGTCGCCGCACTTGTCTAGTCGCCCCGCCGCCACCATACGTTGCAACTGAGCTTCGTGTCAAGCTTTCAAATCCGCCGAGCCCCTTATTTCTCCTTTTCTCGCTCTAGCTCGCTCGCATTGCGTCGCTGAACCTTCACCGGAGCTCGCCGTCCACCCCGCCGCGCTGCCCGATGCCGTAGACCCATCGTCGATCGCAAGAAGGCCCTAGGTGAGTTCGCCGTCTTCCCCTCTTGCTCCCTGTGCTCTCGGCTCGTTAAACCATGGCCTCTAGGGCCCTAACCGAGCGCTCCAGCGAGCTTCTCGCCGTCGATGATGGAGGATCGCCGCGCCGGCGTTCAAATCCGGTCGCATATAATCCAAACCTGGTTTATTTACAAAAGAGCCCTTGCAACTCAGATCCATATAATCCAAGCCGTCCAACTTAGATCCAACGGTCCAGATCTCACTGTACCCCTTCGCCCTGGTTTATTTACAAAAGAGCCCCTGCAATTTTTTTATGTATAAACCCGTAGTCCATAGCGTAATTCCAAAATACGTTTTCTTATTCAGAAAGCGTAGTTTCTTTCTAGTAGATTCAAAATACGTTTTCTCTATTTACAGATTTGCCACTGATTTTGTTTTGCTCATAAAAACTTCGTTTTAACTCCGATTTGATCCGTTCAAGTTGCGTTAGATTCGTAATTGCGTAATCTACATGTTCATACTATTGTTAAGTATGTTTTCAACTTTTAAAATTCGAAGTTAGATTTGATTTATTATTTTACTAAAGGAAATCTTGTTTAATTCATAACGTCTTCGTTATAGCTCCGATTTTTGTGATCTTCGCGTCTGTGTGTTCATAGCGGGATGTAGATTCGTTTTACAAACTTTTCATCTTGATTCTATGCTATTGGTGTACTATTCTAATCGATAGCCTTTGTTTGCTATGCATGATTGTCACTGGATGCTTGAATGTTGTTGTGTTGATCGAGTATAGATGGTGAACAATTCGTGGATGATCAAGAATACTACGTTGACAACCAGGATCAGCAGGAACACTTTGATCAAGCCAAGTATAGCATGAGACTATCCTTGTTTCCTATTAATTTTAATCATTTAATTCATATTGCATGTGTCACCTTGGACTAAGGATTTTCTAGAATTGGACTTATACCTTGTCACCTATGGGAGATGCATTGGGTAGTTAATGCTAGTGCTCGACGAAACCATGATCTTGTAACTTGACTAATGGTTTATGCAATAAACATTAAAACATAACTTTTTAGCAACTTGGAATAAGGGGGGTGGAGTATTTAGCTACTTTCTAAATGCTTCAGATTTCTCTCCCTAAGAACTTATCTGTAAGTGATCATCCGGGACTTACAGTACAACTGTGAGGGCCTCATGGATCTAGCTTTAGTCAAGTATGAGGACCTTTTCTAGCTTGTTAGTGGTTACCTTTATGGCGCAAGAGGGGCTTGTCGAGTCGGGTATAGGACAACCTCTACTCTTATGTGTATAGCCGTGAAGAAATTGTGCCATTCGAGAGGGGAGTTCCTACATCTGCTTGTCAATTGGAAACCTAGCGGCCCTAACTTGTTAGACGAACCTTTGAAAGGCTTCATAGTGTACCCTGCCTGCTCACTTTGGAAGTGTTTTGGGAGTTATAAACCTGGACATATGGGTAATCACGACTCACAGTGAAAGTGTACAACCTTGCAGTGTAAAACTGGTATATCAGTCGTGCTCACGGTCACGAGCGGACTTGGAACCCTTATGGAATAGATGATCACTATTAATTATCTGTTTTTGTTATTCGTTAATCATGTTTACATTGATTATGAGTTTACTTTGGGATTATGACAACTTGATGCTACTCTTATGTTAAAATTGTGACAACTAAAAGCTAAATGCTGTTAAACCTGAGTCAAGCCTTTTGAGCCTCATGAACCCCATGTTACACTTGTTGAATACAAGATGTACTTACGCTTGTTTATTTCCATTATTTGGATAAAAATCCCAGATGGGTAACAGATTGCTATGGTAATGACGACCATCCTAAGGATTACTAGTCTTGTGGTCAACCAGTTGACGTCCCTGTGCTATGGAGCTTCCGCGAGAGAGTTATCTTTATACTTCCGCTATATTTATGTCAAGATTATGTGATAATATTCATGATGTAATAAACACTTGTGATGATACTTTATACGATTTGTCGGCTTATGTGTGTGATTGATCTCTGGGCGCACATAAGATTATGCATCCTATTTTTATCCTTAAAATTGGGTGTGACATAAATCCTTTCATAGGATTATAGGGGTAAATAACTTACAATATTCAATATCTTCTAGATAGTGCATCAAACTTATACTAGAGTTTGAATAGTTATAATTCTTCCTTAGTGGATTTTCAAATTATATTCTACAAATCTTCATGATTTTGATTATACCAGTAAATAATAAATCCAGTATTACATTTGACATTTAGGGGATAATCCAATTGCCAAAGTCACCATTATTCTTATACCTTCTATGGTATTTAGAGGATATTAACACTTCAATGCTAGCTTTTCAATATACATTTTCTGAGTGTTCATATGACACCTTCATGGTGTTTAAGATTCCTCACTTTCTTTCTCTTGGGTCTATATTCATTTCAAGGATTAATAGTGTTTATTCAAGAATCGACTGGTAAATCCTTCCTGGATTAACTCCTTCAAGGATGTTCTCATTTTCGGTGAATAACATTTGTCCTCTATCAGATATATCTCTACTACATGAGAGATTATTATGTAATATACACAATGGGATAGTGTTATTCACTACAAAGTCATTCGATGACAATATTCTTTCTACAACATGCTCTTCTTGAGACTTCAATATTCATTCAAGAATATATTATACCTTAGACTTCTTAATACTTGGTATGAGATTTAATTTTCATATGTTGCGATTTATATTCTTTAGAAACTATATGGATCTTCATAATCCACTTATTAACTGAATATTTTATATTCATTCATTTCATTTGCCAGAGATATAGCAGAACATTTATTTCTTCTTAGTAGGAGATTCAACCTCAATTGCTTTCTTCATTGACCCGATATAATCGCTATAGGCGACTTTGCCATGGACTTTGTTTTCTAGATCTGGGTTCTCATAATAGAAACATTTGCAATTATAGAGGTAGCGTTGTCGACAACTATTATTTTCTCCCAACACTCTTACAATGTGAGATTATTCTATCTCTTTGTCATTTCCTAAACAAGAGATAATTTATTGTTCTGCGTACCCAACACTATGATGGCGCTCTTAGTGTGTTGGATTTCATCTTTATGATGATCCTCTTCATGAGGTGCTTAACCTTCTTCATGAGGTGTTCTCTTCATGAGAATGGAGGATTTTCATTTTATTTCTATTCAACAAGTATACACTAAACTAGAATCCATAGGCGTCCCCGTTGATTTTAGCTTGATAGTATACAACATTTAGTTTACTACTAGTAAACACAACTTCTGGTTTATAACTTCAAGTTACTCCTCTCATTTTTCTAAAATATTTGACTATGCTCCGCTTAATGCTTCACAAGAGCATTATCAAACCATTGTTTGACTTAGTGTGTGATCCTATTCTTGCTTCAAGCTTCAAGAAATATTTTTCTCTGAAGGTCATTTTCCTTCTGTGAAAATAATATTTGACATTCAAAATAGGCTTTCTCTCCCCTAATGCCAATATTAGATCTTTAATAGCATACTTCAAAAGATATCTTCTATCATGGGCTTAAAATAGTTAAAATTCATGTATCTCCAACTACAAGTGGATGCCCATTCATGTATGCTATGATGAAGTTTTATGGGAAATATTCACGCACTATTTAAACATGGGGTTAGTATTCATTAAATGCAACGAGCTAGAATACATAAAGTGCACTTAAGAATGTTTAGCATTCCTACAAACTCTGGGATGTTCTCCCCCTGATTTGCATATATCTTTTAGAGAACTATTTCATTATCTAGCTTCTTTATTGTTTAGCCTAAAAATTGATCCGAATACTCATACATTAAAAAATGGACCATACACTTCAAATATATAAAATACGCAATATTCAAATTCACATGAAATTTCTATTGTCATTAATGCAAAATTCCCCAAATGCCTTTTCTTCGTAAATCCCAAATCATCATTAAGTGCTTTATCTATCAACTCAAATTCCACTATAATCTATCCCATTCAATTGGGTCACTTCTCCATTTAGCCAATTTCAATTTAAGTAACTCCCCCTGATCTTAGGCTACTTGGCCCTAGACCAATTTATTGCTTATACATGTGATCCATTGAAAGCAAGATATTTCTTAGTTCAACGGGAACTATGAACATAAGTACTAGCTAGCCAATCTGTTTACACCAAAATTTGGGAAGAAGAATGCGGGAACTCAAAACTTCCAAGATGGTGTCATCAAGGAATCGATTGCATAAGGATCAATATCAACTGGTTCAGATGCGGCACTGGGATCGGCTCTCTTCGGATGACATCAGCAGATAACGCCAATGAGCTATGGTTGGCGTCGAAAAGACATGTCGGACTCTACAAAAAGGGAATGATTAGGATCCAAGTTATCTTAAGTTAGGAATGTTTTCTTTTGTACCAAAGGTTGTAATGAGTCGTACTTGAGTAGGATTCATGCTTAGATTCCAGGTATAAATATTGGACCCCGGCTATTGTAAAGAACATCCAATCAATCAATACCAATTACTTTTTTTGGCTTTACGCCAACCCATAGGAGTAGCAATAGTGTAGATCTCGGCGAATTCTTCAACAAGCAGGGATGCATCGGTCCGGCCGACCTTCGGCTTGTCTGTAAGTACCGTCATGGCTTATACTTCTGTTTGTAAGGCTGCATCGATTAAGTTCGACCTCCATTGCGAACTTTAGTATAAGCTAGTTATCGACTCTTATCTAGTTTAAGTACGGCTGCATTGGTTAAGTTCGACCTCCACTACTCGAATTAGATGAAGGTCAAGTTATCGGCTCTACCTAAGGGTGGCATCCTTCAGATAGATTCATTAAGTTATCGATCTTGCTGATGCTCTTATTGTCATTAGTTTTAGCAATATCAGCCTGCCCGATTGAGATCGATCTAGATCGGCCTCACATCCTTTTTAGTCCATCGTTTATTTTGCTAAATTGCGACGGTTCTTACTTTAAACGATGAATTATGTTTCACCGGCTGTTCTACTTCGATCTTGATCGTGCATAGTACGTGGTTAAGGCATGTCTGATCTTGAGAAGGTTTACTAGCTAGTTGAATCTGGTTTATAGCTTGCTATTATGGATGTATCGATCCGGTCGACCCCTACTATTAGTACTTTAGATCGGAGGATGCTAGCTGGTAGATTTGCTTTCGACCAGGCATGACCCTACCTGTTTGCTATGCCCACATCGACTAAATAGCCGATCGCCTGCGCTTTAACGTCTATAGTGTGTCTCCATGATTCTGTTAAACATGAATAGATCTGTTTACTTTAAGGGGTTGATTTGTTGTCTTTATCACGGCTGCCATCGATCCGGTCGGACACCACTGTTAAAGATAATAGGTTAGGTCTGATGAGTTTATACATCTGTCCACGTTAAATAGTCAATTATTCACATGCTGTAGTCCCTTTTCTACCTGAATCGGCTATTTTAGCCAATTTTGCTTGTGCTTTCACGCATATAGCATGTCTTTCAGAAAACTTGTCAATGTATAGATAGTTTTTTGGATTCTTCGATTTTAGTTTGTTATTATCATCATAGCTGCCATCGATCCAGTCGAACCTCATTGTTGATAGTAATAGATTAGACTCAGAGCATTTGTTGATCCATTTATACTGGACAGTCGATTTGTTTGCATGTTATATCATTTCTCGTTAGATTCATCGGCTCAATGCTTTACACTGGTAATATCCACCTAGTTGATGATTTTACTTACATCTGCGTGCATTGTACTTGTCATCATAAAATCAATCGCAACCACGAGCTTTATAGTCCTTAATAGCTGATTTTTTCGCGTATCGGCTGTTTAGTCAATTTTCCCGTCTGGCTGCTCCCGAAGCGGCACACTTGGAACTGTCTGGGTAAAAACCGGCATGTTTCACCTTAAATTACTGATAAACTTTCTCTCCTTGTCAATTGCAGGTCAAATTGACTAGCACGCCTTTGGGAATTCGTAGGATCAGCTAGCCCTGCGTTGAAGCCAAGCGGATCTCCAACCTTGCTCCATCAAGTAGATCCTTCTGGCTTGTTGTGTGCCAGGCGCATCAACATGTTTTTGCGCCGACACAATATAATTATGAGGGAAGTGCAAGGTAGCTACTAGCTACAAATATAGCTGCTATGCTAATATTCATGCTGGAGTGGAGATAGTTGCAGCTTGATGAGAGCACAACATAGTGATACACATTCGAGTGTAATGTGCAATGTTGGTATTCTATCCAACGTAATAGATAACAACAAAATACAAAACTATAAACTTGCTTGCAATTAGTGCAATGTAGAGAAAGTTAACTCGGCCGGAAGGGATGCGGCTAGGACTTCAAGTCCTGATACATGCACTTAAAGATAGATTTAGGAAGGCTATGCCTATTAAATATATATTACCCATATTTTCTTACGCCTTTACCAAAAATTCCTCCCATTTTCATGCCATAATTACTTCGAGTAGTAATATGCTTCATGCATCATCTATAAATAATCATTTCTAATGTTCCATAGAATTCAATCATACTTCTAGTATACATTGGTGTTGGCATAAAATTCACATATCTAGTGTACTATTTAGTGTACAACAATAGATTTAGGGTAGGACATAAACTTCCAGTTTCTAGGCTGAAATATTAAATACTTAGTTTATGGATTATACTATTTTTTTTGCTAAATTGGTTCTTCTAAGATCAACTCATATGTCAGTATAGTCCAATTGTTCAAGTGCTTCTAGGAAATCCAATTTCCCTTTGTAGGATCGAAGCCCTCTAATATAGCTATCAGAGGGGGGGTGAATGATAGCACAAACCGCAGCGGAAAATATTTTCACCCAAAAACAGATTCTGTATGCTCCACTAAATCGTGTGTAAATTCTAGACAGTCACTCCTAAAATCGTGAACCTTTACCAGAAAAAAAAACTTGTGAAATTACGAAGCTAACCCAACTGGAATCACGTCAATCGGAGGTCTAGAACTCGAGATATAAATAAAACAAGTAGACAACGTCGGATGGTGTCACGAATTAGCCAAACCCTAATTTTGAGATTAAACAAAAACTAATTAGGGCTAACCAACCAAACTTATCATATCACTAACATGAAACCCTAGCACGATTTTGGATAGATCAATACAAGTCTCATCAGGATGAGTAAGAAATCAATCTAGATCCAAAACCGTAAACATGAATGTACGAGCAAAGCAATGAGCGGAGAGGAGAACAAGATTACCAACACATCAACTTACTCAACTTGATATTTATTCCATCAAAGATGTGTTCAAGAGATGCTTACACAAGCATCCATACAAAATCTCCACGAGATCCCAAAACCCTAGATGAGTCTAGGAAAAACAGAAAAGGTGCAGCCTTCTTACCCGTCGTTCTGCCGTCTCTCACGCACCTGACCTCAACGCGTCGGTCTTCTTTTATTGGCTAGCTCCAACTCTTGCAGCCGGGCCCACTTCTTTTCTATTCCTGCGCTGCACCTCTGCAGCCGTTCCTTTCCTATCCCACCTGACCAAATCCTGGCCAAAAACGAAAGGCCACCAGCACATATCTCGTGCATACTTGCATGCAAAGCCAAACCAAGTCCGACTGGACTTACACCGAACCAGCACCCACATGCATCCACGTCCAACGCGCGCATGCCATGGTGCACACCACCTGTTGTGCCTTCGTACGCAGTTCCAACACAGCTATGAACTCGCATAGCTCACGTCACCGAGCCTGCCTTGGCTTGTGTCTCCTCCGCACGTCTAGATGGCCCGCACACCACGAGCGATGACATGCTATACATCCGATGGCTACACCGCCGAGTCCCGTCCAAACCGCTGGTAATCACGGTTAGACCAACACATATCCGTCGATGCCGAGACACATGCTTGCGCATCGACAAGTCCTCATGTGCACCGTTCTCTAGCCCGAACGTCTCGCGTGACATCCTTGACCAATAGGACCTTAGTTCCTCCCTGAACTTAGTTCCAGTCTGTCAGCGACCATGTTCCGCATCAAGTAACACCTACACATGAACAAACACGCAACCGCGTATGAGCACAAGTCCACGACTTGACTCAAGATTAGTCCATGCAACACCACTCACACCAGTGTGTTACATCCAAACCAAAACCATCCACACTACCACGAGTGTATCATCACCCTATGTCAATTATGCTAATCACTTTGCAATGCCAATTTCAATATAAACCAATGTTTCATCACACATGATCTCACAATCTCCCCCTTGATGAAAACATTGGCAACACCATAAAAACATTGAACATTGGCATACACTTCCAAAAGTATTTTTTAATCAAAAGCAAAGTGAAAAGATCATCACAAAAGATCCATAAAAAACTCTCCCCCTTTCTTCCAAAGCAAAATCTCCCCTTGTGAGAAACCAAAGAAGAAAGGAAAGAAAGCCAAAGAAAACCCCTCATATGTGCAATGTGAAAAACTCTCCCCCTTTGACAATGAATTCATCAAGAACACTAAGAGAAGAGAACAAATCTTTTTTTTTTACTTTTCTGGTTGTCATTTTTAATACTAATGAGCATCACAAATCATCCATGTATGTAGCAAATACTCGTCCAAGCCATGCTAGAAAATAGTTGCACCTTCACAGCCATACATATACAATGCAATTTCAGCACAACTAAAAAACAAGTGCAATTAACAATTTATTTGCATGACATGATCTCCCTTTCTCAACTACCTTAATACTTGAAATTTTTGTGCACTTTATTGATGCTTAAAAAACTGATTTGTTTTATTGATTGCAGCAAAAATAAATTGCAAGGAATTATATGCACCATCAGCCTTACTTTTCAACCTAGTCAAGCCTATGTCATTTGACAATCAAAAGCTTAAGAACCAGGTTTCGGTCATACACAACTTCTTCCAAGTTCATATCAGAGTGCAATGATAAGCCATCTCGTTAAGAAGTGCGACAATGCATATTTCCTTGATCTTTCTCAGGTCATTTGTTTCATCAAATATAACTTTCATAATTCAGAATTAGCACTTTTAGAAACAAGATCAAAGTAGTCAAGAAAATTCAATCATGACAAGATTTAATTCAAGTTTTCTTTCCATTTAAATAGCCATGACAAAACTACATCATACATGCATAGATATAAAGTTGCAAGCACTTTATAGCAACACATGGCTTCAAATGTCATACATGAATAAATTATAATGCTCATTGTATATTCATTATTTTTTTGTGTGTGAAGCAAAAGTATTTATAGTATTTTACAAAGAGTTCAAAACTCCCCCTCAAGACAGCCCCATTGGATGGATAACCCCAAGTTCTCCCCGAAGATAAGCAAAACGAGAAGAATCCAAAGGTTTTGTGAAAATGTCTGCCAATTGATGTTTAGTATCCACATGGTGAAGTGCCACATTCCCTTTTTCAACATGATCTCTAAGAAAGTGAAATCTAATATCGATATGCTTTGTTCTGGAATGTTGCACAGGATTCTTAGCAATACAAATAGCACTAGTGTTGTCAGAGAAAAGTGGAACATTCTCCAAAGTAACCCCATAATCTTTAAGTGTAGCTACTATCCAAAGAATTTGCGAACAACAACTAGCAGCAGCCACATATTCAGATTCAGCAGTAGACTGTGCAACAGAAGATTGTTTTCAAGATGACCATGCAATAAGTGAATCACCCAAGAAAAAACAGGCACCAGAAGTACTTTTCCTATAAATTCTACAACCTCCAAAGTCAGCATCAGAAAATGCTCTTAAGCTAATGCAAGAGGAAGCAGAAAGCCATATACCAAAATCTTTAGTGCCATGAATATACCTAAGAATCCTTTTGATAGCTTGCTGATGTGAACCACGTGGGGAAGCTTGAAACCGAGCACATAAACACACAACAAATTGAATATCCGGTCTCGAAGCAGTGAGATACAAAAGTGAACCAATCATACTCATGTACTCTTTTTGATCAACTGGCTCGCCATCCTCATCAGGATCAAGCGTTGATGTAGCTCCAATTGGTGTCATAATAGGTTTGTTATTTTCCATTCCAAAATGGCATAGAAGATCCTTTGTATACTTACTTTGATGCACAAATATACCATCTTTTGTTTGTTTGACTTGTAATCCCAAAAAGTATGTCAATTCTCCTATCATGCTCATCTCAAATTCTTTGCTCATAACTTCTGAAAACTGGGACACCAAAGCATGAGAGCAACAACCAAAGATAATATCATCCACATAAATCTGAACGAATAATTGATCATTGCCTTGCTTAAGAACAAAGAGAGTTTTGTCAACCTTTCCCATTGAAAATCCCTTTTCTAATAAAAAGTTTTTCAATCTATCATACCAAGCTCTAGGGGCTTGTGTTAAACCATACAAAACTTTTGACAACTTATAAACATGATCTGGATACTTAGGATTTTCAAAACCCGGTGGTTGCTTAACATAAACTTCCTCATCGATAAAACCATTTAAAAAAGCACTTTTCACATCCATTTGATAAAGTCTAAAACCTTTGGATGCAGCAAAGGCTAACAAAATTCTAATGGCTTCCAATCTAGCAACAGGAGCAAAGGTTTCATCAAAATCTAAACCTTCTATTTGTGTAAAACCTTGAGCAACCAACCTTGCTTTGTTCCTGACAACAACACCATCCTCACTTTGTTTGTTTTTAAAAACCCATTTAGTTCCAATTATAGAATGACCAGGAGGTGGTGAAACAAGTTTCTAGACTTTATTACGTTCAAAATTCTCTAATTCTTCATGCATGGCATTGATCCAAGATTCATTAGTTAATGCGTGTGATACATCTTTGGGTTCAAAAGAGGCAACAAAAGCAGAATGAGCATACGAGTTAGAATCATTAAACCTGGACCATGTGACTCTCTCATGTAGATTCCCAATCATTTGTTGAGGTGGATGTCTTCTCTGTATGTGCAAAGGAGCTGTAGCTTCAGAAACTTCACTTTCGCCTTGATTTTCAACATGCACATATGATGTTGAAGCTTGAAAATGCTGAGTCGTAGGTGATGTAGTAGTAGGAACACGAGGTTCTATGACCGGTTGTGTAGGAGAAGCCAATATTTCATCTTCATCATCCTCATCGTTTTCATCAATAAAAATGCTCTCCCCTGAAATTCTCTTTTTGTACTGCGACACTTGGACTAGCGCTTTGGACTAGCCTCATCAAAAGTAACTTCATAGGTTTCTATTATTTTGTTAGTCTCCAAAACTAGAACACGATAGCCACGTGAATGAGCAGAATACCCAAGGAAAATAGCATCAGTTGATCTAGCTTCAAACTTATCTAAGTTTCTAGATTTCAACACAAAGCATTTGCATCCAAATACACGAAAGTGAGAAACAGTAGGCCTATGTTCAAACCGCAGCTCA
Organism: Miscanthus lutarioriparius; assembly: GCA_904845875.1. Taxonomy (NCBI): domain Eukaryota; kingdom Viridiplantae; phylum Streptophyta; class Magnoliopsida; order Poales; family Poaceae; genus Miscanthus; species Miscanthus lutarioriparius. The sequence goes on from CAJGYO010000006.1 coordinate 86,014,120, forward strand.
TAAGGAGTTTTACCAAGCTTTGATCTCACAAACACACGATTTGAAACATAGCATGCAGTAGATATAGCTTCAGCCCAAAACTTTCTAGGAGTAGAAAATTCATCTAGCATGGTCCTAGCCATCTCAACCAAAGTTCTATTTTTTCTTTCAACTACACCATTTTATTGTGGTACTCTAGGTGATGAAAATTGATGTTCAATACCTTTTTCAGCACAAAAGTGATGAAAAGAAGATTTTTTAAACTCAGTTCCATTATCACTTCTAATTGCTCTAAGAGCTCCTGGCAGATCAACAGATAATCTAAGAACAAGACTTCTAAAATGACTAAAAGCCTCATCTTTAGATGCCATAAAGAAAACCCAAGAATATCTAGAGAAATCATCAACAATGAAAAGAATGTACCATTTACCACCAAATGATTGAACACGCGAAGGGCCAACCGTGTCAAGGTGTAGAAGTTGTCCCGGTGCTTTTGTCATTACCATAGTAAGAGGTGGATGTGAACCTGCATGCATCTTACCATGTCTACAAGAAGAGCATACTAAATTGCTATCACCCTTCAATTTAGGCAAGCCACGTATAAGGTCTAAACCACTTACACGAGATAAATGATCGAAACCAACATGACCAAGTCTACGATGCCAAAAGAATAAATCTTTAGAGTCATTAGCAACTAGACACCTATGCTTAGAAGCAAGCGATGCATCAAAGTCAGCTTTAAATACTCTTCCATAACGTGAAATCTTAAAGACAAGATCCCCTAAAGCATCTAATACTTTGCATTGATTTTTCTTAAAACACACTTCGAGATCTTCATCAATCATTTGTGAAACAGAAAGCAAGTTATATTTCAAGTCTTCTACAAGAGCCACATCCTTGAACATAAACTTGTCACTTACCATTACTGTACCTTTTGCCACAACCACAGAGGTAGAACCGTCTCCAAAGGTAACACTTTCAGCACGAGATGCACCTGTAAGGGAGGAGAACCAATTCTTATCATCGGACATGTGCCGTGAGCATCCGGAATCCACTAGCCATATGTTCTCCTTCCTCGCGCAAGAAGCCTACATAGAACCAGATGGTGCCGAGGCCTCGATACTGGGGTTAGGAATAAAACATTTAGGAATCCAGTACTGAGACACATGACAAAAGCCCGTTGGTACAACACAAGTATTTTTATGATAAAATTCAGATCTTCATTTACTCATGTTTCTAGCAACAAAAGGTGTTTGCTTCACTCTATGCACAAAGCGAGGTGCCTCAACCTCACGAGGGACAAAATGTGCACTTCTAAAATTATACCTAGCCTTAGCCCTTTCTTTTCTTTGTTGTTTAGCTAGTCTAAAGCAAAATTCTTTCTTATGCCCATCTTTACCACAATGAGAACAAGTGTACTTGACTTTATGTTTGACTTGAGAAGTAGAAGCAACATTTGCATTCATTGTGCTAGTAGACGACATAATTCCAGTAGATTTAAACACCATCTTTTTAGGCTCAACATGAGTTTCAAATTTTCCACTACCAAGAGACTTAACAATAGTAGGGGCATTATTCTTGTAGTGAGCATAAGGATCAAAGCCTAAACCAGTTTTATGTTTCGAAGAGCTTGTCTTTTGTTCCAAAATTTGATTCAAACTTTTGGTTCCCATTTTATTTTGCAAATACTCGATGCGTTTCAAAAGGGTGGAACAATTATCACAAGTACTATGCATGGGTTCCTTTTGTTTATGACAATTAGAGCAAGAAAGAACTTCATGTGTGGAAAATCACGTTTCAACTGATCAACTCTAGCATTAGCATCTTTCAACTTCATCTCAAGAATATTGCAATTATCACAAGATGTTGGTTCATCACTTACACAAACATGATTCTCGTTTTTCTCTTTTTCAACATTAAATTGTTCTATCAAAACACAATGTTCATCTCTAAGAGTAGTAAGCTCACAAAATATTAAGTCACATGATTTGCATGCATCATCAGCAGGAATCAAGGATTTAAGTCTATTAATTTCAGCATTCAACGATTCAACAATAAAATCATGTTTTTTAATTTTCTTGTTACGTTTATCAAGCAATTTACCAAGACGAGCAACTGCAATAGCTAAGTCATCATAAGTAGGTTCTACCTCATTAAAATTGTTGTCTTGTTCATCATCTGTCGAGTTGTCCTTGCTACTTGCCATGAGACATAAACCAGTCAACTCATGCTTGCTTGGTGTTATATCATCATCGCTGCTCTCTGAGTCCACATCACTCAAATCAACTTGCTGAAGAGCTGAAAGCACACGATGCACAGTCTTGGCACTCACGTATGTCTTCTTCTTGCCATGTCTTTGAGAAAACTTCTTGTCCTTCCAGTTGTTCTTCTCTTTTTCTTTCTCATCCTTTGATGTTCTGGCAACAAACTTAGGACAATTTGGACGAATGTGATTGAGATCACCACACTCATAACACCTTTGAGGACCAAAATTTCCTCTCTTCCTTGGTCTCACATTCTGCAAAGCTTTATTGAAGCGAGTAGAGAGAAGTGCCAAATCATCTTCCGGGAGTTGTTCTAGCTGTTCATCGGTTAGTGAAGACAAAGAAGACAAAGCACAGCTAGTGGAAGAATTATCATCGCGAAATTTGCTAGACTGAGAAGATAAAGCAATTGACTTAGCACCATGCTTCCTAGCAAGAACATCTAATTCATGAGTTTTTAATTTAGAATAAAGCACATCTAATGTAAGTGTACTCATGATAGTTGATTCTTGAATAGAGGTTACTTTCATCTCCCAAACAGACATGTCTAAAGCACCAAGTAATTGTCTAGCATTAGCAGCATCAGTGTATGTAACTCCAATAGCACGTAAATTGCTAAGAATTTTATTAAAACATGCAAAGAAATCATCAACAGATTCACTAGGTTTCATCTCAAAGCGCATATAGTCTTTCTTATACATATCCTGACGTACCTCTTTTACAGTGTTTGAACCTTCATGGTAGTCACATAAAGACTTCCATACCTCATATGCAGATTTGTGATGAAACACACGATCAAAGTCGCTCCTTCCTAGACCTTGGATGATCAAGTTCCTTGCCTTACTATTGTTCTCCACAGCAGCTCGATTAGCGTCGTTGATTACATCAGGCACAACAAAAGGAGTAATAACCTTCTCCCAAATTAGCGAGCCTTGCGCCTGAATGTATGCCACCATCTTCGCTTTCCAGAACTAAAAATCAACACCATCGAAAACACATGGTTTTGTGGAATACCTATCCATTGCTAATAATTCTAATCACCAGTTAAGATAAATTAGAAAACAAACTAGCTCTGATACCACTTGTAGGATCGAAGTCCTCTAATATAGCTATCAGAGGGGGGTGAATGATAGCACAAACCGCAGCGGAAAATATTTTCACCCAAAAACAGATTTTGTATGCTCCACTAAATCATGTGTAAATTCTAGATAGTCACTCCTAAAATTGTGAACTTTTACCAGAAAAAAAAACTTGTGAAATTACGAAGCTCACCCAACTGGAATCACGTCAATCGTAGGTCTAGAACTCGAGATATAAATAAAACAAGTAGACAACGTCGGATGGTGTCGCGAATTAGCCAAACCCTAATTTTGAGATTAAACAAAAACTAATTAGGGCTAACCAACCAAACTTATCAGATCACTAACATGAAACCCTAGCATGATTTTGGATAGATCAAAACAAGTCTAATCATGATGAGTAAGAAATCAATCTAGATCCAAAACCGTAAACATGAACGTACGAGCAAAGCAATGAGCGGAGAGGAGAACGAGATTACCATCACATCAACTTACTCAAATTGATATTTATTCCATCAAATATGTGTTCAAGAGATGCTTACACAAGCATCCATACAAAATCTCCATGAGATCCCAAAACCCTAGATGAGTCTAGGAAAAACAGAAAAGGAGCAGCCTTCTCGCCCATCATTCTGTCGTCTCTCACGCACCTGACCTCAACGCGTCAGTCTTCTTTTATTGGCTGGCTCCAACTCCTGCAGCCGGGTCCACTTCTTTTCTATTCCTGCGCTGCACCTCTGCAGCCGTTCCTTTCCTGTCCCACCTGACCAAATCCTGGTCAAAAACGAAAGGCCACCATCACATATCTCGTGCATACTTGCATGCAAAGCCAAACCAAGTCCGACTGGACTTACACCATACCAACACCCACATGCATCCACGTCCAATGCGCACCAGCCATGGTGCACACCACCTGCTGCGCCTCCGTATGCAGTTCCAACACAGCTATGAACTCACATAGCTCACGTCACTGAGCCTGCCTTGGCTCATGTCTCCTCCGCACATCTAGACGGTCCGCACACCATGAGCGATGACATGCTGTACATCCGGCGGCTACACCGCCGAGTCCCGTCCAAACCGCTGGTAATCACTGTTAGACCAACACATATCCGTCGATGCCAAGACACATGCTTGCGCATCGACAAGTCCTCGTGTGCACCGTTCTCTAGCCCGAACGTCTCGCGTGACATCCTTGACCAATAGGACCTCAGTTCCTCTCTGAACTTAGTTCTAGACCGTCACCGACCACGTTCCGCATCAAGCAACACCTACACATGAACAAACACGCAACCGCGTACGAGCACAAGTCCACGACTTGACTCAAGATCAGTCCATGCAACACCACTCACACCAGTGTGTTACATCCAAACCAAAACCATCCACACTACCACGAGTGTATCATCACCCTATGTCAATTATGTTAATCACTTTGCAATGCCAATTTCAATATAAACCAATGTTTCATCACACATGATCTCACAGCCTTCTACCTACATGGTAGTAGTGCACAAAGAACTATAACCTTCATGGTTAACCGAGGCTTCTTTGTGGATAAAATTATTAGAAAACTTATTTAGATAGGAAAAAATAGGTAATTATTTATATGCAAAACACTTGGAATTGTCTGGGTAAAAACCGGCATGTTTCACCTTAAATTACTGATAAACTTTCGCTCCTTGTCAATTATAGGTCAAATTGACTGGCACGCCTTCAGGAATTCACAGGATCGGCTAGCCCTGCGTTGAAGCCAAGCGGATCTCCAGCCTTACTCCATCAAGCAGATCCTTCCGGCTTGCTGTGTGACAGGCGCATCAACACGTTTTTGCACCGACACATGTTCTAGCACGCCCGGTGGGACCCCATAGTCGTTATGGCAATTCACAACAACAGTGACATCCTTATGGTGCCGTATGAAGACCTACCTGATGAAGATAAAGATGTCATCAGCAAAGCTATAAAAGAATTTCAGAACAAATGTTTGTTGTCCTACACCAAGACACGTGATAATAAAGTTGTTCAGAAATATCCACTACCAAGAGTTTTGTTGCATGGGTAGTCAAACATAGACGAAACTGAGGATAGGCGTTTTTTCATAGAGGATGTAAACAAATCTGTTCATGATGCCATATTGAACCATAATATAATTTTCTTGAACACATTCCACAACACCATGAAAGAGGTATTTCATGGATATCCAATTGATCATGTTGGACTAGTTTACTACAATATTCCACATCCGTCAACTCAAGGGACTAATCAAGCTGGTACTAGCCATCAAGAAGCAGCACTAACTGGTAATGATGATGTCCAGGCAGTTCAGAGCTCATCTGAGTAAGTTCAAGGTACCACTACCAATCAAGTACAAAATAATCCTGGATCAGTAGTGCAGTATGTGCAACAGCCGATGGGGCAAGTTCAGAATCAAATGGTCAATTTTGGCACATCAGGCCAAATACCGTCGTCGGCTCAAAAAATAGCACCATTAGTCCAAAGGATTCGTAGAGATACAGATCCTAGCATATACAACCAGAGACTTCAAGCAGCAAACTAGCAAAGGACCCAATAGATAGAGATTCTATAAGGATATCATTATGGCACAGATTACAATACCCTTCATATGATTCCAAATCCAGGGTATCAAGGTAACCAAAATTTTAATCCATAAATGGGTCAGCAATTGCAAAGAAATCTAGATTCAAATGCTGATGAGTTATTGCTTAGAGTGACCGAGATGATGAAGAATCAGATCAGTTTGAAGCCAAAAGGGCAGACCTTCTCGTATAAACGCCCATTTCCAGAGTGGTATAATTTGGTCGCTCTTCCTATAAATTATAGGCTCCTAGAGTTTGCTAAGTTCACTGGCTAGGATAGCACAAGTACAATAAAATATATCAGTCGGTATCTTACACAGTTGGGCGAAGCATCCATTGAAGAGGTCCATCGAGTTCGTTTCTTCTCCTTGTCCCTGTCAGGACCAGCCTTTACTTGGTTTTCATCATTACCAGTCAATTCCATTGCCAATTGGGCTAACCTAGAGAAGAAGTTTCATACATATATTTATACTGGGTCAGGAGAAAAGAAAATTACCGATTTGATGACTATAAGGCAGAGAACTAATGAATCGGGCACCGAGTTTCTTCAGAGATTCCAAGAGACTAGAAATTTGTGCTTCTCATTGAATCTAACTGATGATCAGCTAGCTGCTTTGGCCATTCAAAGAATATTGCCAACGTGGAGAGAGAAGCTGCTTGGGCAAGAGTTGATAATTTAGGTCAGTTGGCTCAACGAGTGGCAGCACTCAATAGCCAATTCCAGAGTATGCGCAGAGATACCCAATTCCAAAAGAGCGATGCAATTGCCGAAGCCTGTAATCCATATTCAGTTGATGACGGCAATGAGTACGAAGAAGAGGAAGAGATTGCTGCGGCTGAATGGAATTGGGGTAAAAAGATAGTAATGGTGCCAAATCCTTGGGGAAAAGGAGTTGAAGAAAGCTATGATTTTGACGTCACAAAATCAGACAAGCTCTTCGATTTCTTGCTTGAAAAGGGATAGATCAAGTTGCCCGCTAATCATGTTATGTTGCCTCCTAATCAGTTGAAGAATAAGAAGTTCTACAAGTTTCATAACGCTACTTCTCATTCCACTAATGAGTGCAGAATTTTTCGGCAACATATACAAAGGGCTATTCAGCAAGGAAGGCTCAAATTTGATACACATCGGAAGATGAAAGTCGATGATAATCCTTTCCCAAGAGATCAGAACATGGTTGATGCTAAGTTGCTCAAAGGAAAGACTAAGGTCCTGACATCAACCAGAGTAGGAGAAACTGGAATAGTCGATCCCGAGATGCAAATATCGACTGATGAATATAGAGAGATTAGAAGACGTCATGACCAACAAAAGAGTCGATATGAACAGGGAGAGACATCAAGGGATGGGGCAATAAGGCCGTGTGTCATATCTCAAATTTTGTTGAACAAATGGCAACGGCAGAAGGAGAAAGATTATCAGCGCTGGCTAGAAGAAAAAGAATACCAGCATCAACAGGAGAAAGAGAGGTATAAAAGAAAACAAGCTGAATCACATTGGAATTGTCCTTTCTTTAGACATTGTTGGAACGAAGGTTTGAAATTGCCTACCAGAAATAACTGTCCAGAGTGCAGTGAGCAATATTGGGAGTTTAGGCAATCTCAAGCCAACCACCGGTCTATCCATGCTCAAGATGAGTATCATCACCATAATATGGATCGGCGCTTAAAAAATAGAAGTGTTCATAATCAGCTTGGGAAGTGAGTTGTTGATCAGAACTGGGCTGATTATGAAGAAGAAGATGAAGAAGAAGAATATATTTGGCAGGAAGGGCAATGGTGCCCAGGAGGTTTGACAAGAAGCCAGAAAAGAAGGGTGCAACATCTAAGGAACAAAGATTTAGAACAGGTTCAGGTGTCTGGTAGACCTCAAGTGTGGCGTGCTAAACAAACAGCCGATAGGGGTCAACCATCAACTAATATTCAAATGGATTTTCTATTGCTGTTAGAATTCAGGGCTCCAGCAGATCAAGAAGTCTATTTAGATTTCGATGAATTAGAGTATGAGGAAATAGTTGCCAAGTTGACAGTAGTACAACAAGCTATATTTGATAGGCCAGTCAAGCATCGGCACTTAAAGGCTTTATATGTAAAAGGTTTCGTTGATGGGAAGCCAATGAGCAAAATGTTGGTGAATGGAGGTGCTTCTATCAATTTTATGCCTTATACCACTTTTCATAAACTTGGCAAGGGACCAGAAGATCTGATTGAGACCGACATGATGCTTAAGGATTTTGGGGGTAATGCATCTAAGACCAGGGGGCAATGAACGTCGAATTGACAATCGGAAGTAAGACTTTGCTCACCACATTCTTCGTCATTGATGGAAAAGGTTCATACAGTCTACTCCTTGGTCATGACTGGATTCATGCAAATTGTTGTGTACCATCAACCATGCATCAATGTTTGATTCAGTGGTATGGAGAAGATGTTGAACTGGTTCATGCTAATAATTCTGTAAGTATCGCAACAGCCGATCCAGTGCATTGGGAACTAGAAGACTTCGAGTGTTTTTCTTGCAATCTATGGGAAGGAGGCTTCATTAAGATCAATGATGAAAGCCAATAGTCGATCCAAGCAATCGGCTCTGAGAGTTTGTCTTAATGGATAATCCAATAGAGGGCAAAGGTGGTAAGCTAATACATGGCTTCGTGTCGGCCGGTGGATTAAAGGAGATAGACATTGGTCCTGGAGATAGGCCTAAGCCAACGTTTGTGAGCACTAAGTTGGATCCTGAGTACAAGCCAGAGTTGATAGATTTATTAAAGGAAATTTAAAGATTGTTTTTTAATGAGATGCTTGGCCTAGATCGATCGATTGTTTAATCTTTGGTCTGAAGAGTTCTGGTGCAACCTGTCAAGAAGCGATCAATGGAAAATGCCTGAAGGAATATTATCTTAGCGTTTGGATTGACACTTGATAGCCGATTCGTTCAGTCATCATCCCTAATAGCTGGTACTAGAAGGGTATCGCCTTTAGCTCAAAATTACCCCAAAAAGGGGGAAAAGCCGATACAAGATGCATCGCCTATAGAACAAAAACAAACACAGGAACAATCATGACACTACAGAAAGTACACAGATACAATCATAGAAAAATGGAAGATTTTATTCATTGATCAGTTTACCCTAAATACAAACTAATCAAAGACATTGTTTATCACATCCTAAGTGGATGTGATGTCCACGATGGCCTCCACTGCATTGATGAACTCCTCGATCAAGTCCTCGTGCTCCTCAGGGCCGTCGCCCACCAGGAAACCAGTCTCCATGGTATGGAGCTCGTATCCGATCTGGACCTGCGTCGCGGCCAGCGCTACCGATGCGCCATGACAGATGCCATGAAGGGCGATCTCTTGGACGCAGGCTGAGACGTCGTGGAGGCGGATGTTGCCGACCGTCGTAGCCACATTCGCCGCCAGTTGGAGGGACTCCAATTGCACCGTCAGGGCTGGTGATCACAGAAACATAAGAGCTATCAAGATAAAGAAAGTGGAAATGAAAATAAAGGTGTTCTTGGAATCCATCTTACCCGCCACCATGGCGTCGGACTCGGCCAGCCACGCCCGAGCAGCGCTGGCCTCTTCCTCGGTGGCATGAAGGGTGGCTTGAGAAACCTCAAGACGGATCTCAAGCTGGTTGTTTTCCTGAGTTGCCTCGAAATAATGGTCCTAGGCTGCCCTCCATGCCCGAAGGAAACGCCGAGCGTCGTTGCCATTGCAGGAATCTGAGGAGTCCGATGATGAGTCTGGCATGGAGGCAGCATCAGATGTGGCATTAGAGGGCTCGTTGGCCCTGGGAGGAAGATGACGAAGGCGAGACGAACCTATAAACAAGTTAGAAGAAGTTCATCGCCACGAACAGAAGATATTGATTTCACCTCATACGGCGGAGGCGTGGGCTCATCAGTAGGTTCTCCTCTAGAACCTCCTCTGCCGCGCGCTTGCCCCGGTTGTCGTCGCTGGCCATAAGGTTGATTGGATCTACAAAAAGGGGAAAGAAAACTGCTATAGGGTTCGTGAAGGTAGAGAAGTGCAAAGGAATAGGAGCAGTTACGAGTATAGATGTGTTCAAGGCCGGAACACTCGGCTAGTATTTGTAGCCACGAAGCGAGGTGGTGGACGTCTCACGACGTGCAAAAGGCAACTGCAATTATTAGGAGGTGAAGCACCACCTCACTAATGCCGAAGAGAATGCGGCGTTGATAACTGAGGACAGAAGATTGGGGAGTCTTCTTAATAAAGGATGTGTTCTCAGACTTAATTGGATTAAGGTCGGAGGTCTGGAATCGGCTATTTTCAAATCGGCTCTTTAGCCGAGACAAGAATTACAATGGATCAGTAGAAAATATGGTTATCATTGATTCTACACAAGATACATGTTAATATATAGATTACAAGCCTAGAACATCCTAGATTGCTCTCAATGCTTCTAGTCGGATAGCGTCGAATTCTATGATTTGTTGCTTGTCTTCTTCGGCTAATCCAGGAATATCTTCAAGGCTGCTACAGATGGCCCTGCCTTCTTTGACCTTGGTTAGTAGTTCCTATTTCTTCTACTTGATGGCATTGGGTATTTGAACCAGATTGGACCTATGGCGATCGATGACAGCCTTCACGTTCTCTAGTTCCTTCTCAAGTTCTGCACGCTTGGTTTCTAGTTGGGTCAGCTCTGGATCGATCCTGAGGGAGGAGCTCTTCAAATTATCGATCAGCTGTGTCAGCTCTTTGGCCTCTTGTCTATTGGAGTTCTTTGTGACCAATAAAGCTTCACGATTAGACAAGTTCCTCTAAGCCTTTTTCACCTTTGGGGCTTGATCTTCAATGATGGATAAAGGTGACAAGACTTTTGTGAGAACTGGGGATGAATTATCCTTAATGGCTGAGAATACTCTTTGCATTGAATCCGCATCTTGGACCAAATCGGCTATATTCTTCTCAAGCATTGACAATATGTCCCTTAGCTGATTTCTGGTCTCTTCTGATAAAACTTCTTTAGAAGAGGTGACTGATGAGCTGATTTCATCTTCATCTAGATACTCTTCAAGATTGAAAGAGTAGCTCGGAGCTAGAAAATTAAGTGTCTATATATAAAAGAATCTTATTAGGCGGATTGAATCAGTTGATAATAAGATAAATGATGAAGTAAATATGGTACCTTTTCTGAGATACCTTCTATCTGAGAAAAAGGAATGGCTGATGATGCACCAATGGTATATGGTTGAATCGGCTCTAAACTCTCAACATTGGTATCTGCAAACATCAAAGATGATTTTTAGTTCATGATTGTTGCAGAAGGATAAAATAGATATATGATTTTCTTACCATCAGTTGTGTGCTGAACTGAGGAATCGATAGTCTGGGTGTCAACAATAGGATCATTTTCAATGCCAACAGGATCATTTTCAATAGGAAGACTGTCAAACTCCTGCTCTTGCGTAAACATTTCCTCGGGATGTATCTGGCGTGATAAATGGTCAGAGAAAGTCTTAGAAGCATCGGTTGGTTCAACCAAAATTGGCTCCTCTTGATGATTGGACGATGAAGATTTAGTTGATGCTGAATTAAACGCCTGGGACAACAATTCGGCACCCAGAGCCGATTGGGATGCAATGGTTGATAACTGTGAAGAAAGAGGATTAGAAGTTGAATATCATTTTAAGGAAAAGATGAATTGTTTACCTAGGCGGTTGATGGTCTCGTTCTACGAAGTCTTTTCCCAGTAACAGTTTTCTAGGTTACCCCTTGGGCTACCTTGCGTTTTGAGGATTGATACGTTACAATGGTAGAGGTAGCTTGAGTTTTCATCAGTTCTTCAGTGTGGGTGCAGTTGATCCCATTCTTGAGGCTGGACATGGTGGATGATAGTCTATAAGACGCCCCTTCCTATCCAAGCTTGGGAGATCGAATTCGGTGTCCTGAAAAGGTCTGTTAGAACAGTTGGCAGTGGAATTTATCAAATATTTTTTTAAGAAAAGGAATGGTAAGTTACCTCACTGTCAGAAGCAAAATCTCCATCCAGAGCTATGCATCTAAGATGGACTGACCCACAGAAGAGATAGGAGTGCCATTCTTGCCACCAAGAGTCCAAAAGGTTGGAAGAGAAGTTGACTCTTGTCCAGTCATGCAAGCAAAAGAAAGGAAGATCTGATCCTAGTTGAAAGATCTAAGATGGCTTTAGTGTATTCTTGAAGAACAATTGAGGAGACAGTTGACGAAGACCAAACTGACGAGCTACAAAAGAAGGGTTGTAAAACTCATAGGTTGGGAGGTTGCCTAGAAGAAAGGAACCTGCAGACATTTTGCCATGGCCATGGTGAAATTTGGCTGGGAGGACGCAAGGTTTGATGAAGAAATTGAAGATTGCAGCCGCCGTTTCGTCTGAGCAGCCTGATTCAAATTAGAATTTGAATGGGAAGACCAACTCATTGTTCTCATCTTCATCATAGGGTAGTCAAGTCAGAATATCTGCATCAAACCCTTTATAAAACTTCTTGAAGAGATAGTCAATATCGATAGCAATTGTTATAGCCGATGCAGCTTCACCATAGTTCATGCACTGATGGGTTTTTTCTTCTTCACCTCTGTATCCCTCGTCAAAGTTGGAGGAGGGAAAGCTCAAATTCTAGAGATTTTGCCTTACAATCTTATGCGTATACAAATTTAACCACATTTGTATTAGCCACCAAGGGCCGCTGATGGTGTGCATTGCTTCATTCTTCAGTAGCTGAGCGGCCACCTGATGCTTCAAATGATAAGCCAATCCCAATAGATACTTTCCAAGAGGAATTTCAGCACCTACTGCTAGATGCTCTGCCATGAGTTTATGATTGTAAGTCGGACCACAAGATGACCCACAGAAGATGAGTCTTTCTAACCATATGTTCAGGAAAGCCACATATTCTCTCACGCTAACAGTTGATCCGTCTCCAATATGGTTCAGAATGTAGCTTGCCCATCCTGTGCAGTCTGATATTTTGGCTAATTTCTTGGATCCGGCACTTAAGAAGTCATAAGATTGCATTGATCCTGTTGTTCTAAGGCTGGTCAACATATAAACATCGACCAAAGTGATGGTCATTAGGCCGTGACCAAAAATAAAAGCATTCTGGGTGTTAGACCAGAAATAAGATGCAGAAATCAGGAGTGAATCATTCCTCTCCATTTCAAACAACGAGAGTGTCAAGCATTGATTCAAGTCATAAATCTTCCAATCTCTAGCCTTTTTCCCTGATACTCTGTGGAACCAATTTCTCCACCCCCTAGGCATTTTGGGCTAGTTTCTAAAGGGAGTTTCGGTGTTCCAGGAGGACAAATCCAGGATAGATTGTTTGAAGGAGATTCGGTTGGTTTCTCGATGGATAAAGTCAAAAGGATCAGGGTCACCCATAGACCCAAGAAAATAGACATTGGGAGCAACAGCCGATGGAATTAAAATTTTGTTCCTCATTTCCTAGAACCCAGATAAAATAAATTAGAGAAGAAAGGAAATGCAGGGTAACGGCTGATACTTGGAAGATGGGAGCTTGAAATCATACCTCAGGGACGTGGTCGCTGGTCGCCATTGCAGCCAAAATAGATCTGAATCTAAGGAAGGTTGTTTGAATAATAGCTTGATAAAGCAGAGGATTTGCTAGGGTTGAGGCCTTGGCGATGGCGGCGTCGGCTATTGAGATTTGCTCGAGAAAGAAGGAGAAAGCGAATAGACCGAGTGAGTTTGAAAATGGTACTATTGGGATATTATTTAAAACTCAGACCGAGAAGTCAGGAGTCACGTGTATGTCTCGGAATAAACGGTTGTGACATGGTGAACATGCAAATAGGAATTTTGGAATAAAACCATTTTTATCCCAAAATTGGGGGGCATATGTTTACACCAAAATTTTGGAAGAAGAACACGGGAGCTCGAAACTTTCAACATGGTGTCTTCAAGGAATCGATTGTATAAGGATCGATATCAGCTGGTTTAGATGTGGCACTTGGATTGGCTCTCTTCGGATGACATCAGTAGATGGCGCCAATGAGCTATGGTTGGCGTCGGAAAGACATGTCGGACTCTAAAAAAGGGAAAGATTTGGGTCCAAGTTATCTTAAGTTAGGAATATTTTCTTTTATACCAAAGGTTGTAATGAGTCGTACTTGAGTAGGATTCATGCTTAGATTCTGGGTATAAATATTAGACCCCGGCTATTGTAAAGGACATCCAATCAATCAATACAAATTACTTTTTTTGGCTTTACGCCAACCCTTAGGAGTAGCAGTAGTGTAGATCTCGGCGAATTCTTCAACAAGCAGGGCTACATCGGTCCGGCCGACCTCCGGCTTGTCTGTAAGTACCGTCATGGCTTATACTTCTGTTTGTAAGGCTGCATCGGTTAAGTTCGATATCCACTGCGAACTCTAGTATAAGCTAGTTATCGACTCTTATCTAGTTTAAGTACGGCTACATCGGTTAAGTTCGACCTCCACTGCTCGAATTAGATTAAGGTCAAGTTATCTGCTCTACCTAAGGGTGGCGTCCTTTGGGTAGATTCATTAAGTTACCGATGTTGCTGATGTTCTTATTGTCATTAGTTTCAGCAATATCAATCTGCCCGATCGAGATCGATCTAGATCGGCCTCACATCCTTTTTAGTCCATCATTTATTTTGCTACATTGCAACGGTTCTTACTTTAAACGACGGATTATGTTTCACCGGCTATTCTACTTCGATCTTGATCGTGCATAGTACGCGGTTAAGGCATGTCTGATCTTGAGAAGGTTTACTAGCTAGTTGAATCTGGTTTGTAGCTTGCTATTATGGATGTATCGATCCGGTCGACCCCCGTTGTTAGTACTTTAGATCGGATGATACTAGCTGGTAGATTTACTTTCAACCAGGCATGATCCTTGTTGTTTGCTATGCCCGCATCAGCTAAATAGCCGATCGCCTGCGCTTTAACGCCTACAATGTGTCTCCATGATTCTGTTAAACGTGAATAGATCTGTTTACTTTAAGGGGTTGATTTGTTGTCTTTATCATGGCTGCTATTGATCCAATCGAACCCCATTGTTAAAGATAATAGGTTAGGTCTGATGAGTTTATAGATCTGTCCATGTTAAATAGTCAATTGTTCACATGTTGTAGTCTCTTTTCTACCTGAATCGGCTATTTTAGCTGATTTCGTTTGTGCTTTCACGCATATAGCATGTCTTTCAGAAAACATGCCAATGTATAGACGGTTTTATGGATTCTTCGGTTTTAGTTTGTTATTATCATCATAGCTGCCATCGATCCAGTCGAACCTCACTGTTGATAATAATATATTAGACTCAGAGCGTTTGTAGATCCATTTGTACTGGACAGTCGATTTGTTTGCATGTTATATCCTTTCTCGTTAGATTCATCGGCTCAATGCTTTACACTGGTAATATCCACCTAGTTGATGATTTTACTTACATCTGTGTGCATTGTACTTGTCATCATAAAATCAATCGCAACCCACGAGCTTTACAGTCCTTAATAGCTGATTTTTTCGTGAAGTGGCACACTTGGAACTGTCTGGGTAAAAACCGTCATGTTTCACCTTAAATTACTGATAAACTTTCTCTCCTTGTCAATTGCAGGTCAAATTGACTGGCACGCCTTCGGGAATTCGTAGGATCGGCTAGCCCTGCGTTGAAGCCAAGCGGATCTCCAGCCTTGCTCCATCAAGTAGATCCTTCTGGCTTGTTGTGTGCCAGGCGCATCGACACGTTTTTGCGCTGACACAATGTAATTATGAGGGAAGTGCAAGGTAGCTACTAGCTACAAATATAGCTACTATGCTAATATTCATACTGGAGTGGAGATAGTTGCAGCTTGATGAGAGCACAACATAGTGATACACATTCGAGTGTAATGTGGAATGTTGGTATTCAATCCAACGTAATAGATAACAACAAAATACAAAACTATAAACTTGCTTGCAACTAGTGTAATGTAGAGAAAGTTAACTCGGCCGGAAGGGATGTGGCTAGGACTTCAAGTCCTGATACATGCACTTAAAGATAGATTTAGGAAGGCTATGCCTATTAAATATATATTACCCATATTTTCTTATGCCTTTACCCAAAATTCCTCCCCTTTTCATGCCATAATTACTTCGAGTAGTAATATGCTTCATGCATCATCTATAAATAATCATTTATAATGTTCCATAGAATTCAATCATACTTCAAGTATACATTGGTGTTGGCATAAAATTCACATATCTAGTGTACTATTTAGTGTACAACAACAGATTTAGGGTAGGACATAAACTTTTAGTTTCTGGGCTGAAGTATTAAATACTTAGTTTATGGATTATACTATTTTTTTTGCTAAATTGGTCCTTCTAAGATCAACTCATATGTCAGTATAGTCCAATTGTTCAAGTGCTTCTAGGAAATCCAATTTCTCTTCTACCTACATGGTAGTAGTGCACAAAGAACTATAACCTTCATGGTTAACCGAGGCTTCTTTGTGGATAAAATTATTGCAAAACTTATTTACATAGGCAAAAATAGGTAATTATTTATATGCAAAACATATAAGTCTTATTTATTCCATACTCACATATTACTGCAAGTAAGAATTACAACTAAGAATATTAAATGCTTCATATTAGTCTACAAGCTAATAAATTAACCATTAACTCTTGAGAAAATTGGTTCGATAGCATTGAAAGATGGCAAGAATCAGAAAATACCATCAAAAGAGCTCTGTTACGTAAAATACCATTGAAAGATGAAAATGTTACCTGAGAATAGCATATGTCAGGTTTGGAGGTAACGGCGTCCACTTTCACCCGCTGGGAGCCTAGGACGCTCCTTCTTCCTCCTCCATCCATCTACTGCTCACCGGCCGAACTACTTGCAGACAACCAACATGTGAGAGAATGCATGGCGTTTGCTTACCATCACCATTAGCTAGCTATCAACGAGCAGAGCATAGCAGCGGCGATGCTGCTAGTGGTGCTGTGCATGACCGTGCTGTCGCGGTCCAGGAGCAGCGCCGGCGACCTCGCGGCGCTGCACGGGTTCTGCGTTAGACAATGGGTGCTGTGTCTAGACCAGGGTGATGTGCGGTGAGGCCAAGGCTGCGTTCGCCATCGTCGGGCTGGCGCTGCCCAACCGGACGCTGCGGGGGCAGGTGGTCGCGTCGCTCCCCAGCCTCGCCACGCTCCGGGTGCTTAACCTCTTCGGCAACGTGATCTGTGGCGCGCTGCCTACAGGGCTGCTCTGGCTCTGGACGACCAGACCCTAGAGGTGCTCGACATTGGCGCCAATGTGCTCGCCGGCGGGCTAGCCAGACCGCTAGAGTCCCGGAAAGGCGGTGATCGACCTCCTGGGCCTCCTAGTGCTCCGCGTGTTCAACTTCTCATCTCCGGCGATGCGCGTCCTGAAACATCCTCAATTTTCCGCAAGGGGAAAATTCCACAGAATGAATTATAATATGATAAAACCAAGAACTGATTCCATCATATTATCATATTTCAGTCGATGTCACAGTCATACATCGTAAGATTACAAGAATACAAGATATTACATCACTGGGGAACACACCTATTACAGAGTTAATCTAGCGGAAGACTATCGAGTGAAGGCTCCTCCTTCACGGGCATCATCAGAGTTGGTGTAGTGCAGCATAGATTCCATCTCCGAACCAAACTTGAGCGTAGGCACGAGACCTCCTAATCCTTCTAAAGTCAGCATCTCTGAGAAGCAGGAAATATGCACACCGCCAGATGTGTGCAGGCCATGGTCAGCACCGATGAGCTTTAGTGGAAAAGATAAAACAAGAGGATCTGGCGATCCTAACATTTGGCTGTGGTTTGCATCCTTAGCGCATGAGAAGTAAGTAACAGTAGTAATGTAATAATAATGTCCAGTTTTTAACACATTCCCATCCACACACATCCACATCCAGCCATATCCATCCACCAACCATCCATCCCAAACCATCTCCACACCACCACACCTTATCTCATCTCACACACTCAGGTCGACATGCCAACTCCCTCTCGGCCTTGTCTCAACGGCCCGTAGCCCCAAGGCTCATGACCGGAAAATACCCCAACCCTGGAGGGAGAATGGAAGGACTCATCTCCTATCTAGTTTAAGCGAAACCCAGGAAAGGTCCATAGCCGACGAGTCGGCATATGTATCGATCGATCAACCAAACACTCTGCAGAGGTTTTACATACCCACAAGATTAGCCATCCTCGGAGCCATGTATCTCCTAGGCAGAATTCCGGTCGCTTGCTAGCCTAGAACGATGCCACCCTACCTCTCAGCCCTGGAACATCCCAAGTCTAGTCTGGGATGGCTGATACTGTGAGTCGTAGACAGAGTTAGGGCCCACCGGATGTCAAGAGCCGGGTCCACATGGCCTCCTGAAGTCTCGAAAGGGTGTGGGGGAAAACCGCGCGCCCCGTACCTCCTTGCACACGTTCACCTAGCAGTAGTGGCATCGCTCTACCAAGTAGTCCGACCGTCCCGCACCATATAGGGCGAGTGGGATGTAAAGGATTCCCGGTGAATCTGAGTACTAGTAAGTCCTTAGGGATTGACCAAGCCAGAATGTCTTCATCAGGGTTTCCATTTTACGTGCCACCACAGCACCTCCACCCTGGACTCCTCCCATCACAGGTTCACACCCAAGGCCACCTCCAATTACCATTTACCCGCCACAGGTATTCCATATCCAAGTGCCCAGGTAGCACCACATGGCAAGACTCGCCCCAGGCTCGTCGTTATTCTAGCTCGATCGACACAACCCTCACTCTCCACGCACCTAAGACACACGCAGCACGCTCACACACCACCAAGTCCGGCACCCATAGCCAAACCATTCCCAGGGGGTTCACCACCATCATCACATCCCCGACATAATGCAAAGTGGAGTTAATAATAAGTATAGTGGTGAATAAGCAGGCAAGTAAGCATATATAAGCGAACGAATGTGCAAGGCAGGGTGACGTGGTAGAGTGGGTTGCATCAGGGTAATAATGGCTCAGGTAGTAGCATGCATCAAAGTACTAGCAAAGGAATAATTTATAAAGCGCTAGCAGTTCTAGATATTATGCAATGTCTAATAGGATTCTCTAAAAGAGGGTGTTGCCATGACACATGCGATGTCGAGGTAGTAGTGGTACAGTTCTCCATTCGTTGGTGTTCCATTCGTGGGGTCACCTCCTCCTGCGTTGACTCCATTCCACAGTCCTTGTCGTCGTCCACGTTCTCTTGGTCCGATCGTCAGCTACTCCACGAAGCGACACGCAAGGCAAGAGAGCACTCAACACTCGAAAAGACGACAAGACGCAGGAAAATCCAATAACACCAGCGAGGCAATAAGAGATACACGGCTTAGCCCTCTCGGCGGTTGTCCAATTTCCTCGGGCCAAAGAATCACAAGTGGTGGTTTGTTAAGCACAAGCTTAAGTCATGGCCAAGCCAGTATGGCTTTAGGATAGATGGTTTAAGCCAAAGCTTATCTATAGCAACACCACGGCTCACGACCTTCGATCCGGGCGTCATGGAAAGGACGGGAATCGGGGAACGAGCCCAATGAAGGAAGAACGACGGGGTTCGGCTCTTATAGTCTTATCCCGTAAGTCACTATTGGATACAAGAAGCAGACAAGAACGAATAACACTATTGTGACTTGGCTCCAATGTACTTCGGCTCGTCCGCTATGGTAGAAAGCGGTAGCGCAAAGAGATTGGACATCAACGGTTCCCTTCGATCCACATGACTCAATAACGTCGGGAGCCAAGAAGAGAGTCGTTCACACGGCAAAAGATGCAGGGGTTAGCTAGGCACATCCATGTCATGTTCTCAGACACATCTTTGGGAAAGATGGTCTTAGACGGCCGATCGAGTTGACACGCATGGGTCCGAGGTATGACATAGACCATAGCTTCGCTAACCCAAAGAGAATAGTCCGGTCTTTGATCCAATCATCATGGGCAAGACGGAATCGAACAGAGCGGGCTAACGGTGCAACAAGAGCAAGAACAACAAGGGACAAGGTCTACTTCTTCCAACAATCACGCCACGACGAAAGACGGGGCATTGGAAGGAAGCGACAAACACCAAGTGCGCAAACCACTCGTAGGGTACCCGACTTAGGTGCACTGGCACTAAGACATCTCTAGGGTTCTTAGCGGTGCGGTTGTCACCGCAAGAACCACAGAAATGCTATGGTCCAAATGGGTACAACCATACAAGAGCTTAAGCACGAAAGAGAGAAACACGAGATTCACATTCATTTGATCCACTTGCCATAGCAACGACGGGAATCGAATGAATGAAATCAAAAGGGCAATAAACACCAATCTAGCAAAAGGCTCAATCCACATCTTTACTAGATCGATGGGGATTGAGAACCAAAGAGAGAGAAGAATGGAATCTGTACTCTTTCGACCAACTTGTCATGGAACGGACGAAGGTTGGAGAGAAGGGGTACAGTCCCACGACCCAAACCAACTCATAGGGCATCACGACCGTGCAACTTAAATGGCACAATGCTATTCCCTCGGTTCGCAGCAGTGCGGTTGTCACCGCTTAGGTCTAAAGGAATGCTATGGTCAAGGTGGTGCAATCATATAAGGTGGCTAGGATAAACACAGGCGAAAAGAGGTAGAGCCCGATGGTCATGGCGAGAGGACTCGCGGCCATGAGCTTATCCTACACGAGTTGACATCCATCTTCTACAATCATCATATCCCGACTCGTCCACTAAGTTAGGCCACAAAGGGCTCATGGTGTGAGGGTGACATCCGCACCAATGTTTAGTCCACAATGGCCACGTCCTAGGGCCGAATCGGATTACTAATATTTGTAGTACGTCGGAGACAACTAAAAGCGAGGGAGCGAGTTATGCTCGCCATTACGGCCACGGTGGGGCGAACCCACTACCGAAATGGTCGAACGAGGTATGATCCCTCGACCGGCTTGAAGGCACGGTCCTTAGGCAAATAAGCACAACATAAGAACAAGAATCCCGACAACCCAACATAAGAGCTAAGACACGACCACACGAATGGAGTAGCACATATCCATAGCGAGAAAGGTAGATAGATAGACCTGCATAAGGGCACGGTGTAGGCATTTATAGATAGGTAAAGATCGTGTAGAATAAGTGTATGAACGAGTGTAAGAATGAGCAAGGGAGGGCTTTTATCGGCGTCGGGAATGGCATTTGACTGGGTTTCAGCCTTGCGACAAATATGAGGATGGCCAGAGGCTGTTGTAACTTGTCCCAAAGGGCTACGGCTTCTTGTGGCCAGCTGCTGTAGGACACAGCTAGGGTTGGTGACGAGGGTATTCGGCCAAGGCGTCGGGGCCATTTACAAGTCTAAAAGAGAGGCAGATCTCGGTCTTCGAGTTTTGCGGCACGAACAGCAAGTGGGGACAAGTCCACCGCGTAGAGCTTGATTTTAGAAAAATGTGGGAACTGGTTTCACATTTTTCTGAGGTCGTATGAATTTGTTATGACTTTCCGAAGATTAAATCCATTTCTGATAATAATTAAGGCTGATTTATTCAGGGCTGACACGTGTCACACTGTGACTGGTTCACGTGGCATGAAGGGACTTGGAGTGGTGTACCGGCTGGTGAAGTGGTCGGAGAGGTCGCCGCGGTGGTCGGAGAGATCGCGGAAGTGGTCGGAGAGCTCACCGAAGTGGTCGGAGAGCTCGCCGACGTGGTCGGTGAGATCGCCGAAGTGGTCGGCGAGATCGCGGAGGTGGTCGGCGTGGTCGCGGAGGTGGTCGGAGTGGTCGCCGAAGTCCCCGACACTGGCGCGGTCTCTTCTTCGGCATGACGTTAGCATGGCATCGTCAGAGCTAAACCGCGGCTGATAGGTGGGCCCTCAGCACTGGTCACTGACATGTGGGTCCAGGGTCAAATGGTGACTGACAGGTGAGGCATGGTTCAAGGTGAACCTGCCTGCGTTGGTCCATAGACCGCAGAGCTGGTCTATGAAGGACTTGGTCCACTTACTCCTTCCCAGGGTTTGGTTCACGTGCACCAAGTGCTCGGACGTGTGGCCGGCGAGGGGAAAATCCCAATCCTCTTTCCTCGTCATGCTCCCGTCGGTGGTGAGCTCACCGGCGAGCCCCTCCAGCGGCGCGGGTGTGCAATTAATGTGGGCAAAAGCTTGGCCATGCCATAGCGGGTGTCCCGGTGAAGTTAACGTGGTGGTCGGACGGCTCCAGTTGGCTGGCCGCGGTGAACGGCGGCGTGGGTTCGTCGGCGTGCCTGGACAGGGCTGCAGTGGCAGCGAGAGCCCAGTTGGAGGAGTGTGAGAGCTTCACGGTGCTTCTATGACCATGGTAGGCGTGTTGAAGGAGCTCCTGGTGCTCCCAGTGGCTCCGACCACGGTGGTGGGGGCAAGGCGGAGGCGGTGGCACTCCGACGGGATGAGGTGCGGCAACACAGGGCTCCGGTGGGCTTCATCCTCGGCTAAGGTGAGCGTGGTGTGTCTCTCGTCATGGCGGAGCCAGTCAGGGTGTCAACGTCGCCTTTACCGCGACGTAGAAGACGCGGTGGTCTCGCCATGGTTGTGCTCTGGCCATGGTGAGCGCGTGCGTGCGTGCGATGTGTATGCATGGCATAAGCAGAGCGCTCGGCGCTGGCGTTCCTGAGCAGAAGGCTCGGCGTCGCCCCCTTTCTTCCCTTTGCTTCACATTTCTGTTTGGCTCAACAAGAGGGTCGTGGTGGTCCTTCTATGCTACCGGTTGGCTAAGCCAAAGCAAGAGCTCGTGCTCCGACGTGGTCCGTTCGTGGCGTCCAAGAGGCTAGGAGTGGTGAGCGGCGAACGATGTGGCTCACCGTAGGGCTCGTGGTGGTAGGATGGCGGTGCGGTGGTGAGGCGAGGCCGTGATGAGGCGATGCAGTGCCGTGCCGAGCAGCTACATCGCTGTAGCCGATCGGGGTGGCGCTCCTGGCTCCGGCGAGGTCCGGTTCCGTAGCGGCTTCCTTCTCCTCCTTGCTTCTTCCTCCTCTCTCTCTCTCGGCCTGACGCGGTGTGGTGCTATGCCACCAGCGGCGTCGGCTATCGGGCTGAGGGTTAGGGCTCGTGGCCGTTGGCTTTTATAGCCGAGCTCCAAGGGCTCCAATGGCGGATGGTGATCAGGCGGTGGTGATGCATGCGGCGCATCTGACGGCCCACGTGCGGTAGCGTAGGCGCGGTGCAAGAGGGATTAGGGTCGTGCGATGTGCGTGACCCTGGGCCCGCGTCTGCTCCATGGTCGGCTCCCGGTGGCGGAAGAGGTTGGCATGGGGAGGAAAATGATCCTGTTGCTGGGGTGGCTGACGCGTGGGGTCTGGTTTGTCAGCTTGTCCTGATGCGGCGATGTGCGATGCGTGATGGCTGACGGGCGGGTCTGGCTTGTCAGCGGCTTGTGCGCGTGCGGGCGGCGATGCTGGGCCGGCTGCGTGGGAGGCCTGCGAGCGCTACTGAGCTTACGGCCATGCTGGGCCGGCCGGTTGACAGTTGGGCCATGCGGCCAGGAGAAGAGGATGGCGCGCGAGCTGGGCCAGCTCGGGGAGGCAGGCAGAGCAGGTTGTTGTGCTCCGTCTAGGCCGAAGGCACGTGCGGGGCCAGGAGGAGGGTTGGGCCGGTCGCGCATCTTGGGCTGGCTGGTCATGTGCTTGGTCCAGATTGGCTTTCCTATTTTCTAAATAAACCAAGGCTCCTATATTGAATACATGTGTCGCCAACTTGTACACCTCCTAGTGGGGTCCACTAGAGGTCAACTAGGGGTAGTGGGGTCCATGTCAAAGGTTGGCAATTCACGGGTATTGAGTTGATAAAGATAGTTGGTTGATTATAGACTTTAGGTCAAGGGGTTCATGAGAGATTCCAGAAGGAGTCAAAAGGATTCGCTACGGACTTGTGCTCTCCAACACAAAACCCTAAACCAAATAAGGAACTCTGGCAAGCTCCTACAAGCAACACTATATGTATGCAACAATTTATTTATAAATTGTTCTTTGTTTTACCTAGCATCTACATACTTCACACATTGCAGGAAAAATTTTAAAAAGTTCATATTTTTTGCTTCTCCAAAAACCTGGGTTGTTACACGTCCTGCGGCTCTCGATGAACAGGCTCTCCGGCGTGTTCCCTCTCGGGTTCGAGAAACATCGGTCGCTCGCCGAGCTCTCCCTCAATCTAGTCCCTGTCGGCCGCCGCCGCCGTGAGCATGAGCAGCAGCTCACACGACGACAGCGACTTCGATGAGCCATTTTCCCTGCGAATCACCGGCCTCGGCACGAACTCTGACGAGCTAAGGCAAACCGAGGCGTGGCTGGCGTGGTTCGCGAGCGGGTGCCCCAACCTAAGATTCAAGTTCGAAGGCATCGTGGATGGTCCAGACTCCAGACAGTGGCTGCCATGAACGCATCAAGGTCGACAGCGACGCGACCGTGGTTATCAACCTGGTGTTCCCGGCAGCACAGAGATCGATAACGAGCACAAGAGAAAAATCGTCCAGCGCGTTGGCTCGCATCCGCTCCCATCAGCGTGCTCTTGGTAGAAAGACGCTCAGGCTTGCTTTCGTGGTTCCGCCGTTCACGGCCAGCCTCCGATACTTCGTCGCGGTGTTCGACTCGCTGCGAGTGCCTCCCTGCCGACAGCACCGAGAGGCTTGCCATCTAGAGGAACCACCTAGGCATGGAGATCAGCGACGCCATGGCTTCTTTTTTGTTTTTATCTTTTCAATTCAAGTTGCGTGGATACGGATGGAGCTGACGACGTTACTTCCGAACATGACGGAATGCTATTGTTAGGTAAAGTTTCCATCTTTCGATGGTATTTCACGTAACAGAGCTCATTCGATGGTATTTTCTGATTCTTGCAATCTTTTAATGCTATAGAATCAATTTTCCCTTAACTCTTTTATGAGTATACAAGAACAACTTAATTCAACACGAATTAAAACTTAATGCACCACCACCACTAGTACCAATACTTCAGGACAGTATAAGTTTAAAGACAATACAAGTAGCACATGGTTTAAGTTTTTCTTCTAGAGAAATCTTAAAAATTCATTACCCATTCTTATATGTCTTAGCTTCTATGTTTGACATTTAGCAGCTTCATGCATACTTTATTTCATAGTGGTGATATGTAATCATGATCCTTCTAGGAGTGTAACATATGCAAGTCATATATCCTGGTTCATAGAGCTGTCTAAAAATTCTAACTCAACTTCCATTTGAGTAATTTCTGATGATAAATTCAATACTTCATGTATTACATTGCTCTTTGATATTCTATACACAAGAGACATTTCTTCGAGAATATACATTGATAAAATCTTATTTACCATCTTGTCTTCTAGACATTTAATACAAAGATTCAAGCTATTGTTTATAGAGCAGCATTATACCTCGATCTATAGGCATACAAGCTTGAAAATTTGACTTTCGGTGTAATATGATATTCCGTAATCATAATTCAGGATTTTTCTCATGCAGTGGCCATGTTCGCTGGGAGGAATTTGGAGGAATCTGGATGAGTCTGGAGGAATTTGTGAGAAAGTAAACAGTGAATTTCATCCGCGCACAGTGAAATCTGGCTAGTTTTTGTACCAGCCGAACTGCCCCAGTGAGTCCCACAATACATTTGTTATTCCTCCTGGCCATATACTCATTCTAGAGAGTAATCAAGAAATATATCATGAGTTCACTACACTTCAATGGTAGCAAAATATCCTACATGAATTTAATAATGACTATAACAAATAATTCTACTATTATTCAGAGTAATTCCAGGAAATTTCTTCTTCTTTTGACGCATGCATATGTTAACATAAATTGGGCCATGTGCATATAAGTTTATTACATGTAAAGAGGTAGCAAGGTGCAAAAAGGTAATGGACGGTTATTCAAAAATATTCTTAGAAGCATCAAGCATTTTTCAGGATTATGATATATGCAAATTTTTAGAATTTATACCAGGCATTCGTTCATCCAAAAATTCTTATACTAAGAAAAACAAATATGAGCCTCTCAAAGGTTAGATTTAAAGAGCTCATATACCTTATACCATGTTTTAAGTATAATCATTAAAAAATTTATTCTTACAATTATACATAGTATAAAATTCATAATTTGTGATAAATAAATGCTTTTCAAATAGCATACGGATATCAACACATGGCATTTATACATGAATAGGAAATTGATACTGTAAATGAATAAATAGAAGGTGCAAACATACATCTTCTGCAGGAATTTGTATATGGCAAGCGAGTGATGTCTTGGCAACGGCGTACGTGCTAAATGTTGGTAACAACATTAGGGTGGCGTTTGGACCACGCTAAATTCTGGCGAGGGTTGTGATGTGATACCGGCGACTTATTACGGAGCCGCGTAGCAAGAGCGGAAGAGCAACGGTAGTTCGGTAATTCCTCCTTGTGGCACCAGACATGGTTGCTGCGAGCCAACCACACATCCATGTGTCGGTAGATACGGCACGTGGCGTGCGGGCCGCGTGGCAACCTCCTCATCGAATTCAGTGTGAGCTAGCGACGACTTCGAGTCAGCCTTGCGTAGTACGTATATGCTGCGTACGTGGGCGTTCAGTAACGTGCAGGCTTTGTAGAACAGGGCCTCTTTATACCGGGGTTAAGGATCAGTATTTGGTACTGTAGCATTTTTTTTTGTATTTGATAATTATTGTCTAATCATGGTCTAACTAGACTTAAAAGATTCGTCTCGTAATTTATAATCAAACTGTGTAATTAGTTATTTTTTTATCTACATTTAATACTCCATGCATGTGTCCAAAGATTTGATGTGATAGAGAGAGTGAAAAAAACTTACAATCTAAACAAGGTCCAGGCTGCGAGCCTGCGAGGAACTGACGTGCCAGTAGATAGCACCTGCTGCGGGCAGCATACCGGTATGCGATCTGGGACAACGACACCTAAAATACAAGACTCAATCGTCCTTTAGATAGCGTTATAAACAAAAAATTCAATATTTATTCAACATCTTCTCCAACAATCAGATCTAAAAAAGAATCCTTTCTACAAATGGGTTTATAGGAGAGAAAATGTTCATATTTGGGTTGTGTCTCTCAGGCAATCTAAAATAGGTCTCCCGTATAGTTACTCTGTTGGAGGCTGATTTTGGGTCTCTTGCTCATATGAGTCTCTTGGCCCCGTTCGCTTCGCTGAAAAAATAAATCAAAATACTGTTCCAGCTAATTTATTGTGAGAGAAAAATACTGTTCCGATTAAAAAATAAAGCTAAAAAGTACAGATTATAAAAGAACCGAACGTGGCCCTCGTTGGAGACAGTCTTAGGATTCAAACAAAGGATTCGGTCCTGTAAGATGGGTTGCCTGTGCAGCGGTGCAAGTTGAGCTAGCCGGCGGCATGCAAGCCACTGACAGCTTCAGCGATATGGCTGTCCGATCGGTGACAGTGTCGGATTGACTGATAAGTCTCAGCTAAAATCAATAATATGCTGTTTATATGAACGTAACTGTTGTGTCATGATTGGCTTCATGCCATGACCTTCGAGGCATAAGAAATTAAAACACGTAGATTGAACCACCACGAAGATTCTCTGGTCCGATCCTTTAGATCAATTTTATCAATATTTTTCTTTTACCTAGCTAGGTTGATGTCAATCTGATCTACTCCACTTGCCGCGTAAGGTAGTTATCAATAGATACATACCGCGTAGCGTGTTTGGCATTGTCGTAGAATTGCATGCTTGATGACGACCATGCATGTCGATGCAGTGCAGATTGGTAGCAGACAGAGGTAGCAGATCCGTTCCGCTAACAACGTCGGGGATGTCGACGTCGTCGAAGTAATCGCCATGAGACGTCGGCTCAAGTGTCGGTGTCGAAGATCGGCGGCAGATTCAACGGCGATGTCGACGTAGAGCTTTTCGTGCTGATAACGTGTTATAAAACATGTTGCCAGCGATTCGAACATTTCCCTCTTCGTCTCTCATAATCAACATAGTAGATAAAATTAGAACACATAGACACGAGAGATAGGGAGACTATTCTTTATTCCTCTCAATATTGGTAATTATAACATAGAGCTCCTACGTGTGTGTGTATATATATATATATATATATGGAGAATGACGTTCTTGCCCTTGTCCAGTACTTCAATTATGATTTTGCCCCTTTTTTAACTTTGTGATTTTATCCTCGCTTTTTTCAAACGAAGCTCCCGTCCGTCTACCCCTGCTTTGTAACACCGTCTAAAATGCTGGGATTAAATGGTAAAAAAAAAGAAAAAGAAAAGACACCTACATGAAAAGACAATGATACCCCTCAGTCCTTTCTCCTTTCTCACCCGTTCGCTCGACCCGTTCCCGACGAGAAATCGCAGCTTGCAGATGGTTTCGCGACCTGGCAGCGGCGCAGCTCCTCCTCCCTCCTCCCCCCCCCCCCCCTCCGGCGTGGCTCATCCTCCCTCCTTCCCGCTCCCCCCGGCGTGTCTCCTCCTCCTCCCTCCGCCACACTCCAGCGGCGCGGCTCGCGTGTTAGGGTTTGGGGAGTACCGGCGGCGGCGCGAGTACTGGCGGCGGCGCAGCTCATCTCACTCCGCCCGCTCCTCCCCAGGCTTGCGCCCGCAGTGGCTGGGGCATCGCGTGGCCTGCGGCGGGCTCTGCCCCGACCCCTCCCCCCGGCTCGCGCCCGCTGCGTTGGGGCCTCGCGGGTGCACGCCGCCCACCTTCCTCGTCTTTTTCCTCCTGCTGGCCGTCGCTGCTTCGGCGACGGACATCATCCTCCCCGGCGCGGGCATCTCCGGGAACCAGACACTAGTGTCCAAGAACGGCGACTTCGAGCTGGGATTCTTCGCCCCGGGCGCTGGCATCCACCACTTTTTGGGCGTCCGCTTCAAGAGGATGCCGAGCACCAGCCCCACGTTCTGGGTCGGGGACAGGGTCGTCATCTCCGACCTCTCCGCCGCCGCGCTGGAGGTCTTCGCCGGCAACGTGTGCATCACGGAGGCCGGGTCTACCCTCTGGTGTTCGCCCGTGGCTGGGGACACGCCGGGCGCCCCGCCGCCCGCCGCCGCCGCGGTGCTCCTCGGCAACGGCAACCTGGTGGTGAGGGACCAGACCAACGCCTCGCGGGTCCTGTGGTAGAGCTTCGATTCCCCCGGCGACTCGCTGCTCCCCGGCGCCAGGCTCGGGCTCGCCGGCGACACGGGGGCCAACGTCTCGTTGACGTACAAGGATTACTCGCACAATGGCAGCGTCAGCGTCGACCGGAGCAGGAGGAATGGGTTCGTGCTCACCACCGATGGGCATCCCAGCCTGGGCACCTTCCCAGATTGGATGGTGACATGACCAGACAATGGCAGCTCGCTGGTGCTGAATCCTCCGGATAATCCTAATCTGACCGAGTTCTTGCAGTTCCACCTGGGGCAAGTCAGCTTGATGCGGTGGTCAGAGGATTCTGCAGTGGCAAATAGCAGTGGCTGGGTAGCTCGTTGGACCTTCCCTTCAGATTGCAAATCCAGTGGCTTCTTCTGTGGCAATTTCGGTGCTTGCACGAGCAATGGCAGATGCAATTGCATCGATGGATTTGAGCCTTCCTATCCAACTGAGTGGAGCCCCGGATCCTTTGCTACTGGTTGCTCGAGACCGAGATCTCTTCCATTGAGCTGCGAGACGAATGGCCAGACTGAACATGATGACTCTTTTATCCTGCTGGACAAGCTGCAGGGGCTCCCTTATGATTCTCAGAATGATTTAGCAGGAAGTGATGAAGATTGCCAGCAAATGCTACTGTGTCGCGTATGTGTATGACTCCGGATGCAAGTTGTGGTACTACAACCTGTACAACCTGAGTTTTGCTTCTAGACCTCCATACAGCAAGGTTTATGTTCGTTGGGGCTCCAAACTCAGGGCCAAAAATATAGCAAAGGTGCTGCCAAAATTTTGAATATTTATCAATATTAAATCTGAGTTCAAATAATTGCAAGTTGTGCCAAATATGTTTGACCAAATTTAATCAATTGTCAGCATACAATAAAAAAGTATAATTCCAAATCAGGGTAAAATCACAATTAGGCATAACAAACAGAGGCAAAATCGCATGGGCATTCATATCCTTTTGTACAAAGTTTAACACCGTTAGGGGTGAATGACGGAGCAGGGGTAAATTGGTGCTTCGTGAATGGCACAGTAGGGGTAAATTCACAAAGTCAAAAAAAATAGGGGCAAAATCACAATTTCGATACAAAACAAGGGTACAAACGTAAGAGCCCCATATATATATATATAGTCCTGCCAAGGTCTAAGAGTTTGGTAAGAGCCCACATACAAACAGATTAAGATTAGGATTTCTCTTTCTCCTTTCCTTCTAAGATGGAGTCAGTATGTTTTACAACAAGCAGAGCTTCACAAAGCCTCATGCAGGGATTAACACAGTTAGGCCAGGTTCTCCCTCCCTCGATTCCTCTTTTGCGGAAGTACCACCTGAATTCCTTGCTAGGGAGCCTTGTTCAATGTTCATGCCATCAGCATTCTGCACTGTTGCTGTTACTAACTTGTAATGTTAGTCTTGTAAGGCAGGGTACGCATGCTTCACGGTTGATGTCCTGTTTCCAAATCTTCGTGGCTTTATGAGCCCCACAAGTTATGAGTCTCGATCCACTGAAATCAGAAGAAATATAGCATTGTATGTTGGCATTGCTTGCCGATGATCATGCAACATCAGGTACCAATTCTACATTATGACTCGAATGGTCTGCGAAGAAGGAGCGTGCCATGGGAGATTCAACAATGGCTGATTGCGGCAAGCAGATACCACGGGCATATCTGAAAACCTGACATCACTAGCAACTCTTTGTATGTAGAGGAAAAAGAATGTGGGCCAAGCAATGACTGTCTTACCATGCACCAAGGAATGCACGACGCAAAGCAATGCACTGTAGTTACCAGGCTGGACTATAGTTCGCTGTTGTTGAAAAAACATTCAGGCTACTCTTCCAATCCCCAAGCCACATTTTTGCAGGTGATGACTTGTGGGGCTCAAAAGCCACGAAGATTTGGAAATACATGTGTTAGCAGTGACCGTTTGCAGGTGATGCCTTGTGGGGCTCAAAAGCCCCAAGTTACATATTTGCAGGTGATGCCTCATTTTTCCTGAATGAAAATCTCAATACATGTGTTAGCAGTGACCGTTGACTGCGTTGGAAGTATGAAAATAATTGAGGAAAACTGAGTTGAGATTTCTTCTAATCACCAAACAACAGGTTGATCTGGAGTCTGGAGTTCTGGACCCTGGGATCCAAGTGAGACCATGTGTGGATCATGATAGTCTGATACTTAAAGAAATTTCAAATAAAAAAGGTAATGAAGACAAGGGTCTGTTTGGTACACAAATTTTATAAGAATTGTATAGCAACTAGAAAATAGACTAGGCAGGGTATCTGAAAGTAAGAAGGGCGGGCCTGGTGCAAACGGTAGAGTCTTATCGCCTGTGACCGGAAGGTCTCCTCACATTGCACAGGTAAGAGTAAGGCTTGTCACTTGTTAGATGTATAGGACGTGTATGTGTTTTCCCTCTACTTGGAGGGCTTCTTTGCACATATACACTATGTATCCTTGCCCTCTTGGGCCTTGCAATACAGTTGGTTGGCCTTATTCTAGTCCTTCTAACATGGTATCGAGCTAGGGTTTGCATCCTTACCTTCTGCTGTTGAGCGACGCCGGCGATTTCTGCCCAACCCTGCCGGCCTCCGCAACCCACCCTCGCGCAGCTCCGCCCCGGCCATCCGCCCGCACGCGTGGCTCCTGCGCCTCGCGCCCGTGCTGGCCCGCCGCCCGCTCGCGCGGCCCTGCGCGCCACCGCTTCGAGCACGGTTGTTGACTCGTCGTCCGCGCCCATCGCTCTCAGAGGCAATGCCTGAGTTACGAGCTGAGGAGACACGTCTTCGAGCTGGGGGTGTGACTCGTGTTCCGCCGCAGCCCTCCGTCCTAGTAGCCACACCTCCCCAGGTCTCTCCGCCTCCGTCTCAGCCCTCTCCTGTGGTGACGGGGGCACCTTCTGGTATTCAGTGTGGCTACTGCAAGATCTATGGTCATGAGGAGAAGGATTGTCGCAAGAAGCAGCGCGACCGATCTAGGCGTCGTGGCAGACATTCTTTTTAGGGCTCTGGTGGTTCCTCTACTTCATAGAGCACTCGTTCCGTGTCTGCAGCGGAGCAGGAGGTTCTTGCCCTGTTTCGTCGCCTCACTACTGCAGCTCAGGCCTCCGGTCACGGGACTACAGCTCAGGCTTCTAGTTTCGCTCCTCCTCCGTCAGGTATATCATCCCCATGGTTCCTCGACTCCGGTGCCTCTTTTCATATGACACCTCATGCAACACACTTGTCCTCTCTATCTTCCCCCTATTCACCTATTTATGTTCGCACCGCAGATGGCACTTCTTTTCCTGTTGCTGGGAGAGGTGTTCTTTCGACCTCTTCGTTTAATATTCCTACTGTTTCGCATGTTCCCAAACTAACTATGCAACTCTTGTCTGCGGGTCAAATCACTGATCATGGCTGTCGCATAATCCTTGAGTCTGATACTTGTGTTCAGGATCTCCATACGGGCCTTTTGGTGGAACCTGGGCCTAGGTGTCGGAACTCCCAACGCTTCTGGGAGCTTGATTGGTTGCGTCTTCCTTCACCCGTTTTGGATACCACATCACCCAGTTCTCCAGCATTCGTGTCAGCTACTTCGTCTACCACTTCTTTTGCGCAGTGGCATCGTCGTCTTGGTCACCTCTCTGGTTCTAGATTGTCCACCCTTGTTGGTAGTGGTGTGTTAGGTCCTATTTCTGGTGACACTACTCTTCATTGTATGGGTTGTAAACTTGGCAAACAGATGCAACTCCCCTACCCTTCTAGTGAGTCTAAGTCTCAGAAACCTTTTGATCTTGTTCACTCTGATGTATGGGGTCCAGCACCTTTTGTTTCAAAGGGGGGTCAATCATATTATGTTATTTTCATTGATGACTATTCGAGATTTACCTAGATTTATTTGATGTCTTCTCGTGGTCAATTTCTTTCTATTTACCAGCAATTTGCCACCATGATCCGTACCCAGTTCAACTCTCTCATTCGAGTTTTTCATGCGGATTCTGCTGGTGAGTACATCTCCACTACTCATCGTTCCTGTAACACCCCGGTGTTATGCCTACATTTAGGCACTGCAAATCATGCATATCATGCATCACCAAGCATCCTAATCATACATGCATAATCTTGCCTATAATAACTGAAACATTACTTCGAAACATACGAAACATGTTTGTGAAACGTAAATGATGCATACACTTATTAGAGTTGTTTTGCTCTGATTCTTGCTTGCTAGGTTAGTAGAACATGTTTGGCTGCTATTGTAAATCATCTAGCAATGTTTAGTTCAATTTTTGGAGCAATGTTTGTATTCCAATTTAATTCAAAATTCGACTTCAAAAATAAATTCCAAAAATTAGGGTTTTGAGCTAAACGTGGACTTTGATCTTCCAATTCAAAATCTAGAAAGAATTTGGCTGTGGTCCTAAAAGCAAAGTTGTAGAGAATTAAATTCTAAGCAACTTTCATTTTGGTACATTTTCAAAAGAGGTCATCTTCTTACTCAAAATAAGATTTGAAAGCTGGCTTTTAAAAAGTTCTTGAAAATATAAATGAAAAAGATGTTTTTACATTGGCAGGCCACCGCCCTGCCTCGCTGCAGCCCGAAGCCGAGCCCAACACCTCCCAGCCTCCACGCCTTAGCCTTTCTCGCCTCGCTCGGCCCAGCCCGGCACAGCCGCCGCGCCCGCTGCCTCCGCCATCACTTTGCCTGCCGCGCCATGCGCCCGGCCGCGACAGGAAGCTTCGCCTTCGCCAGTGGCCGCCTATGGCGACAACGCCGCCGCCACAAGGTGCCCACGGCACTGCTTCACCTCCACGCGCGCTTTCTTCGCCCCTTCAGCAAGCCTCCTCTCCTCGCACTCCTCGCTTTCGCCGCCTTGTCTCCCCCGCCTCTTGCTCAAGAAGAAGAAGAAGCCAAGCTGCTGCCGCCACCGTCGCCGCCTGCGCCGACGACGTGCTCCACCGCCCGATGCTTCATTCTTCGATTCATCTCGCCCGGAGCTCCGCCGCGCCTAGCTCCTTCGCTTGCGCCACTCGTGGCTGCCATCGTCAAGGTAAGGGCGAGCTCGGCCGTCCCCTTTCTCGCCCGTGGCGGCTGCCGTGGTCGCATGGCACGCCACGACGCCGGCCACCTCTAACCTTCCCGTGAGGTGCGGCTCAGCGTGGGAGCCCATACGATACCGCATCATCTTGAGGAGCTCCGCCGATGAGCACCGGGCCGGCGGCGCCTCCTCGCCTGGTCGCTGACCCGGCAGGCTCAAATTAGAAGATGGCGTGGCCTTGCCCGTACGAGCCGGGCCAGTAATGGGCTTGGGCCGAGCCCCGAGCCAGCGCCGCTTGCCCCCTTTCGCTCGGTCTGAGCAGGCGGTTGTGGGCCGTGGGCAAGGTGCATCCATGAGCGGCCCGATGAGAGTTTTGAAGAATTGATTTCCATTTATTCATTCTTATTTGAAAATGTAAATGGTTTGCAAAATATTTGGATACTCAAAGTTGCTCCAAATTTGTTGAAACAAATTTTGCTAGGTTCCTTATCACCAGATCTACTTGGGAAAAATAGTGCATGTCATTTTTTTGATATATACTTTTCTATAGGATTTTATTTAATCTTGAATATTGCTGATAACTTGAAAAATATGTAGAAAATATATAGGCTTCAGAAAATATGATTCCAAGTTTGTTAATCTTATTATGTCATGTACTTCCTAGGAAAAATATGTTTCATGCATGTGCTGTGGGAAAAATTTGAGGTGTAGTTTAAGTACCTTAGATGGCTGATTTTTGTTATTTTTGCTAGAGAGCAAAATTTGTATAATACATGCATGTGGTAATTTTTGTATAGTGATTATTTACTGTTTAGAATCTAGGAAAAATACTAATTCTGTTGTTTGACACTTTTCATAGTACAAAGTAATTTCATGCTCATTTTTATGCTATAGCTTGTCATTTTTGTGTAGGATAGTTTACTTATCCAAATGCCATGAAATTTTTATGGTAGTCTGTTTAGGGTAGTATTATGCTACTGTAATTTTCTCAGATTTTTAGGAACATCAGAAATATAGGTTGCTATTCAAACCTATTATTAATTAGGGTTTAAGCAAGTATTGCCTTAAGTGTGATTAAGAAATTAGTAAAGCTTTGGTGTATCTTTGAAGCATTTATTAAAATATGTTGACTTAACATATGGGTAGTAGAAGAGAATGCAGTAGATGACATGTGCTTGTAGCCTAGTTTCTTGGATGATGTTGTCTACCTTGCCTTTCAACATATTCATTGCATTCATCTCCTTCGATGCACCGATTGCATAGGCACTTACACGCATTGCATCATACAGGATCGCAAACCGAGAACCCAGTCGTCATTCCCGAGGAGCCCGAGGAGCGCTTCGAGTGCGGCCAGAGAAGTGCTGGCCGACGAGGAGGACGTTGAAGAACTTCCGAGTGCCCGATCACCGTCCCCGAGCTCCTTCGAGAGAGGCAAGCCCGGAGCATCTTTCTCCGGTTTGCAATGATTTACGTTAAATGCTTTACTTTAAATTGATGCATTACGTTCAGGAGTTGTTTGCAACCGTTGCTGCATTATACCTTGTTTACCTTTGTTATACTATATCCTTGTTACCACGGTATCCGCAATGATCAGTCAATGCTTAGTAATGCTTAGACCGGTAGAAGTCGGGTGATTTCCACACTGCGAGCTATAGGTGGTTACCCGGATCTGTTTGGATGGCTATGAAGTCATGGTATAACTAAGTGTTAAATGAAGTTGAGACCGGGCGGAGACTTGCGGGGTTTTGACCGTAGTGTTTCCGTCAGTGTCGATTAAGGACCGACCGTTGTTGGGCCTCGAGTCATGTTGAACGCATGCCTTACATTTAGTTGGCGGATAAAGTACCTTCCGACCGCTGAAGCCGGGAGATTTTTCGGGCCGAGTAGATTGCCCGCAGACGACTTGTGTCTTGAAGCAGTGGTAGGACACGGGGCGGGATGATAAGACCAAAGTGCGGTCGGTCGGCCCCCCGGTACATGTGGTTCTGGCAAACTCGAGATACCGGAAAGTTGACTTCGGTGATCAATATCTCACTTTAGCGGGTGAGTGAGATTTGTGTAAGGAATAAATCACCACCGGTTAGGAATCGATTCGAATCGCCATCGCTCTGGATAGTGAGCACTTGACTTGAGTGACTTCATCGTAGTAAATGTTTATGGAACACTTGGACGCTTATAGTGAATATGACAAGATGGAAGTTGTTTAATGATCGGTGGTTATCATTAATTGCTTAATCACATGTTTACTTTAGTATAGGTGCAAATCTAGTCGACGGGTTAATAATAATTAACTTGACAATAATGCTTTTAGAAAGGTTCTTGAAATGCTAAAAATGCTTCTTTACAAAATGAGTCACTACCCTACTATAATGCCCGCATAATCCTTGGTGTCATTTATTTTCGGTTATGTCGGGTAAGTCCAATTGAGTACATTCTCGTACTCTGGGGTTTTATTCCCACTTGTTGCGAGATGGGCGGATGTACTATGGCTATTGTATCAACTGCCTCTATCCTCGCGATGGGTGATGCTTAGGACCATGGGCATGGTCATTCCTTACGCCTCATCTAATGCTTTTGTTGGAGATGATCATCACCGGCACTATATTTGAACTCCGTGTGAGTGTGTGTGGTTTTAAACAAAATGACTTCCGCTACTTTTTATTCGAACTTGTTTTGTAATAACTTTTATTTAAACTCGATGTATCTGTTATGGAAACTTTTATGTAATATGTGATTGGTGACCGCTAAACTTATTACGATCATGGTCGGGACACGAGTTGGTTTGAAATCCTTCGTGATTTCACGGACTACCGGGTTATACTGGCTTAAGTTTGCTCAATCGTCCGCTTCTGTGGATGATTTTCTTACTTAATTTCGTATAATTGGTCGGTTCTCATTACGGCATCGAGAGCATGGTTTAGCGTATTCTTGTTCACAAGTGTATTTAAAACAAAAGGCATTTGGAAAACGTGAATTTCAAAATCTAAAGTGTGCCGATGATCATATTCCTTATGCCCGATTAAGGACTTTAGGTGGCTTAATTAAATCTTGACTTGGGGTTCTTGCATCATATTTCTCTTTAAATCGCTCATACGGCGTGCTATTATGTATGAGTGCCACTTGTTTGAGTGGTAATGAATGGATCATTTGCCTCACGCCTCGGTAAGTGTGAGTTGTGAGAGCATGATCGGATACACCGCCGATCTAGGGTGAATGCTTATATGATGTTGGAGTAATTACATGTTCTACGATGTTTTACAAAGGTATCTCATGTATGGGTCTTCCGTCTGTGGAGGCGATGCCGTCAATAGGACGATGGTTCGGTAGTTACTACCGTTGTACACGTGTCTGGGGATTCGTGTAGAGCGTGTAGATAAAACTTTACTTCGCTTTTATGCATTCATTGGGAATTGGGCTGAAATGAATCTTCTGCAGGTACATAACAACGCTTATCGTGTAGAACGTATTAGCTACGTATTGAGAGATCGTTGTATGCCACCGAATTCGTCGTTAGAAATTATTTATTCCTAAGTTTGTGAGAACGTGCACGCACGCATACATCATGTTACTTGTGCATCTCATTCATCTCATGCATTCCTCCCTTATAAATTGATTATCTCATTTTGATAAAAGACGTATCACCAAAAGTATGTTTCCCAAGTAATAAGAGAACTTTTTACTACAGATGGCCCTTACGACGCAGACCGCCAGTAAGTCCACGGAGGAAGAGCACCCCCCGACGCCTGCTTGGCCCCGAGGGAGCACCGCACCACGGACACCTTCTTGAGCGAGTTTGGCATGCCAACTTTGCTTTGGAGAGTGCTCCATGATGTGGGGTACCAGAGGGTCAAGAGCCGTGTACTCTTGGAATGAGAGCCGATTGGCGGATGATGGACTTGCGATGGTGGAGATCACGGTTCCTGCTCTCGGTGATGCTCCAGATTGGGATGGTTGGCATTTGGAGTTTGAGGGTCGTACTCACCGAGAGGTGCGAGAGGGAGCAGCCTTCCGTGTCATCGTGGACATTATGAGCAGATTTCCCAAGTGAGCTTGCTTGCAGCTCTAGTGGTACTTTTCCTAGGGATGATCCTCGCGATGCCATTTGGGTTCACCTCGAAGAAGTGCATTGGTCGAGGTCCAAATGAGGGACGAAGCTAGTGACAACCGTGCAATGAGTGCTATGTTCGCCGCCATTAGAGCGTATGAGGGTCTCGAGAGTACCCTCTTGGACTTTGACCGGCTTATGTGGCGAGGATAAGCTCAAAGGGAAGAAGCGAAGAAGAGACAGCACGCAGCTATAGCTAGCTTGCGGGAGCAGCTTGGTGATATGAACTTACAATGAGATCAAAGGTTGAGAGAGGTGATAGAGCTATGCGGCGAGTGCATACGTTGACTCAAGCCAACAACAATGCGACCGCATGATTGGACAATTGGTTCGGAGAGGAATGAAGCACGGAACGCAAGAAACCTTCTCTGCGCAGAGTCGATGAGTTAGAGGAATACAACGGCAACTTTGCGCACGAGGAGTTTCACGCGCTCTACAATGGGGTTGGCCCATATGCTCCGACAAACGCCACCGGCATGGACATCGGCGGCGACAACGAGCGAGCACGTAGTTTCACCTGGAGGCGATGGTGATGTCTCCGATCCCGACGATGGCCCCAAGGAATAGGCTAGTTGCCTTGCGCTAGTATCTAGGTCCTGTCGCGAAGACCTTTCTTTTGTTGGCATGTAACCTATCGTATGTTGTTTCGAACGTATGAGACTTGGCATGTGGTTGGAACTTGATGTTGAATGCTGAGATCTGAACGCATAAAAAGTCCAAAGATGTATGTATCTTGGCAATGTGACCGATGGATGCGATGTTTGCCATTGAAGTAATTCGATTAAGTGTTGTTGTCTTAATTGGGATGAGATTGTTGTGCCTCTGTTTTATTGCATGAATTTATTCTCTCCAGTAAAATCAGTACGGCATAATTTTTCTTCACTCACAATCATTACAGCTTCACTCAATCGTTACTTGTTGCTGAAATATGCAGATGACAAACACTCGCCCGAACCACGTATGAAGCCACCGAGACCGGTGCTAATGGTGCGGGGACCGTGGTGGTGGTGATGGTGGGAACCACGGCAACAACAATGAACCTCCCCATGAACCACATTTGCCACCTCCTCCCCGTTTACCCCGAGATGTTTCTCGCAAGCTCGCCGAGTCGGTAAACACGGAACAATCCCGGAAGAACATGGAGGATTTTCTGCGCACCATCGCCAACAACGTTCAACGTGGTAACAATCAAGGTGGTGGCATGGGAGTGAACCAATATAGCACTTCAAGGATTTCATGGACACCAGGCCACCCGTATTCAAGGAAGCCACAGAGCCACTTGATGTTGAGGAATGGATCAACACAATGGAAGATAAATTCCGTGTGTTGAGGATGGTGAGGTTCTCAAAAGCGGAGTATGCTGCACTTCAATTGCGGGGACCGGCGGGAATGTGGTGGAAGCACCATCGCACCACCTTCCCTCCAAATGCTCGATTTCTTGGAGAGAGTTTCTTTGAGGCTTTTCGTGGAGTCTATATTCCACGAGTGACCGAATGAAGTTGGGAGAGTTTACGGCGTTGAACGAGGCACCAAAACCGTGGCCGCAATACCGCATGCTTTCAACAACTTGTGTCGCTATGCTCCCGACATGGTTGACACAGATGCTAAAAGGATAGCCAGTTTTAAGAGGGGTCTAAATCCAAAATGATGAAGCATGTCGGTACCAACAACCGTGTCGATTCAATGACTTCATCAATATTTCTGAAGCGGGAGAAGAATAACAACGCCAAAGACTTACAGCCCAAGACACGCAAGAGAGCCTTTGAAGGTGGGCCGTCTCAAGCTAGAACACCTATGGGAGGTCGTCCTCCATATCGCCCATCGGCACTGGCGCTAGATTCGTGCACCTCGGCCAAGAAGTCGAAATTTCCGTGGACCTCAAAAGCCGTACAAGATGGCGATCAGCCCAACAAAGCGGCCAAGAATCTGCGGTACAAAGGCGATTCAAAGGGAGCTGTGGGATCTCTTACAAGATGAAGAGACCTCGCTATAACTGTGATCAACCCGGTCATTTCTCGAGGTTTTGTCCGTACCGCCCAAGAAGAAGCGGCGGACTTATAATGCTAGAGTGCACAAAGACAACAAAGGATGAAATTCGGAGGGAGAGCCCGTCACTGCTTTGGTAAGTTTCACATCAACGAAAACCCTGCAGCTTGTTCTATTTGATTCTGGATCATCGCATTCTTTTATGAGTCAAGCATTTGCGAAACATGGACAACTATGCACGAAATTGGGGTATGGGTACCGTATAAGTTCAGCGAGGGCTGATGTTTTGACTAACCGGATGGTTCGAGGGCAACCCTTGAATTAGTTAGCGAAAAGTTCCGAGTGAACTTGATAGTTATGCTGGGTTAGTCTTGGATGTCATTATAGGGATGAATTGGATGAAAGATTGGGGAGCGGTCATAGATCTTTGGAAGTCGAGTACTTACCCTTAAGGATCCCACAGGTGAGGGTACTTTCAAGTACCATTGCCTCGGAGAACAGAACCTTATAAGTGTTACATGTGCTACGGCGATCATTCCTATTCATCGATTCCGGTAGTGTGTGAATTTCCTGATGTATTCCCAGATGAGTTACCCGGTCTTCCGCGAGATAGGGAGATTGAGTTTGGAATTGAGCTAGTACCCTAACAGCTCCGATTTCAAGGAGACCATATCGGATGCCTCCGGATGAGTTAGTTGAGCTAAAGAAGCAATTAGAAGATTTGTCAAAAAGGGTTTATTCGGCCAAGCAAGTCTGAGTGGGGATGTCCCGCTTTGTTTGTGAAAAAAAAGAAAGAGGGCACGTTGAGAATGTGCGTGAATTACAGGCCCACTCAATGCTTTGTGACCGTCAAGAATAAGTATCCCTTGCCTCATATTGATGTTCTGTTTGACCAATTATCCAAGGCCAAGGTGTTCTCAAAAATAGATTTGAGATCCGGATATCATCGAGTTAAGATTAGGCCACGCAGGATATACCGAAACTGCATTTTCCACCGATCTGGGTTGTATGAGTATCTTGTCATGTCTTTTGGCTTGACAAATGCTCCTGCATATTTTATGTTCTTGATGAATACAGGTTTTCATGCGAGTAATTGGATAAGTTTGTGGTAGTATTCATCGATGACATTACGGTGTACTCCGAGAATGAGAAAGATCATGAAGAGCATCGAGAACCGTCTTGACCGGACTTAGAGATCATCAACTGTATGCTAAGTTTAGCAAATGCGAATTCTGGTTGAAGGAAGTTCCTTTCCTTGGTCACATTCTGTCAGAGAATGGAGTTTCAGTCGATCCAAGTAAGGTGCAAGAAGTTATGAATTGGAAAGCACCGACCTCAGTTCCTGAGATTAGAAGTTTCTTAGGACTAGCAGGTTATTACCGTCGCTTTATACCAGATTTCTCGAAGATCGCCAAACCGATGACAAGCCTCCTACAGAAGGATCATAAATTTGTGTGGACAGAAGAGTGTGAAGCAGCTTTCCACACTTTGCGGAAACTGTTAACCACTGCTCCTGTTCTAGCCCAACCAGACATCGAGAAACCATTTGATGTGTTTTGCGACGCATCAAAGACTGGATTAGGATGTGTTCTCATGCAAGAAAGGAGAGTCATTGCTTATGCATCACGTCAATTGAGGAAGCACGAGGTCAACTATCCAACACATGATCTTGAACTTGCTGCAGTTGTGCACGCCCTAAAAATTTGGAGACATTATCTTCTGGGTAATGTGTGCAATATTTTCACGGATCACAAGAGTCTTAAGTATATCTTTACCCAACCAGAGCTAAACATGAGACAGCGTAGATGGTTGGAATTGATCAAGGATTATAACTTGAATGTGCAATATCATCCTGGTAAAGCCAATGTAGTGGCAGATGCTTTGAGCAGAAAGTCACATTACTTGAATGTGCAGCCATTACTTGAAGATGGGTTCGATCTAATGCATCCTGCTGTGTTACATAGTATTCAGATTAGTTGCTCGTTGGAGAGTAAGATAATAGAAGGTCGAAAAAGCCGACAAGGGATATTCCACATCAAAGAGAAAATAAAAGAAAAGCCGTCTCAACACTTTAAAATAGATGAATGGCGTGTTGTGGTTTGACAACCGTCTTGTGGTTCCCAAGGATCGAGAGCTTAGAAATAAACTCATGGATGAAGCTCACCTTTCTAAGCTATCTATCCATCCCGGAAGTAGTAAGATGTATCAAGAACTAAGATCTCATTATTGGTGGACCAAAATGAAGAAAGAAATTACAATATATGTTGTCGGATGTGACACATGTTGTCGAGTGAAAGCAATTCACATGAAACCTCGCCGGTATGTTGCAACCCTTATCAATCCCGAGTTGGAAGTGGGACGATATCGATGGATTTTATCACGGGTTTGCCCACTACTCAAAAAGGACATGATTCGATTTGGGTAATTGTGGATCGTCTTACCAAGACCGCTCATTTCCTACTGTCAAAACCACTTATCGACCACCTCAATATGCCGAGAAGTATATCGCAGAAATTGTGAGGTTGCATGGTATACCAAAGACCATAATATCGATAGAGGCTCACAGTTCACGGCTCATTTTTGGGAACATTTACACAAAGGCTTAGGAACTAGTTTGATTCAGATGCAGCTTATCATCCTCGACGGATGGTCGGTGAACGAGTAAATGCTGTTTTGGAGGATATGTTGAGAGCACGTGTATTGTCTTCCAAGGGATCATGGGAGTCATGGTTACAATTAGCTGAGTTTTCTTATAATAATAGTTATCAAGAAAGCATCAAGATGGCCCCATTCGAAGCTTTATATGGCGGAAAATGTAGAACACCATTGAATTGGGTGAACACGGAGATAGAAGATATTATGGCATTGACTTTGTAGAAGAAGCCGAGAAGAAAGTTCATATTATTCAAGAAAATATGAAAGCGGCCCAATCACGTCGGAAAAGCTATGCGACAAAAAGAAGGAGACCCTTAGTTTTGAAGTTGGTGACTATGTTTATCTGAAAGTCACGCCAATGAAGAAGAAAAGGTTTGGAGTCCAAGAAAGCTTGCCGCGAGATTCGTGAGACCATACAAGATCTTGGAACAAAGAGGTCCGGTAGCCTACAAGTTAGAGTTACACGAGACAATGAGTACAGATTTTCCCGATTTTCCATGTATCACATCTCAAGAAATGTTTATGTGTTCCGGAGGAAAGAATAGAACCTCGAGGTATTCAACTCAAATCAGATTTGGTGTATCGTGAACAACCGGTCCGGTGTTAGACACTAAGGAACGTGCTACTCGGAATAGTGTGGTGAAAACATACAAGATACAATGGGATCATCATGATGAGGGAGATGCAACTTGGGAAGCAGGAGAGTATCTACAAAAAGCTTATGAAGATTTTTATAACAAATGGTTCAGAACCCAAATCTCGGGACGAGATTTTTTATAAGGGGAGGGCTCAGTAACACCCCGGTGTTATGCCTACATTTAAACACTGCAAATCATGCATATCATGCATCACCAAGCATCCTAATCATACATGCATAATCTTGCCTATAATAACTGAAACATTACTTCGAAACATACGAAACATGTTTGTGAAACGTAAATGATGCATACACTTATTAGAGTTGTTTTGCTCTGATTCTTGCTTGCTAGGTTAGTAGAACATGTTTGGCTGCTATTGTAAATCATCTAGCAATGTTTAGTTCAATTTTTGGAGCAATGTTTGTATTCCAATTTAATTCAAAATTCGACTTCAAAAAT
Source organism: Miscanthus lutarioriparius (assembly GCA_904845875.1). Classification (NCBI taxonomy): domain Eukaryota; kingdom Viridiplantae; phylum Streptophyta; class Magnoliopsida; order Poales; family Poaceae; genus Miscanthus; species Miscanthus lutarioriparius. The sequence goes on from CAJGYO010000006.1 coordinate 86,058,046, forward strand.
AAATTCCAAAAATTAGGGTTTTGAGCTAAACGTGGACTTTGATCTTCCAATTCAAAATCTAGAAAGAATTTGGCTGTGGTCCTAAAAGCAAAGTTGTAGAGAATTAAATTCTAAGCAACTTTCATTTTTGGTACATTTTCAAAAGAGGTCATCTTCTTACTCAAAATAAGATTTGAAAGCTGGCTTTTAAAAAAAGTTCTTGAAAATATAAATGAAAAAGATGTTTTCTGTTAGCGGGCCACGCCTTCCTCCAGCCCGCCACCCGGCCGGCCCAATGAGCCTCTCCAGCGCCAAGGCTCTCTCGCCTCGCTCCGGCCCGGCCAAGACTGCGTGCAGCGCCCGCCTGCCTCCTCTTCCTTTTGCCCACACACCCATGTCGCGTCGTCCCCATCAGCAGAAGCGCTGGCCCCGCGGGCGCCGCCTGCGGCCGACAACGCCACTTGCAAGGCCACAGCCACCACCTGCTTCACCTCCACGCTGCTTTCTTCTTCCCCTTGTGCCCTCCTCCTCCCGCCTCCTCGCTTTCGCCTTGTCTCCCTCGCCTCTTGCTCAAGAAGAAGAAGAATGCTGCGCTTCACACCGTCGCCCACCGACGACGTGCTCCACCGCCAATGCTTCATTCTTGATTCATCTCGCCGGAGCTCCGCCTCGCCTAGCTCCTTCGCTTATGCTCACTCGTGGCTGCCATCGTCAAGGTAAGGGCCGAGCTCGGCCGTCCCCTTTCTCGCCGTGGCGGCGGCTCCGTGTGGTCGCATGGAACGCCACGACGCCGGGCCACCTCTAACCTTCCGTGAGGTGCGGCTCCGGCGTGGGGAGCCCACCGATACCGCATCATCTTCGGAGGAGCTCGCCGCCCGATGAGCACCGGCGGCGGAGCGCCTCCCCTGCCTGGTCGGCCGACCGGCAGGCTCACCAGCAGATGGCGTGGCGTGCCTTGCCCGTAAGCTGGGCCAGTAGGCTTGGGCCGAGCCCCGAGCCAGCCGCCGCTTGCCCCCCTTCTCGCTTCGGTTCTGAGCAGGGCCGGTCTGTGGCCGTGGGCGGTGCATCCAAGAGGCCGGCCCGATGAGAGTTTTGAAGAATTGATTTCCATTTATTCATTCTTATTTGAAAACAAAATGGTTTGCAAAATATTTGGATACTCAAAGTTGCTCCAAATTTGTTGAAACAAATTTTGCTAGGTTCCTTATCACCAGATCTACTTGGGAAAAATAGTGCATGTCATTTTTGATATACTTTTCTATAGGATTTTATTTAATCTTGAATATTGCTGATAACTTGAAAATATGTAGAAAAATATATAGGCTTCAGAAAAATATGATTCCAAGTTTGTTAATCTTATTATGTCATGTACTTCCTAGGAAAAATATGTTTCATGCATGTGCTGTGGGAAAAATTTGAGGTGTAGTTTAAGTACCTTAGATGGTCGATTTTTGTTATTTTTGCTAGAGAGCAAAATTTGTATAATACATGCATGTGGTAATTTTTGTATAGTGATTATTTACTGTTTAGAATCTAGGAAAAATACTAATTCTGTTGTTTGACACTTTTCATAGTACAAAGTAATTTCATGCTCATTTTATGCTATAGCTTGTCATTTTTGTGTAGGATAGTTTACTTATCCAAATGCCATGAAATTTTTATGGTAGTCTGTTTAGGGTAGTATTATGCTACTGTAATTTTCTCAGATTTTTAGGAACATCAGAAATATAGGTTGCTATTCAAACCTATTATTAATTAGGGTTTAAGCAAGTATTGCCTTAAGTGTGATTAAGAAATTAGTAAAGCTTTGGTGTATCTTTGAAGCATTTATTAAAATATGTTGACTTAACATATGGGTAGTAGAAGAGAATGCAGTAGATGACATGTGCTTGTAGCCTAGTTTCTTGGATGATGTTGTCTACCTTGCCTTTCAACATATTCATTGCATTCATCTCCTTCGATGCACCGATTGCATAGGCACTTACGCATTGCATCATACAGGATCGCAAACCGAGAACCCAATCGTCATTCCCGAGGAGCCCGAGGAGCGATTCGAGTCACCAGCAGAAGTGCCGTGGGCCGACGAGGAGGACGTTGAAGAACTTCCGGAGTGCCCCGATCACCGTCAAGAGCTCCTTGAGAGAGGCAAGCCCCGAGCATCTTTCTCCCGGTTTGCAATGATTTCGTTAAATGCTTTACTTTAAATTGATGCATTACGTTCAGGAGTTGTTTGCAACCGTTGCTGCATTATACCTTGTTTACCTTTGTTATACTATATCCTTGTTACCCTGGTATCCGCAGTCGAGTCAATGCTTAGCTGGCTTAGACCGGTAGAAGTCGGGTGATTTCCTGTCACCTGCGAGCTATAGGTGGTTACCTGGATCTGTTTGGATGGCTATGAAGTCATGGTATAACTAAGTGTTAAATGAAGTTGAGACCGGCGCGAGACTTGCGGGGTTTTGGACCGTAGTGTTTCCGTCTCAGTCGATTAAGGACCGACCGACCGTTGTTGGGCCTCGAGTCATGTTGAACGCATGCCTTACATTTAGGCGGCGGATAAAGTACCTTCCGACCGCGAAAGGTGGGAGATTTTTCGGGCCGAGTAGATTGCCCATGGCCAGACTTGTGCGAAAGCAGTGTGGTAGGACACGAAGCGGGATGATAAGACCAAAGTGCGATCGGTCGGCCCCGGTACATGTGGTTCTGGCAAACTCGAGATACCCGGAAAGTTGACTCGGTGATCAATATCTCACTTTAGCGGGTGAGTGAGATTTGTGTAAGAATAAATCACCAAATGGTTAGGAATCGATTCGAATCGCCATCGCTCCCGGATAGTGAGCACTTGACTTGAGTGACTTCATCGTAGTAAATGTTTATGGAACACTTGGACGGTTATAGTGAATATGACAAGATGGAAGTTGTTTAATGATCAGTGGTTATCATTAATTGCTTAATCACATGTTTACTTTAGTATAGGTGCAAATCTAGTCGACGGAAGTTAATAATAATTAACTTGACAATAATGCTTTTAGAAAGGTTCTTGAAATGCTAAAAATGCTTCTTTCACATAAAATGAGTCACTACCCTACTATAATGCCCGCATAATCCTTGGTGTCATTTATTTTCGGTTATGTCGGGTAAAATCAGGCCGAGTACATTCTCGTACTCGGGGTTTATTCCCACTTGTTGCGAGATGGGCGAGATGTACTATGGCTATTGTATCAACCGCCTCTATCCTGCGATGGGTGATGCTTAGGACCATGGGCATGGTCATTCCTTACGTCTCATCTAATGCTTTTGTTGGAGATGATCATCAGCTGGCACTATATTTGAACTCCGTGTGAGTGTGTGTGGTTTTAAACAAATGACTTCCGCTACTTTTTATTCGAACTTGTTTTGTAATAACTTTTATTTAAACTCTGATGTATCTGTTATGGAAACTTTTATGTAATATGTGATTGGTGACCGCTAAACTTATTACGATCATGGCTGGGACACGAGTTGGTTTGAAATCCTTCGTGATTTCACGGACTACCGGGTTATACGGGCTTAAGTTTGCTCAATCGTCTGCTCTGGTGGATGATTTTCTTACTTAATTTCGTATAATTGGTCGGTTCTGTTACAGTTCCTACCTTGCTGAGCAGGGTACTCTTGCCCAATTTTCATGTCCTGGTGCTCATGCTCAAAATGGTGTTGCTGAGCGCAAGCATCGCCACACTCTTGAGACTGCTCGTGCTCTCTTGATCTCTTCTATGCTTGCTCCTCATTTTTGGGCTAAGGCGGTTTCTACAGTTGTTTTTCTTATAAATCGCCAACCCTCTACTTGTCTTTGGGGTTGCACTCCCTATGAGCGTCTTTTTGGCACCCCTCCTTCCTATAGCCATCTTCGTTGTTTTGGGTGTGTCTGTTACGTCCTACTTCCACCTCGTGAGCGCACCAAACCCACTGCTCAGTCTGTTGAGTGTGTTTTTCTTGGGTACAGTACGGAACATAAGGGTTATCGCTGCTATGACCCTGTTGCTCGTCGGATGAGGATTTCTCGGGATGTCACCTTCGATGAGTCCCAGCCTTACTATCCTCGTTCTCCTTCCGGTTCTTCTAGTACCACTGAGTCCCTCTCATTCCTCACTTTACCTGAGTGGTATCTTCCGCTGTCGTCTCCATCCTCTTCACCCCCTTAGGTATCTTTTACTCCGCCTCCACCACCACCACCTACTTCTCCACCTTCACCACCTCCTCCTACCTCTCCACCACCAGTCTCTCCTCCACCATCATCGTTGCGTCCTTCCTGTGAGATCACTCACTACTACACTCGTCGTTCGCGCCCTGCGCCACCACTTGACTCTTCTCCGTCCGTCCTTGGACCTCATCCCGAGTCTCCTCCTCGTTATTCTCTTCGTGATCACAGCAACATTCGTCCTCCCGATCGCCTTGGCTTCACTGCTGCCGTCTTGACTGAGCCCGTGACCTATCGGGAAGCTGCCATTCACCAGGAGTGGCAACATGCTATGGCTGAGGAGATTGCTGCCCTAGAACGTACTGGCACCTAGGATCTTGTTCCTTTGCCACCTCACGTCACTCCTATCACTTGCAAGTGGGTGTACAAGGTAAAGACCCGCTCGGATGGCTCTCTTGAGCGCTACAAGGCTTGTCTTGTGGGGCGCGGCTTCCAACAGGAGCAAGGTTGTGACTATGAGAAGACCTTCGCTCTTGTCGCGCACATGACTACTGTTCGCACTCTTCTTGCAGTTGCTTATGTTCGTCAGTGGTCGATATCCCAGTTGGATGTCAAGAATGCCTTCCTCAATGGCAAGCTGCGAGAGGAAGTCTATATGCAGCCACCTCCAGGATACTCTGTTCCTGATGGCCTGGTTTGTCGGTTGCGCCGTTCTCTCTACGGCCTCAAGCAAGCTCCTCGGGCCTGGTTTGAGCGTTTCTCCTCTGTTGTCATTGATACTAGTTTTACGCCAAGTGATCACGACCCTACTCTTTTTGTTCACACTTCCCCTTGTGGTCGCACCCTTCTTCTTCTCTATGTCGATGACATGATCATCACGGACGATGATTCCTAGTACATTGATTTTGTGAAGCAGCGTCTCAGTGAGACATTCCTTATGTCTGATTTGGGTCCCCTTCGTTACTTCCTTGGTCTTGAGGTCACCTCCACATCTGATGGTATTTTTCTCTCTCAGGAGAAGTACACTCAGGACATTCTTTCCCATGCTGCTCTCACTGATCACCGCACTGTTGATACTCCTATGGAGCTTGGTGTTCACCTATGACCCACTGATGGTGTACCACTTGTTGATTCTACTCGCTATTGTCAGCTTGTTGGGAATCTTGTCTACCTTGGGATCACTCATCCTGACATTTCTCACTCTGTGCATATCTTGAGTCAGTTTGTCTCAGCTCCTACCCAGCTCCACTATGCTCACCTCCTTTGTGTTCTGCAATACCTTCGTGGAACTATCTCTCGGCGCCTTTTCTTCCCTCGTTCTAGTTCTCTTCAGCTTCAGGCATATTCTGATGCGACCTGGGCGAGTGATCATTATGATCGCTACTCTCTCTCTCTCTGCCTATTGTGTTTTCCTTGGCTCCTCCTTGATTGCCTGGAAAACCAAGAAGTAGACTGCAGTTTCCCGCTCGAGTGCTGAGGCTGAGCTGTGTGCTATGGCGACTGTGACTGCGGAGGTGACATGGCTACAATGGCTTCTTGAGGATTTTGGTGTGCCTGTCACTGCACCCACTCCTCTCTCTTCTAACAGCACCGGTGCAATCAGTATTGCTCGAGACCCAGTCAAGCATGAGCTCACCAAACACATTAGCGTTGATGCTTCCTATATGAGATCGCAGGTGCATGATCTGGTTGTGACGCTCCACCATGTGCCTTCAAAGGTTTAGTTAGCTGATTTCTTCATCAAGGCACAGACCCGGGCTCATCATAGGTTTCTACTCTCCAAACTCAGTGTTGTAGATTTCTACTCTCCACCATGAGTTTGAGGGAGGGTGTTAGATGTATAGGACGTGTATGTGTTTTCCCTCTACTTGAGTGCTTCTTTGCATATGTACATTGTGTATACTTGCCCTCTTGGGCCTTGCAATACAGTTGGTTGACCTCATTCTAGTCCTTCTAACATCACTGACACTCTTCTCCAGACCCCACACAGAGCGGGAGCTCTCTACGCCTCCTTTTTTTAGGGTATATGAAAGTACAAAACAGGCTAAATTTATGAACGGACCTACAGAATGATCCCCTTGACTCACACCTGAAAATTTTGGGGGACGGCCAAATGGCTTAATTGATGATATATTATGCTTTAGCTAGTAAGGGGACAAATTTTAAGTCACGTTCCATATACTTAGACTATTTTGTGATGCAGGTTTCATGATTTGTCCAAACGTTGCCACACAAAGCAGAGCAATTTTATGTCTTTTGATGCAATGGAGACGGATCCGATGACAAAGTCAATGGTGTACAAAGGTCCAAGCTAACAACGAACCAGTGTACCTAGCGTCCTAGCCTGCAAATCGGCTCCATGGACCTATTTTTACGCGACATGTGTTTTTTATGCGAAAGTATGGTCATCACTTTTCAAATCATACATTATTTCTTCACATTTGGCAGGCAGTCATAAAATCCTTCTTCACGTTGGCAGCACAACCTGTGGTTGAATACTAAACTGGTTACATATGCAACGTGCGATAGAATACTAAAGTGGTTACATATGTAGTGACCAAATTCACGCCAATCTATGAAGTTTTGAATTGCAAACTCCACGGAAAATAGGAGATATTCTTGCGTATGCTATTTGACACAACAACATTAAAAGAACTTTTTTTTCATAAATCACAATGCAAACCCCACAGACCTTTCCTCAGGAGAAAATCTTATTACTTACTTTATAAACTATGACAAATTTAGTAATTTTTTAAACACAACAACATTGAAAGAACTTTTTTTTCATAAATCACAATGCAAACCCCACAGACCTTTCCTCAGGAGAAAATCTTATTACTTACTTTATAAACTATGACAAATTTAGTAATTTTTTAACACTTCAAAGAGAACTTTTGATTTGAATTGTTTGGGCCGTCCAAAAGAAGAATCCAATTCCAACTAAGAACTATTTTAACAATTCAAAGAGAACTTCTTTTGATTTGAATTGTCAGGGCCCTCGCAAACAGAGATTCCCCTCAAAGTATTGGTCCAAATTTAGAAAAAAAAAATTTAGCTATTCAAAGACCATTTCTTTTTATTTGATTTGTTGGGGGGAGTTGGGGCCCAACAAAACAGGGTTAACCCCAAAAAGTTTGTACAAATTTAGAAATATTTTAAAATTACAATTTATTTGAATCGCTGGGGCCCTCCTAATTGGAGATAGACCTCCAAAGATTGGCCAAAACTTGACCTCAAAATTTTGGTCCTAATTGTGAACTTTTTATTTCATTTGAATTGTTGGGGCCCTCCAAAAGGAGATTCCCCTCCAAAAATTGGCGTATGCTGCTATTTGCGGCGCACACACGGTATTCTTTAGTAAAAGGCGAAAGAATAGTTCGCTCTGTGTGCACCGCGCAGCTGCGTGCCTTCTAACGCTACCCCTGGCCCTCCTTTATATGCGCTTCCTTGGACTACGGCGCTGCTAGTGAAGCGAGGTGGTACTAACGCTCCAGAAGTAACACTCATGCGCTCTTCTGCCGCGCGGCCGTGGCTGCGGAAGAATAGTTGGGCCAGGCCCGTTGCTCCGTGAGAGTGTGAGTGTCACTCACTCCGCACAGCAATTGCTGATGGACTGGCCCAGCAGCGCATGGAACAGGCGAACAGCGATTTCTGTGTGCTTGCTCTCCTCTAGACCCTTTGCACGTTGGCAGGCGAACAGGCGAACTAGACATTTGGACGTTCAAGAAAAATGCTGAGTAGTATGAGTTTTATACAGAACCAGTCTGGACAAAAAAACTACTTAGTCACTAAAGCAACATCACATATTCGCAGCAGCAATGCAGCATGTTGATGTGATGGTTGGAGAATAAATAATATTTTCTTATATATAGTACTCAAATATCTGATTTTTAGTTCAACAGTTGCCTACGAAAAGTAGTAGGGGATTTGCTAGCCATAATAAGAATTTAAATTTAAATTACAAATGCAACTTTGCGTAGTACTACTCCGTACTGCTTTTCTTGTATTTCTTTTCTATATAGTAGGAGTAGCATTGATGTCGGCACTTATATTTTTTTTAAAAAAAGATGCAAGACGTTCTTGATCATGGTTGTGCTGGTTCCCTTGGCAGTTGTGTACAACTATATTGCGTTCAACATTGAGAAACTTTGCCCAATTACATATTTTCATTGGGAAAAAGGTATGAGAATACAAATTTCACCACCGGTAAACATTCCACGATGAACCTATATACATTTTTTGTATGAGCGATCTCTTTATTTTGTTTATTGACAATCAACAACAACAAAAACATGATAATTAATTTATCTATAAAAGATAGCTAGAAATTCAACAAGAACCTCAAACCCTCGCTCTCAACGTACTCCCTCTACCTTAAAATAGTTGAGACTTTAGCAATAATCCAGACAAATGTTTGTCTTGATTCATAAAAAGTGATTAATTATTTTTTGGAAGGAGGGTGTACACATTGTGATGGTCGGATGTGCAGATCCAATATCCAAATACGTACGCCAGTACTATAAGGCTGTAGCAAGTAGTGTGGCTGGAAAACTAAAGATTCAATATGATTTCACAAAAAAACATGATTTTAGAAAGAAAAAAAAACTATATTCAAAATACAAATGACATAATATAATTTACAAACAAAAATGAAACACCACCAACTAGCCTACGAGCAAAGTCCCCTTATACTCCCTTCGTTTCTAATTATTAATCACTTTGACTTTTTTTATACATCATTTTTATTATATACTATATATCTAGATATAACGTACCAAAACAGTCAAACCGATTAATAATTTGGAATGAGAAATAGCAAACAAAGTTACCAACAAAACAATTGGTGCACGTCTTCTAGTTCTTATCGCCCGATTTACTCCCATCGTTTCTAAATAAATTAACTTTTATAATTTTAAGTCAACTTCTATACGTGTGGATAAATAAAGTTGTAAGAAAGAGCACTACGCTTAAAATGTATATCATTAAAATATATTTTGTGATATATTTAGTAATAATAATAATTTAGTATCATGTTTATTGGTGTTATTTTTTTATAAAATAAAGTCAAATTTTAAAATAGTTGAGTTAGAGATATGTCTAAACGTTGATTTATATATATATATTTATTTAAAGAGGCAGGAATTACTTTTGTCATCCACGTCTCACACCCACGACACGCGGCGAGTCGCGCCCGGCTGCCGCCCGGCACCCACCAGGCCCACCCACCATGCCGCGCGTCACACTTGCATTCGCGGCTACCGATAGGTACGTCGTCCTGGCGGATGACGCCGTCGCCCAAAGGCGACCCAGGCAGATACGACCTGGCCAGCTGACGCCTTGCGCTTGCGCACCCCGTCGGCCGCCTCCACCAGTCGGCGCCTTCCCGCCGCGCCAAGGGACAACGGGAACGGGGCAACGGCGGCTTACCCTTTCGGCGGAACCAGAGGCTGATCCGCGGGGCCCGGCGTGTCTGGGTGTTGGCCCGCCTGCTGGGCTGGCATTATTTTCACCCCCACCACTACTTTCCTTGGAAAACCGAGGCGCGTCCGACGCTCGAGAGCGACGCGCAGACCCGCCGCGGGTGGAAAAGGCGACGGAGACGAAATATCTGCGACGCCGCCGCGTTCGAACGTGACGCAGTGACGCTCCCTCCCTCGAGGTCAAGTCGCGCTCACTTGGCAAGTGACCTGTGAGGCGTCAGACGTGGCTCGTGGCGGGCAGACGGCGCAATCGGTGCGTGTTTCTGGTTTCTCAGGAAAAGGAGTACACTTTGAGTGAAAACGTTGGTCCTTCAATTAAAAAAAAAACTTTGAGCATGCATCAGCGGATCAGACTACCAGTTATCCCGCGGCTGCCTGCTCAATCATCATCACTGAGCCACGAGTGGAGAATTAGGACTGCTCCACTGCCACCTTTCTTGCAGTATTTTACAACTGAAACAGACGGCAGAGGAGAACAGGAGGAGTAGGCAACTTCGCTCGCTCTTCCCGGACCCGTCGGCGTCGTGCCGTCGTCCCTACGATACCGCGAGTCCGTGACACACCCAACGCTGAACGCCTCCACCAAACTTGCAGCGGCGAAACTTTCCACCGTATCAAATGGACGCCGACGACGACCAGCCGACGACTCAACCCAGCGGTGAACCCGCAGCGCCGTTTCCTGCTGCGCACGTGCCCGCTTTGACGGCTCCGGGTCCCGAGGCCCGTCGCGATCCCGATCCAAGAAAAAGCGCAGGGAACCCGCCGGGAGGCCCGTTTGCCCGCCTCACGCGCCGCACCAGCCCACCACCAGCTCAGCTCCCTCCTCCGCCTCCCAGCCTCTTTATAAACCCCGCCCGCTCCGGTCGTCTCCCCACCACAACAGCAGCCGCAAAGCAGAGCACGGGAGAGAGAGAGCAGAGCGCCACCAGCCAGCCGTCCGATCCTTTGCCTGCCCAACAAGCAGCAGCTGGTCCGATGGCTCTCGTCGCTCTCTCCGTCTCCTCCTCCGCCCGCGCCGTCCTGGCGTCGCTGGCCCCCAGGGCAGCCAGCATGAGGGGCTACGCGGCGTCGGCGGCGTCCGGGGCCATGAGGCGCGGGGCGGAGGGCGCGGCTGGCGCGGGCGAGGCCAAGGAGGCCGGGCGCGCCGCCGCCGCAGAGATCTCGTGGGTGCCCGACCCCGTCACGGGCCACTACCGCCCCGCCAACTGGGCCGCCGCCGTCGACCCCGCCGACCTCCGCGCCGCGCACCTCGCCCGCTCCTACGCCCGGGCCTGAACGGCCCCGGCTCCCTGGCCTCGTCTCGTATAGCATACATACCGTACTATCAGGGCGGACAGGGGTCGGGGTTCGTCTGGCGAATGGCGTTCGTCGCGCCGCGTGACGCCCGGCATGTTCGTTCTTGGAGAGCGGTGCGATGTGCTGTGAAGCTGGATCATCTTGCGTCCGATCGACCAACGGATATGCCATTACAAACAAGAAGAGCGGCCTGTGGTCGCCGCCGTGTGTTTGGGTGCGTGCGTGTGTGGGCAGGATGCCTGCTCTGCTCTAGTGTGCTCCTATCAGATTCAGACCAGATGTACTTCAAGGAGCAGGGTTTCGCTGCTGTTTTACTTTCTGCAGTTAGTACTACGTACGTAATAAATTTGCAGTTTCTTCCAATTCCTATGTATTACGAACTGAACTTGTATGCCGTCTTTTTTTTCGTCTGACAAACCTTTGTGTCTATCTTTATTGGACATGAACACGAACGAACGGAACAATGCGGTTTGAACGCCTCGAATCAATCAGATGCAGTATGGCAAAAGTACTCCCTACTATGTGTACAGGCGGTCTGAGATACGAAACGGTGCATTTTGTCCGCCGCGAGAATCTCTACAAACGCATTGTTTAGTGGAACTCTTCAAAAGTTCTTCTGATGTCAAATAATGACGCGACGTAAAACTAATGGCCGGTGCAGCTGGCCCGCGTTTGAATACTATTTTAGTATGGCGTGGTCTCTTTGTAGCAAATAGACGCGACGTACCTGGCCGGTGCAGAGAGCCCGGCCGGTCAGTATGGCGTGGTTCGTCCCACGCGCCTAGCCCTCCCACGGTCCACCGCCTACTACTAGGCGCTAGCATCCCCACCCAAGCACCACCACCGGTCACAGACTCACAGTTGCTCAGCGCCACTGACGGTAAAAATAATTAATGCTCCCTTTAAAAAAACGGTACAAATGATTTATGTGGACGACTGACTGAACTGCTCGAATGGCTAGTGCACAGTTTTTTTTTCCTGTCTTGCGTTCACACGCCAGGGTACGTTGCACGGGTGCTTGGAAAAAAAAAGTTCGATGCGCTTTGCTTCGGCGCCCGGTGATCCCGTTGCTCTCCAGCCGTCAGCCGATTATCACTAGGGCCTCGTTTAGTTGCGGCCCGAAATCGGCCTCGTTTATCACTGTAGCATTTGCTTTTTGCGGGTAATAATTGTTCGATGCGCTTTGCTTCGGCGCCCGGTGATCCCGTTGCTCTCCAGCCGTCAGCCGATTATCACTGGCATTGGTTGTGCACTCGTGCTGCCTGCACTCGTCGCCTGCGCTGTGACTGCACAAGCCGCGTGCTCCCACGACAGGCCGGGGGTGAGGGCCACGGGCCACCTCAATAAATAACTAACCACCAGTAGCTATTAGTCTAATCTCTAGGATTTTTTATAAATTTAATTAAATTTAAAAGAATTCAAATTATGCAAAAAAAAAAAAACAAGATGTCCATGCCCACGGGCACGAGGCACGTCGCCATGGGACGGAAGGATCGCGAAGAGAATTCTAGGGCTGTGTTTTAGTTCGGGAATTTTGGATATTTGGTCACTGTAACACTTTTATTTTTATTTGACAATTAGTGTTTAATTATAGAATTAATTATGCTTAAAACATTCGTATCGTAATTTTTAACCAAACTATGTAATTAGTTTTTTTCATCTATATTTAATGCTTCATATATATATCATAAGATTTGATATGATAGCTACTGTAACACTTTTTGAAAAACTTTTTTTAAGAACTAAGGAAGCACGAACTCCAGCTGAAAGGAATGGACCACCTCAAGTGCACTCAATTCTCGAGAAGATAGATATCACGTGTTACCCGGACAAATATAGGGACAGTGGGTGATGGCTGATGGGTCGCATGACGCCGGTCTCGGTGGAAGTTTTCCTTTTATTTATATTTAATAGTATACCACGTATATATTTCGATGACATATCAATATTTTAATAAAAAGAGAGGAAGTAACGTATAAATAAAATTCTCTTGAAACGATTATCAACTCTCTATAAGTCATAAAATTAAATATTAATAAAATCATGTGTTCGATTCATAAACCCGGGATCCCTCGCAGACCGACTTCCCAACAAAAGGCTCGGCCCAAACAGACAGCGAACAACTCATAGGCCGGCTCAAGTATCTGAACAACAGCCTAGAAGGACGATCCAATCACCGACCGGAAGGTTTGACCTAGGAGGAGCGGCACTCGTTTTTTTAACTCCGGCCCACCTCTCCGATTGGAGCGCTCGCTCCGACTCTAGCCGCCTCCGGACAGCCTCTCCGACCGAAAGGCCTGACCAAAACACTAATTCCGACTCCGACCCTACGTCTCCGACTAGGGTACACAGAAGCCCTGCTCGACGCTCTTCTCCGACTGACGCAACCAGAGCCGACTGGGACCAACCGACCGGGGACGCCCGCCCGGAAGGGACCAGGGAACGAACGGAGAAAACAAGGTAAGGCGCTCAAGTCAAACCACGATACCAGGGACCGTACCATGTACACCGACAAGAACAGTACTCTGCAACCACCCTGACACGAACAGTGTTGTAGGCATCGACATTTTCCTATAGTATTGTGGGCGCCATTAACTCTCATACGGTAAGCCTCCCATGCCTCTGGGCATCGATAGTGTTGTGGGCGTCGGAATTTACCATACCGAGTGAACATGGTGAAACTCCTCACATGCCTCTAGGCATCAACAGTATATACAGGTACCGACATCTGTATACCCGAAACAAGATGACGTAACCTCCCACATGCATCCGACATCCAACAATGTTGTGGGCGCCTACCATCATCCTGTACCTTGCCGGCGTGAGCAACAAGATTTAGAAGCATACATACTCTCTCCCTCTCATTTGTAAGGTCATCCCCTTCATCTATAAAAGAAGATGCGCTCTCTCCCAAAAGACTCAGTTGATTCAAGTTGATTCAAGTTCATCCAAGTGATTCCAGATTCATTAGATCGATCAAGTTCACTAGCTCACAACCACAGAACCATCAGGTTCAAACCTCAAGCACACGCTTGAACACTCAGCTCATAGCGGAGCTCCCGTCGCTCCCTGCCCTTCCGATCCGGAGCCGACCGGACCTCTTGTACACCCCATCTTTCTCCTTCTCGTTTGTAACCCCACTGTAAACTTCGAGCACCTGGGCTCAGGAATAAAGTCACCGACCGACTCAAACTGGACATAGGGCACGTTGCCTGAACTAGTATAAACCCTGTGTTATTTAGTGCTAGGCCACCTCCGATCACAATGTACGGCAAAACTACAAATATTTACTTGTTGATCACTTTATGCACCAACAGTTAACGCCATCCGTAGGGAAGACATTGTACGTTCAACACTTTTTGGCCATCGGATGGCCCACTTTTCCGCCACCTTCGCCATGGCGGGCTCAGGCGATATGATTCGCTTTGGCTCACTGTAGTTTCCCGCACTCCCACCTGTTGGGATGTGGGTTCCACCCGTCTTCGAGCCATCCCAGGCCTTCGTCCTTGGAAGCCTGGACTTCGTTGTCGACCGGCTCGGCGTACTACGCCTCCGTGAGGAGACACTCGTTCTGGCGCCCGTCGGAGGGGCGCCCTCCGTCGGCTTCGGGACGCACGACAACTTCAACGACGCGGCATCTGTGCTTCATCCCGAGCAAACCCTCTGCTCAAACCCCGCTGTGAGTAATGCATATGCTGTTATTTATTTATTATTCTCTATCTTCCTGTTTATACCAAAATTTGGAAGGAGAGTGCCCGTGAAGCAGTGACGCTCTTATAAAAAGTTTTGAGGCATAGGCTCATGGGTGGACGCAATCAACGACAAACAGTGGACCCCAGATCAAGGTTCTCTACCTATGACTATGGACCAATCAGGGACACAGACGTGATAATTTTAGAATAAAATTACTTTTATCCCAAAATTAGAGGGGCATGTGTTTACACCAAAATATGGAAGAAGAGTGTTTACACCAAAATTTGCAAGGAGAGTCACAGGGACTCGAAGGCACCCAAGATCATGTCATCAAGGAATTAATTGCGTGCAGATCAGAGCCAGCTGATTCGGATGCAAAAACTAGAATCGGCTTTCTTCAGATAGCACCAACAGATAACGACGAAGGCTACGATCGGCGCCAGGACAAAGCATGTTGGACTCTATAAAAAGGGAAAGATTAGGGTCCAAGTTATCTTAAATTAGGAATATTTTTTTATGCCGGAAAATTGTAACGAATCGTGCTCAGGTAGGATTCGTGTTTAGGCTCTAGGTATAAATATCAAACCCTGCCTATTGTAAAATGAACAACAATCAATCCAATACACAAGTTATTTACTTTTTTGGCTCTAGCCACCCTTAGGAGTAGGAGTAGAGTAGATCTCGACGAGTTCTTCAGCAAGTATGGCTGCATCGATCCGGTCGACCTCCACTACTTGTTGTAAGTACCGTCATGGCTTATACCTCTGTTTGTATGGCTACATCGATCCGGTCGACCTCCACTACAACTCTGGTATGAGTTAGTTATCGATTCTTGCCTAGTTCAAGTATGGCTACATCGATCCGGTTGACCCCACTGCATGAACTAGATCAAGGTTAAGTTATCGGCTCTATCTTAGGATGACAGCCTTCGGTAGATTCATTAAGTTATCGATATTGCTTATTGCTTTTATTATTTATCTATTTACAGTAATATCACTCTGCCCGGATTGGGATTGATCTAGATCGGCCTTATATCTTGTTTAGCCCATCGTTTGCTAATTCGAACTGATCTAATCTACACCTTAAATGATGAGTTATGTTTTATCGGCTGTTTTATGTCAATCCTGATCGTGCATAGCGTGCGGTTAAGGCGTGTTACGTCTTGAGTAGATTTATTAGTTAGTGAGAACCGTTCTATGACCCGTTATCACGGCCTGTGTGATTCTACCTCACACCCCACTGTTAGCACCGTGGAGTAGGGATCGTTATCTGGTAGATCTATTCCTGATAAGGCATGATTTTAACTGTGAGCTATGCCTGAATTGGCTGTTTAGCCGATATCAAGTGCTTTCACAAACAGTTCGCATCACGAGACCATTGAAGTAAAGATAGGTTGAAAGATATGTTAGCCCATGATCTTATTATTGTATTACGTCCTGCATGATTCTACCTCATGCCCCACTGATATTAGTAATGAGTTAGGGTCGTCAAGTCTATTGTTATTTCTATGGCCTGCATGATTCTGCCTCATGTCTCACCGGTCATAGCGATAGATGAGATCTAATATGTTCATTAGATTTATCTTTACCAAATGGTTAAATGGTGTTGAATCGTTTCTTTATATAAAAAGGGGTTCGGTTACTTGTAATCATTGGCTCAGTACAAACCAATCATTGTTAACATTTTATTGCCATTGATTAATATTTGTTTGAATAATGATATTTACCCTAAATGATAACTGATTCTTCTTATACAACCCAATGAGCTTTAATTGATTTATTCTCATGAATATGCTGGAATCAACTATTTAGTCGATCTCCTTTCATATCGGCTCTCATAGCCGCACATCCGGGACTGTCTAGCAACACCGCAAGTTTCGCCTTAATTACCGATGTATTTTCTCTTCTTGTCAATTATAGGGTCAAATTAACTGGCATGTCTCGGGAAGAGTGCGCATGATCAACCATCCCTGCGCTGAAGCTAGACGGATCTACAGCTCCATCGAGCAGACCCTTCCGGCTTGTTGTGTGTGTCCTTGGCACGGGACAAAAATTCTGTGTCGATACACGTTTCTGGCATGCTCGGTGGGACCCCACAATCGTTATGGCGGTTCACAACAACAACGACATCCTTATGCTACATTATGAAGATTTACCTGATGAGGATAAGGGTATCATCAGCAAAGCTACATAAGAGTTTCAAAACAAATGTTTGTTGTCCTACACCAAAACACGTGACAACACAATTGTTCAGAAATTTCCACTACCAAGAGTTCTGTTACACGAGCAGACGGATACAACTAAAACTGAAGACAGGCGCTTCTTTAAAGAGGTTGTGGACAAATCTATTCGTGATGCCATGTCGAGCCATAACGAAGCTTTCGTGGACGTATTCCATAATGCTTTGAAAGAGGCGATTCATGGATTTCCAGTTGGTCAAGGCGGACCAGCTTATTACAACATTCCAGATCCGTCGACCCAGGGGACCAATCAAGTCGGTACCAGCTATCAAGAAGCAACACCGACCGGTAGTGGTGATGTCCAGACAGTTCAGGGTTCATCTGAACAAACTCAAGGAACTACTGCAAATCAAACGCAGTACAATCCTAGACCATCAGTACAGCATGTGCAACAGCCGGCAGGGCAAAGTCATAACCAGGTGATCAATTTTGGCACTTCAGGCCACATACTGTCGTCAGCTCAAAAAATAGCGCCATCAATTCAAAGGATCCGTAGAGATATAGATCCTTATGTCTACAATCAGAGACTTCCAATAGCAAGCCAGCAAAGGACCCAACAGATTGAGATTCTACAAGGGTATCACTATGGCACAGATTATAACACCCTCCATATGATGCCAAATCCAGGATATCAAGGCACGCGAGATTTCAATCCACAGATGGGTCAGCAGGTGTAGAGAAATCCAAATCTGCAAGCTGATGAATTATTGCTGAGGGTGACTGAGATGATGAAGAATCAGTTCGGTCTGAAGCCAAAAGGGCTGTCCTTTTCGTACAAACGTTCATATCCAGAATGGTATGATTTGGTCGCTCTTACAACAAATTATAGGCTCTCAGAATTCGCTAAGTTCACTGGCCAAGACAGTACAAGAACGATAGAACATATTAGTCGGTATCTTACACAATTGGGTGAAGCGTCAGTTGAGGATGTCCATCGAGTTCGTTTCTTCTCTCTGTCCTTATCAAGGCCAGCTTTCACTTGTTTTCATCATTGTCAGTCAATTCCATTGCCAATTGGGCTAACCTGAAGAAAAAATTTCATACATATTTTTACAATGGGACTGGAGAAAAGAAGATTATCGATCTGACAACTATAAGATAGAAGACTAATGAATTTGACACTGAATTTCTTCAGAGGTTCTGAGAAACTAGGAACTTGTGCTTCTCCTTAAACTTGGCCGATGATCAATTAGCTGCTTTAGCTGTTAAAGGAATGCTGCCGATATGGAAAGAAAAGCTACTGGGACAAGAATTTGACAACTTGGGACAATTGGCTCAACGAGTAGCAGCGCTCAATAGCCAACTCCACATCATGCGCAGAGATACCCGATTCCAGAAGAATACCATAGTAGCTGAAGCTTATGATCCATACTCAGTCGATGATGACTATGAAGATGAAGAAGAAGAGGTTGCTACGGCTAAATGGAATTGGAGCAAGAAGATAGTGATGGTGCCAAATCCTTGGGGAAGAGGAGTCGAGGAGAGTTATGACTTTGATGTCAACAAATCAGACAAGCTCTTCGATTTCTTGCTTGAAAAAGGGTAGATCAAGTTGTCCGATGGTCATGTCATGTTGCCCCCTGATCAGTTGAAGAATAAGAAGTTCTATAAGTTCTATAATGCTACTTCTCATTCTACTAATGAATACAGAATCTTTAGGCAGCATATACAGAGAGCTATTTAGCAGGGGAGGCTCAAATTTGATACACCTCAAAAATAAAAGTTGATGATAATCCTTTCCTAGGAGGTCAAAAAATGGTTGATGCTGGGCTATTCAAAGGAAAAACTAAGGTCCTAACATTAACCAAATCAAAAGAAGCTGGGACAGTCGATCCCAAGATGCAAATATCGGCTGACGAGTACAGAGAGATTAGAAGACATCGTGCCGAGCAAAAGAGCCAATACGAGCAGGGGAAGATGTCAAAAGCAGAGACGACAAAGCTGCGGGTCACATCTCGGATCTTGTTGAATAAATGGCAGCGGTAGAAGGAAAAGGATTATCAATGTTGGTTAAAAGATCAAGCATACTAGCATCAATTAAAACAAGAGAGGTATGAAAGGGAACATGCCGAATTACATTGGAATTGTCCCTTCTTCAGACATTACTGGAATGAAGGTTTAAAATTGCCTACCAAATATGACTGTCCAGAATGCAACAATCAATATCGGGAGTATAGGCAGTCTCAAACCAACCGCCGGTCTATCCATGCTCAAGATGCATATCATCATAATAACATGGATCGGCGCTTAAAAAACAAAAGTGTTCATGGCCTGCTTGGGAAAGAAGTCGCTGATCAGGACTAGGCTGATCATGAAGAGGAAGGCACTGAAAGAAGATATACGTGGCAGGAAGGCTAATGGTGCCTAGGAGGTTTAACAAGAAGCCAGAAGAGAAGGGTGCAATGCCTAAGGAATAAAGAGATAGAACAGGCTTAGGCATCCAGTAAGACTCAAGTGTGGAGTATCAAACAAATAGACGATAGAAAGAAACCATCGGCTAATATCCAAATGGCTTTTCTATTGCCATCAGAATTCAGAGTTCCGACAGATCAAGAAGTTTATTCGGATTTCGATGAATCAGAGTATGAGGATATAGTTGCCAAGTTGACAGTTGTACAACAAGTAATATTTGACAAACCAGTCAAACATCGGCATTTAAAGGCGTTATATATGAAAGGTCTTGTCGATGGAAAGCCGATGAACAATATGTTGGTGGACGGAGGTGCTTCTGTCAATCTTATGCCTTACACTACTTTTCGTAAACTTGGCAAGGGACCAGAAGATCTGATGGAGACTGACATGATGCTTAAGGATTTCAGAGGTAATACGTCTAAGACCCGGGGGGCAATAAACGTCGAGCTGACAATTGGAAGCAAGACTCTGCTCACTACATTCTTTGTCATTGATGGGAAAGGGTCGTATAGTTTGCTCCTCGGTCGCGATTGGATTCATGCGAATTGTTGTATACCATCGACCATGCATCAGCGTTTGATTCAATGGCATGGAGATGATGTCAAACTGATTGTGCTGATGAGTCCATGAGCATCGCAACAGCCGATCCAGTCTTTTGGGAACTAAGAGACTTCGAATGTTTTTCTAGCAAGTCATGCGAAGGTGGCTTCATTAAGATCAGCAATGAAAGCCAATAGCCGATGCAAGCGATCGGCTCTGAAAGCTTGTTTTAGTAGAAAAATCACGACTTCACATTGGCCATTGGATTAAAGGAAAAATAAGCGTTGAGTCTTGAAGATGGATTTAGGCCGACGTATGTGAATGCTGAGTCAAAGTGTGAGTGCGATTCAGAGTTAATGGATTTCTTAAGAAGTTCTGTTTCGCTTAATAGGATGCTTGATCTAGGTTGATTAATCATTTGACTTTTGATATGAAAAGTTCTGTGGTACGTTATCCTGACACCCGGTCAACATTTGATAGCCGATTCATTCTCGGCTCTAATAGTCGGTACCAGAAAGGTATCGCCTCTAGTTCAAAAATGAAAATCTTCAAAGACAATAAAAGCCGATATGATATGTATCGCCTATGGAGCGAAAACAAAAGATAAAAACAGTCATACACAAGAGCATTGTACTAAGGTACATTCATGAAAAGAACAAGAGTCTTTGTTCATCAGATTACCCTAAGTACGAACTAATCGAAGACCTTGTTCACCACATCCCGAGCGGGTGTGATGTCTACTATGGCCTCCGCTGCCATGGTGAATTCTTCAAGCAGGTCCTTATGCTCCTCAGGGCCATTGCCCTTTAGGAAACCAGTCTCCATGGCGTGGAGCTCGTACCTAGTTTGGACTTGTGTCGTGGTCAGTGCCATCGCCGCACCATGACGAACGTCGTGGAGGGTGATCTCCCGAACGTGGACCGGGACATCTTGGAGACGAGCACCGATAAGGGAACCCCGAGCATTGACGGCGTTTACGGCCACATTCGCCGCCAGTTGGAGAGATTCCAACTGTGCTGTCAGGGCTGACAATCACAAAAACAAGAAGACGGTCAAGATGAAGATAATGGAAGTTAGAGTAAGGAACCTTCATGGAGTTCATCTTACCCGCCATCATGGCATCGGATTTGGTCAGCCACGCTCGGACGGTGCTGGCCTCCTCCTCAACCGCGTGAAGGGCGGCCTGAGAGACCTCGAGGCGAATCTCCAGTTGACCGTTCTCCCAAGTCACCTTGAAATAGCGATTCTGAGCCATCCTCCACTCATGAAGGTAGCACCGGGCGTCGTCGCCATTATAGGAGTCGGAAGAATCCAACGACGATGCCGGCACAGAAGATGTGGCGTTAGAAGGCCCGCGGCCCTAGGAAGAGGACGGAGACTGTCATTCACAACAAACCTGTAGGTGAGTCAGAACTATTCATCATCATAAACAAGGAATGTCAATCTCACCTCATGCGTTGGAGGCGCTGGTTCATCGGCATTTTTTCCTCCGAGATCTCCTCCGCAGCGCGCTTGCCTCGGTTGTCTTCGCCGGCCATAAAGGATGATTGGATCTACAAAAGGGAGAAGGAAAACCGCTATAGGGTTTTGGCAGGCAAAGAAGAGCAAAGGAACAGTTGCAAGTGGAGATGTGTTCGAGGCCAAAACCATCGGCTGGTATTTGAAGACCTAAAGCGAAGAGGCGACGCCTCGGGACGCGCAAAAGGCAACCGCAATTAATAGAAGGTCAAACGCCACTTCACCAATATCAAAAAGAATACGACGCCAGATGACTAAGGATGGAAGATCGAAGTGCTCCCTTAATAAAGGCCGTATTTTTAGACCTAGATGGAATTAAAGCCAAGGATCTAGAATCGGCTATTTTCAAAATTAGTTCTTCAGCCAGAACAAAGGATGACTTTCGAGAAGGCTGGAAACGAATTACCCTTAATGACCAAGGGCAAAAGGGCTGATATAGTCACCCTATAAACCCGCGCATAGCCATAGTACAGTCTCTTCTTGGAAAGTTTAAACCAGATTGAGGTGCGTTATGCCGAAGTTTACAAAAATTTTGTGATGAATAGCATGGAAGATTTGTGCTGCCTTCGGCTGCGTGCTCTTGAAAAGCATTGAAGCCTATGAACCAAGGATTGCAATGTTATGGTCAAGAGGTCAGGAATGAGCAATTCTATAAGGGAGGTTTGGTTTCGAGAGTAAAATTGCCGATCAGGTCAAAGGACAACAAATCTGGCAAAAAAATAGTTGACTAATTAAGAAGAACCTTATCGGATCAAGCGTGGTGCGCCGGGTAATATTTATATTTTAGAAACACTGAAGAAGGATTCGACAGAGCGATCGAATGGGGAATATTTGAAGGAATATTACCCTAACGTTTGGATTAATACTGGGCAACCAATTTGCTCAATTGACAGCTCTAATAGCCGTTACCAGGAGGGTATCGCTTCTGCTGCAAAAATAAACCCAGAAGGTTGAAAGCCGGTATAATGTGTGTCGCCCACAGGAGCAAAGCAAATATGAACAAAGTGATGCACGTAGCATGAGTACGAAACAAAAGAAGAAATCATTCAAGATAGAGGAATTGTTTACTAATGTCACATATTACAAACTACGGGCCAGGAAACACTTTGGCTATTATATATCATCGGCCTCAAGAGATGATCGACATCGAACCATGGCCAGAGCCGATTCTACAAGGGAGAGACATTCAACAAGATTCTAGCCATGCCGATCAATGGAGGCGAGCAGATTGTCGTTGTTAATCCGCCTCCTTTGATAACAAGGGAGTTGGCGACGAACTGTCGAAGAAGAGGACCCTAAAGGCCGAATGGAGTCGATCCTATTCTCTAGGGCAGTGGGGGCATCATGAATTGCACCCTCCTACTCGATGAAGGCGCTGACGCGATGATGCAGGTCCGTTGAGGGCCTCCTCAGCGAACTTCTTGCTATTCTCCATGATCTCAAGCCTACGAAGAAGCAGGAACTATACTAAAGACGCGGAAGGTTTGAGGTGAAGCGAGTTGTTTTTCGATCCCCAACCGTGGCCTATATATATAGCCTAGGAAGGTAGTGAGATAGATCTCACCAGCGGTGTGAAATTGAAATCAGATATGGAAAAGGATCGACGCTCAAGAATTCAGGGAACAGATATCGAAGAGATAACAGATTCGGACTTATTGCTCTCCCAAATTATAGAATGCCATGGGATAGATCAAATGATTTACATTGACCAGCAATCAACCCACCAAGGCTTCTTTGGATTGAAGGGAGTTTGAATCCCCATAGGGCCGAAAGTCATCATAAACCAAGTCACATCGGCCTGTTAATAAAATTATGACAGGGAAGGAAAAGGTCGCTTATCTAACAAATGCCTAGCTAATTTCTTGAAGTCACTGGAAAGAAGCTTGTGGCCTCCCCGGTGGGCATTTGATTGAGCAAACAAGGGGAAAGTGTCCACACATTTTAGCCTTTGCAAACACTAGAACAGCTCTACGAGCATGGAGAGAAGACCCAGGTGATATCACAAGGATTCTTCTAACCATAGTAGCTAATTCTCTTACTCGACAAGGTGCTAAGATGGGAGACACAATCGCCCTATGCACAAGAATTCTTCTAGCCGCTTGAGATCTTCATAGCAAAATGATAGACCATGGAGGATCCAGCTGGAGTCGAGAGCACTTAGGGAGCAGATGAAAGAAAAACATGGCTGAATTGTTGAGTTGCTCTCGCTAGGGTTAGACATGCCTTTTATAGCCGGCTCAGGAAGATGAATCTAAGTGCCCGTGAAGCAGTGACGCTCTTATAAAAAGTTTTGAGGCATAGGCTCATGGGTGGACGCAAGCAACGACAAACAGTGGACCCCAGATCAATGTTCTCTACCTATGATTATGGACCAATCAGGGATACAGACGTGATAATTTTAGAATAAAATTACTTTTATCTCAAAATTGGGGGCATGTGTTTACACTAAAATATAGAAGAAGAGTGTTTACACTAAAATTTGGAAGGAGAGTCACAGGGACTCGAAGGCTCCCAAGATCATGTCATCAAGGAATTAATTGCGCGCAGATCAGAGCCAGCTGATTCGGATGCAAAAACTAGAATTGGCTTTCTTCAGATAGCGCCAACAGATAACGACGAAGGCTACGATCGGCGCCAGGACAAAGCATGTTGGACTCTACAAAAAGGAAAAGATTAGGGTCTAAGTTATCTTAAATTAGGAATATTTTCTTTTATGTCAGAAAATTGTAACGAATCGTGCTCAAGTAGGATTCATGTTTAGGCTCCCGGTATAAATATCAAACCCCGGCTATTGTAAAAGGAACAATAATCAATTCAATACACAAGTTATTTACTTTTTTGGCTCCGGCGCCACCCTTAGGAGTAGGAGTAGAGTAGATCTTGACGAGTTCTTCAGCAAGTACGGCTGCATCGATCCGGTCGACCTCCACTGCTTGTGGTAAGTACCGTCATGGCTTATACCTCTGTTCGTACGACTGCATCGATTCGGTCGACCTCCACTGTGACTCTGGTATGAGTTAGTTATCGATTCTTGCCTAGTTCAAGTATGGCTGCATCGATCCGGTCGACCCCACTGCATGAACTAGATCAAGGTCAAGTTATCGGCTCTATCTTAGGATGGCAGCCTTCGATAGATTCAAAAAGTTATCGACCTCCACTGTTAACATTTTATTACCATTGATTAATATATGTTCGAATAATGATATTTACCCTGAATGATAACCGATTCTTCTTATACAACCCAATGAGCTTTATCGATTTATTCTCATGAATATGCTGGAATCGACTATTTATTTGATCTCCTTTCATATCGGCTCTCATAGCCGCACATCCGGGACTATCTGGCAACACCAGCAAATTCCGTCCTCAATTACTGATGAACTTTCTCTCCTTGTCAATTACAGGGTCAAATTGACTGGCACGTCTTGGGAGAAGTGCGCAAGATCGACCATCGCTACGCTAAAGCTAGGCGGATCTTTAGTTCCATCGAGCAGACCCTTCCGGCTTGCTGCGTGTGTCCTCGGCATGGGACAAAAATTTTGTGTCGACACTTCCGCCAATTATCCAGAGGGATCCCGTTGTCTCTGTCACGACGGCCGTATGACCAGTTCCCCTACGGCCTCACGTCTCCCATGGACGCGTACACCCGGTGCTCCGAAGGATGCCGACGTAAGCCCCCTCTCACGTCCGAATTCATGGGAATGACAAGCTATGCTCCCACCTATTTCCTCAACCTCATGGATGACGATGTTGAGAGTGACGGCTCCAGCATCGATGATGTGGCGCCTAGCCATCGACCGTCCCGGGAGTGCGCTATGATGGACGCTCTAGGACAGCCACCGGTGGAAATGGAGTCCTTAGACACACACGCCTCCGGATCCTCGTGTAGAGACCCCCGAGCTCACACGGGAGCACGGTGAGGAACTACGACAACAGTGGTTGCACCAACCACCGACTACGCTAGCGTGCTCGATGCACCACACCACGCCCCGTGCGCATAAACCGGCGAGCGGCGCCCGGGGTCACGCCCGTCGGGTCCAGCGCAACACCATGGACAGGGGGAACGATACCCCACTATTCGCTCAGGCCAATCAGAACATCACCGCTGCGGCAATGCTTCTGTGTGGCCTGTCCGAGCCGAACGACCTTCATGAACAGGCGATCCACCGGAACCTCCGGGCACAAGTGGAGACCGCCGCCATTCAACAAGCAGAGAGCCCCATATCACGACGCCGACTCGCGGCCTCACTCCCCACTAGGGGAATGGGGACGCAGCAGATGTGTCGCTCCGCCCGATCACCGCTACAACCGTCGAGCACGGCACAGGAGGCCACATTGGCACCTCGTCTTGACTTGACGACCGCTCCACACCGACCACCTGTATACGCGCAGCTCGGGCCGAACCGAGACACACACAGCAGCGACCGAAGTCCCATCCCTGATGGCCTAGGACCATGGACCTTTGTCCAACACCTCCAGCAAGCGCCGCTCCCACCGCACTCCAACGGAGGCCGGACAAAGGCAAGGCCAAGCGCCAAGATCATGATGAGGGCCCCTCCACGTAGAGGGGGAAAAGAACAGAAAAGATCGCCGCCGACCGGCCAACTCCGCGTTGGTCGCCACGGCTGATCACGTAGGCACGTAGCCCCAGTAGGACCCTCCAAGCCACTTCCATGAGCTCATGGAGAGCCCATGCACCAACCACGACTACCCCATCAAACACCTCTACAAGGATTACCAGCTCCTCAAGCGCCTTCTGCGGTAGACCGGCGGGCCAAAGGAAGAAAAATACGAAGAAGCAGCGACCGAGAAAGGGGGCGTAGCGGGCAAGGATCCGGACAACTGAAGGTTGAAGTGATCCGACCGACGCGCCACCGACTGAAGGACAACAACAACGACATTCTCACCAAACGCTTGGAACAGCTATGTGTTTTTTCTTCCCCTAAAATTCAGTCTTACCATTATTTACTTAGCGTTTGCTCGATAAGAGCACCCCAACCTGAACACTTTTTGGTCGGGTCACTCGGGGGGCTCCACGAGGATGCACTACTACCTCTCTGTTTTGTTTACTATCATATGGTGAAATTCCTTCCTACCCGATCAAAAGGGTAGTTCGTTCCTTTAATTTGCCTTACATAGCTTTGCTTTAAAACATTCCGACCGATCACATCCCGCTTTCACCTATGGTTATGAGCAGCTGAGCCTCGCAGGCCATGCCCCGAGCTCCCAAGGTTGCAGCCTACGGGACAAACAGGCAAGTACAAGAAAGAAAGAATAAAAAACAAAATTATGCTAAGAAAAAAACTAAGGAACGAAAGGGACAAGCTTCCCTGAACGGAGTGACTCCATTACAAAAACAAAACCGATTGTAGTCATTAAGTACACAAGAGCGTTTACACGGGGGCTCCCCCATGAACTTAAACTTTTACGTTTACTAAACTACTTATACTTTACAAGCTATTGGGGCGACTCAGCGGCATCTGCTGTTGGTGCGACCGGCGAAGGCTCGGGCTGCTCACTCCCTGGCGGGACGACATTCGGCTCGGTCGAAGCCAGGGCGATGTCCACCTCCGACCCACGCTTTGTGCCATCCGTAGGCTGGGCAACATTCTCCCAACGCATGCTTCTGGCCATGTCTTCATGGTGAACGTCCATCACCCACTGCGCAGAGACTTGCTCTGCCACCATCCTTGCGTGCGGCAACAAGCTCTCCCCAAGCGTTTGGATGTCCTCCATGCTCAAGCCATTAGCATACTCGTTGTAGATAGTGGCGAAGTCTAGGTTCAGGTGGAACATTGCCACCGAGGTCAACACCCCCGACGCTCCATAGAACAACCCACTTGTGATAAGGTTCTAGACCGCATCTGGGACCTTCCGCTAGCTAGACGGCGGGCGCGCTAGTGCTTGGCGCCGACCCGAAGACCTCCGAGACAACAAGCTGGGCAACGTTGTGGATCTAGTCAAGTTACCCCTCTAGAGCATGCCGCTCTTCATGGGACTTGGCCAGCTCTCTACATTTTGAAAGTCACCTTGATCGTCTCCAGGTCCCGCTCCAGCGACTTCACCTTTCCGCCCAACTCTGAAAGAAGGGCGATAAGCTCAATAATAGGCTGAAGCAAAAACCAATACGATGAAAAACAGAAAAGGTACATACCGACGCGGAAGTTCTCAAGGGTGGAGAATTCCTCCGCCTGCCAGGCCACCTGCTCGCGCAGCCGGACGCTCGCCTCCTTAGTCCCCATCACCCGGCCCCGAAGCGCGAACACTTCCCGGTCTACCTCCAACCGGGCCTTCGCTCTAACTCCAGGGCCTTCCACGCCAACTCTAGGGTGTTCCACTCCGACACCAAGGTGCTCTGCTCCGACTCAAGGGTCTCTAGGGATTTCTAGAGCGACACCTCGGTGTCCGCCAGGGATGTCCGCAACCCTACCTCGGTCTCCACCTAGCGGGCCTTCGCTGCCTCAAGCCCTCGCTCGGCGGTGATCGCCCGCTCTGCTACACGTTGCCCCTCCGCCCGCTCCGCGGTCGCCTCGGCCGCCTGGTCTTGGGACTCACAGCGAGCGAACTCTAGCTGACGCTCAAGCTCAGCCACCTAGGCATGCTCCATCCGGACAAAGCGGGACTTGCGAGATGACATCTCTTTCAGACCCTATGAAAAACAAGCATGCTAAGGCAACCAACAAAAGATTTAGAGGTCAAGGACAAATATGGGAAACTCACCTCTGCGGCCGAGTGCAGGTTGACCTCGACTAACTACTGGGCGGACTTAACCCGCTCCTAGGCATCCCCGAGCTTTGTGGATAGGTTGGTGAATTCGGACAACATGGTGAGTCCTTTCCCCCAAGGATATCCTAGAGCTGACACTCCTGGGAATCCTGAAGGATGAACTACACCTTTGCCGGGTCCTCAGGGCAAGGCCACTCTAGGTCACCCTCCCACAGCCCGCTAGAGGGCCTAGCCTCCGACTAAACCACCACCAGCTCCTCGCGACGACACCGATAGCTCCACCATGTCATCAGCCTTATCATCGGATGGGATATCCACCACCTCGGTTGCACGGGCCGCCGCTGGGCATTTCGACTCCATCCCGGCCATATCTTCCCCCAGCGCCTTTGGCTCCAACCCCGAGGGTGAGCTGTGCAGTCCTCCACCCGGCGAGGCTGGGAGCTCGGTCTCTCTCTCTCCCCTTCCACCGTAGCTGGTGGAGGAGGGCCCATGAGAGTTACCTCCGACGCGACCCCCGCCGTCAGCACCGGGATCGTCGCCAATGCCGACGCCTCCACTGCCATCGTACTAGCAACCGCCTGGGGCACCACCCCGAAAGGGAAGGGTTCACCGTCACCCTGTCCCCCCGCCGCTCACCACAACACGCTGTAGGGTGGGCCTCCAAGTCTCCTGAACGGGAGTTGGGGTAATGCTCAATCTCATCATCGCCCGGCCACTAATAAAAAGTGTAGGTAAGTCACACTCCAAAAAGACTCAATAGCAAAAGATCAAAAACAAACAAAGAAAAACATACCGGGAGGTAAGCGACATGACTCTAAAGCCAAGACCCGACATCGATGGGCCTGCAGGGCAAGGACCGCTCCTAGGCTGCGACCCGCGCCCCTCACTTTAGCTAGGGGCGGAGTCGTCCCAACCGGCTCTTGCCCGGCCTACGGGTCACCGCAACCCTAAGCTCGGGACTCCCCGACCAGAGCAGCGGGTGGGGCATCCTCTTGCTACAAGTCGCATGATGTATGGGTGCCAGTCCGCTCCTCGGACCACCCGGCTTGCTCGACCGAGTCTGCGGCAGGTGGGGCATCCTCCGGCTGCGAATCACGCGCTGGCACCGCTCCCGACAACACACTGGTGCTAGTCCGCTCCTCGGACCGCCTAGCTTGCTCGGTCGCGTCTGCGACAGGCGGGGATGGGACCGACAACGCCACCAAGGGCGCGTGACCGTGTTCGCTTTGCCTCCCGTTCACCGACGGCGTCCACGCTTGCCGCATGCTTCCTCAGCATGGGAACCACCACGCGCCTCTCCGCCTCCTGCTCATCACCAGCGGACATCGCCGTAGGGTCGCGACGCTCTACCGAGGTCACAATGACCTTCCGACTTTCCTCCTCCTCAGAGAAAACCATGTCATCCACATCTGTGGGATCCTCGTGACACGAGCTCCGACTCGACATCGCTCCTATGTTCCCCGGCCTTCATGCGTGGGGCGATCTCTTGCTCCTTCTCTTGCTTCCACCGAACCTCCCTAGTTCTCTTCCTCTTCCTAGCATCCGCCGCCTCCTTCTGGGCGACCTACTAGGCCACGCCCTTCGGTCCCTTGGGAAGGTGCGGCCGGCACTTGTAAACTCCAAGCCCCTACAGAACGGGTGGCTTGAAATCAAAAAATAGGAAAGCAGAGGAAGAAGCATAGACTAAATAGAAGGGAGCATACCAGTCTGGACACGATCGCGGAATTGAAAGGTGCGAGCTTCCCATCGACCCTCTCTTTGGGCTTTAGCTGCAGCACCCGACCAAGGTGACTCCAGACCTCATCGTCCGGCAGCTCCTCCGGTGACGCACGGTCTGGGTCCGATGGGCCGCTGTGCATCCACATTGGCCGACGTCCTCTTTGCCAACGGCGCAACCCAGGGCGCCATAGAGGGTGTGGAACACCCGCACCCCATTGAGGCCACGCCGCACAAGCTTCTGGAGCTCCTCCTCGATGATCTCCACCTTCTTCTTTTCCTTACGGGCACAACCCCATGACCAATGGTCCTGCTTCTCCGACCTCCCACCGGTGAACACCGAGAACGGCGCCTCCACTGGATTCTTGATGTAAAACCACTCCCCATGCCACCCCGGTTGGAGTCATAGGGGATGTATGCGGGATACGAGCCTCCCGCGCTCGGTTTCCTCTGTAGGGCAAAACCCCCCACCGGTGCGACCTCGGCCGGATTCCCCGCCATCAAAGCTCTCCCATAAAACAGCCGTTGGAAGAAGTCCGCGTGCGGCTCCATCCCGAGGAAAGCCTCGCAGATGATGATAAAGCCAGCGATGTGCAGCACCCCATCGGATTAAGGTGCTGCAGCTCTAGACCCCACTCATTGAGGAGCCCACATAGGAACTAGTGCGTGGGGTATCCTAACCCACGCTCATGGAAGGTGAGAAAGGAAACCACCTCATCAGGCCGAGGTTGCGAGAACTCCTCCCTCCTGGGAGCCCTCCAGTGCGCCACCTCCTTCAGCGGTAGAAACCCCTTGGCGATGAAGGCTTTCAACATCGACTCCCTCACAGTGGATGATCTCTAGTCCGACATTTTGCTCCGAGATCGCAAAAGGATTGGTGAGTCTTTCTCTTCTCCCTCGCTCTCTCCCTTTTCTTTCCTAGAAACCACCGTGGCCCTCAAGAACACTCACGGCAAGAAGGAAAAGGAAAGAAGGCGGCAGATGAGGAATAGGCGAAAGAACAAGGCGAAAACCTTCTCCATTCTCCTACTTAAGGAAAAGGGTACAACAGCTAGGGGAGGGCACGCCGATCGGGAAAGATGAAACGGCGGAGCGAAAAACCCTCTCTCTTTCCCATTTAATGCAGATGAGACGCGCCCTGACCGATGACACGTGCCCTGCCCGATGAAATAGCTCCTGATCAGACGGGACGTGGCCTGGGTATGGCCCACCACTCCCGCATGCCAGCCACTACTGCACACCGGTCACAAGAACCAAAGCGCCACCGCACATAGGCAGCTCTCCGTATCCCCAAGCGGGACTTAGAAAAAAACCCAAAACAAGATCTCCACTAGGAGAGACCGTCGGACTTCTTAAGTCAATCAAACGGCTCAGAAAGACACACCGAGGGACAGATAAGGAGCAAAGGGACACCCCATGTAGGCCATGTTGACTCTATCACAAACGACGAGCATGGGTCCCGGTCGGACATTTTTGACTAGAGCTCTTCAAACCCCATCACTCGAGTCATCAAGGTAACACTACCGACCCCCTCTATTTCTTTATAAATCATTTCATACATCCATACGTGCATTCATTCCATATGCCCGTGCCCCCCGGATGATTCGGGCCCTGAACGGCCTAGGGGCTCGAGAACTAAGCATCGCACATGCAGCGAAATGCATCACAACGCTCTGTGTTGCGTCACAAAGCAGCAGTTGCCTCATTCGACATGAGTAACAACAGAGCCAGGGAAGAAAAACATAGATGAGCCCTGTGCGGCCCTCGCCCAGTCTAGCAGATAGGGTCATCTCAACCTTCTCGTTCGATCCTAAGCCTCTACCAAGCCCACAGAATCACCATCGTAGGGGAGGCCATTAGGCCACCTGGGTCGGTCTCTGAAACGACCCAGGCATCTACCGGGTTGCAGGTAAAGGAGTAGTCGAATGTCACAAGAGGGCTATACCGACCCCGTCACGGACGATGGACCGAGATTCCACTCGATCATACCCGTTAGCGAACTCACCGAGCGCGTCACTTAAGCCTGAGCGATCGGGACAGGCGACAAAACTCAGCCCCTCCGGTTGTGAGGAACCAAGGACAGGGTAGCGCACACAACTCAAACCGACCCCTACTAAAGCCCAATGGGGCTCAGGGGCTCAAGACACAAAGCGCCTGGGTCTGTGACCCCGAACTCGCCCCATCTGGCTACGCTTCGACTGCACTCCAAAACTACCTGGGTCTGCGACCCCAAACTCGCCCCATCCAGCTACGCTTCGATTGCACTCCAAAACTACCTAGGTCTGTGACTCCGAACTCGCCCCATCTGGCTACGCTTCGACTGCACTCCAAAAACAACCTGGGTCTGCGACCCCAAACTCGCCCCATCAGGATCCACGACTCCGACTCATCTAATACCACGGCACGCACCGACATCAGGACCAGCGAGCTCCTTCTCGTCCGATCCCTAAACTAACTGCCTCGTCAGATCCCACGGCGCGCATCGACGCCAGGATCTGCGAGCTCCGTCTCACCCAATCCCTAAAAACAAACTAACCGCCTCGGTTGCACAACGACGCCTTGGTTAAACAACTCCGTCTCGACTGAAAACACGCACACACGCCCGCTAACAAACACCCCCCAAACGGTTCTGCCCGAACCGCCCGGGGGCTCGGGGGCTACACCCGCGGGTGCGCTCACGCGCACCCGTCGACGAAACGAAAACCTCCCCCGCTGGCGTGGGCAAGAGAGAGCGCATACGCACTCTCTTTCTCTCATTTGTAAAGCCATGCTCTTAATCTATAAAAGGGGATGCGCTCTCTTCCAAGAGACTCAGTTGATTCAAGTTGATCCAAGTGATTCCAGATTCATTAGATCGATCAAGTTCACTAGCTCACGACCACAGAACCGTCAGGTTCAGACTTCAAGCACACGCTTGAACACTCAGCTTATAGCGGAGCTCCCATCGCTCCCGGCTCTTCCGACCGGAGCCGACCGGACGTCTTGTACACCCCATCTTTCTTCTTCTCGTTTGTAACCCTACTGCAAACTTCGAGCACCTGGGCTTAGGAATAAAGTCACCAACCGACTCAAACTGGACATAGGGCACGTTGCCTGAACTAGTATAAACCCTGTGTCATTGAGTGATAGGCCACCTCCGATCACGACGTACGGTAAAATTATAAATATTTATTTGTTGGTCACTTTCTGCACCGACACCATAAAATAAATCTTTACATTAAGAATAGATATTTCATTATAATTTTATTTTATTTTAGATAACATGACAGTCTTGACTTCGTTAAGACTAGACTGAGGCGTGGTGAGCATGGCTACTGCTTCCTCCGGACCGTTTTTTAGGCGCACCAGATACCAAGATGCCTGGCTGATCACTGTACTAAATTCAGCGCTGGTTTACGTGCCTACGTGGCCCATGGACCACGCCTCATCAGACTATCTCCAACAATAATATCTAAAATACAAGATTTATTTAACGTTTGAGAGCGCTACAGTCAAATGATTCAATACCTATTCGACATCCTCTCTAATAATATGACAAAAAAAGAATTCTTTCAGTAAATAGGTTTCTAAGAGAGATGATACTCATATTTAGTTGTGTCTCTAAGACAATCTAAAATAGTTCTCCCATATAGGTACTCTGTTAAAGACTAATTTTAAATCTCCTACTATCTATTTTGGGTTTGAATGCCTATATAGATCACCTATTGATCACAGTCTCACGAGTGATTGGGCAAGCGGAGAGAGAAGCCGGAAGGATCAAGCGCTTTCCATGACACCACGACGCTTTAATCACCATGCAAATTGGAGTGCTGCCTCGATTTCTTTCCACATGAGTTAATACTGCTTGGAACGCCATATATTACGGTCTTTACAAAAATGCAGCCGCGCCTTAAAAAACGGTCCGGAGGGAGTACTAGAATATAGTATAGTACATATTTTACCTCTCGACAAGTTAAATTTTTAGATTTAATTAAATATATAAAACGTTAATACTTATGATATTGAATAAATATTATTAACTTAATTGTATATTTTTATAATAAATTTATTTAGTGATATAAAGATACTATTTTTAATATGTCTAGTTAAATTTAAAAAGTTTGACTTTTTGCAAAATACAACGTATAATTATGTAGTGACTACAGAGGTCATTGCAATTTCTCTTCCGGCGTGCTCGTGCAAAAGGTAGGGTTGGTTGGTGATGCAGATCAGCATCTCTCACTTCACATTTCACGGATCAGCAACGCAAATTTGCTTAAAAGGCTTATACTTGCGACTAGAGGAACCAAGGAATTTCAAGTGTCTTCAACCAATGTTATCCTAAACGCTAAACAGTAAATATTGGATCACTTATCGTTTAGTTATTATTCAAGCTAAGCAACCACTTAAACGGGCAAAGCAACCATTTTAACGAGATAAACGATAGATAAAATGAAACGGGATATCACCATGTGGAGTTTAAACGTCGTGTAAATGGGTTAAACAACTTTTAGATGGACAATGTCTTCAACACATGCTTCCTTACGCCATAATCGTAGTAGAAAGCCTGAGGTAACAGGAAACAACCTGGTGCACTCTCTGTCTTGTTTAGATCCACCTAACTAATAATTACTAGCTGGTAAAATTACCTAAGTTATTAGTTGGTAAAATTATTTAAGATGAATCCAAATGCATACAGCGATAACTAATTGCTAATTGGACTTGGACACACAACCAATAGCTACCTCACTAGTTGGGCAAACCTAGCATCAGCAAGTGATCGGCGAAATGATCAATTTTCTCTTTCACCAAAACAACCGGATCCGTTTCCTTCCCGCTTTCCAGCCGCACCAACGTGTGGCCCTCTTCTTTTTTTTTTGCTAGCATTGTCAGCACGGTTGCCTCTTGCCTCCATCTACCTGCAACTGATAAAAACATTACAGGATCACTAACCATAGATCTAACATACCTATTTACATTTGATGAAGTGTAAACCCTAGAACATGTACTAGTACGGAATTAACACACAGAGAGAGAGCGGGATGCGGGTAGCAAACCATTGGTCGTCTTCGCAGAAGGCGAGCTGGCCATCGCGGTGCTCGGTGGAGGTGCGGCGGTGTAGTGGCGGCGTTGGCGGTGGCGGTTCTTCCCGTCGCTGGCAACGCCCCCTCACTTAGATCGGTTAGGGTTTAGGGAATATAGGTGGGACGTCTGGCGGCTCAGATGAACCTCGTGCCTTGTGCCCCGGCCCCCAACTCCCTTTTTATGACGCTGTGCGACGGGGCCCACCCACCATGGAACGGTTGGACACCCCGATTAGGACGCGGATCGGGGTCAATTGGTGGAGATCATCTAACATTCTCTCCTTTGATCTCACCTTATGACTTAAACTCAACTTACTTACTTTATCTTGTTCCCATTCCATCACAGATCAGTGCATAGAATGTGCCTCATCGTCACGGTCAATTGCTATTAGATTAAACAGCTACAATGCACCTCTCTGTTTTGAAACAGATTCTCAACTAGGCCCTTATTGTCCAGGAATCATAGGCTTTCCCTTAAACCCATGCCGGCTAAGTGTTCTCTGAACACACTGGGTGGTAAGCCTTTTGTAAGCGGATCCGCGAGCATCTTTTTTGTTCTTATATGCTCAAGATTAATTATATGATCCCGGATTTTGTCTTTCACAACATAATACTTTATGTCAATGTGTTTGGCAGCACCACTTGACTTATTGTTGTGAGTATAACATACTGCTGGATTATTATCGCAGTATAACTTGAGTGGTTTATTTATGTCGTCTACCACTTTCAACCCGGGCATGAATTTCTTTAGCCAATTCACCTGCCATGTGGCCTCATAACATGCTACAAACTAGGCATACATTGTGGACGATGTAGTGACGGTTTACTTTGAGCTTTTCCATGATATAGCTCCTCCTACGAGAGTGAATATGTATCCTGATGTGAACTTTCTGTCATCTCCCGCATAATCAGAATCCGTATACCCCTCTATGTGTAGGGAATCAGATCTTCTGTATGTTAGCATGAGACCCTTCGTATCTTGCAGGTAACGCAAAACTTTCTTTACTAATTTCTAGTGTTCTATTCCTGGATTACTTTGATATCTGACAAGCAACCTGGTAACAAATGCTAAGTCAGGGCGAGTACACACTTGAGCATACTGTAAACTTCCGACAGCTAAACTATATAGAACCGCTTTTATTTGATCGATCTCATATTGGTTCCTGGGACATTGAAATTTCCCATATCTGTCACCCTTGACTATGGGAGCAGGTGATGACTTACAATTTTGCATACTGTATTTCTTTAGAACTTTTTCTAAGTATGCCTTTTGTGATAATCCTAAAACCCCCTTTTCTCTATCTCGGTGAATCTATATTCCTAGGACGAACGAAGCTTCACCGAGATCCTTCATATCAACTTCGAGGACAACAACTTCTTTGTTTCTAGTAGTAGATTAACATCACTGCTAGTGAGTAAGATGTCATCCACATATAATACTAGAAAAATGTATTTTTCATCCTTAAACTTTGTATAAACGCAATTGTCCTCTATATTTTCTTGAAACCTAAACTTTCTTATTGTACTATCAAACTTTAAATACCACTGGCTTGAAGCTTGTTTTAATCCGTAAATGGACTTCTTCAGGCGGCATCCCATATGTTCTTTTCCTTCCACAACAAAACCTTTCGGTTGTGCCATATAAATATTTTCCTCCAGATTCCCATTTAGGAATGCCGTCTTTACATCCATCTGATGTAATTCTAAATCGTAATGTGCTACAAGCGCTATTATGATTCTAAAAGAATCCTTACATGAGACTGGAGAAAAATGTCTCATTGTAATCTATATCTTCTCTTTGCGTGAAGCCTTTCGCCACAAGTCGCGCTTTGAATCTTTCTATATTCTCTTTGGAGTCATGTTTAGTTTTGTAGACCCATTTATAGCCTACTGTCTTGGCTCCTTTAGGAATTATTTCTAAGTCCCAAACATGATTGGTTTTCATTGATTTCATTTCATCTTCCATGGCTTCAAGCCACTTGGATGAGTGAGCGCTTCTCATGGCTTCTTCAAATGAGGTGGGATCACCCTCCATCGCTCTCTCCCCGAACCCTAGGTTCATTTGTTTCCCTCCCCTTCCTCTCTTAGCGCAGCGAGCAGCAAGCACCGAGCGAAGGCGAGAGTTGATGGCGCCATCGCCGGCCCCCTCACCGGCACGCTCTCCCAGCGGGTGAGCGCGCCGCCGTCGAGCGGCCTAGCCGTGGTGCCCTTGACCAGAGCTCATGCAAGCCCGACAAGCAGCAGCGGTTCGGCCTTCTTCTCATGCACCGACGAGATGGCAACGCGGTGCAGCGGCGAGGTAAGCCGTCTCCCAAGCCCTTCCCCTTTCCTCTTCTTCTCTCGCTTGGATCTCGCTCTATTTTTCTCGGATCTTGTCCGATTGGGGTTAGGGTTAGGGTTAGGTCAAGTTTGGGTTAGGGTTTGAGTACTGTTCTTCTTCCTCGAGCTTTCTACGTGGGTTAGGGTTAGGGTTTGTTTTCCTTTTCAAAACCAAGACCCTTTCTTACTCCTTTTCTTCACTCGATTTGGGTTTAGGGTTCGATGAACCCTCTGTTTAGATCCAAAAACGGATCTATCACCTCCTTCTAATGCTGCTACTCGGTTTTCTACTTCGATAGGCTAGATCTACGCCTAGTTAGGTGACTGATACCATTGATAGAAACGTTATAGGATCACTAGCCACAGATCTAGCATACCTACTTACATTTGATGAAGTATAAACCCTAAAACATGTACTAGTATGGAATTAATAGAGAGAGAGCGGGATGTGGGTAGCAAACCATCGTCCGCCTTCGCAGAAGACGAGCTGGCCATCGCGGTGCTCGGTGGAGACTCGATGTAGGTGCGGCGGTGAAAAGGCGGCGGTGCAGTGGTGGCGTTGGCGATGGCGGTGCTTCCCGTCGCTAGGCAACGCCTCCTCACTTAGATCGGTTAGGGTTTAGAGAATGTAGGTGGGGCGTCTGATGGCTCAAGTGAACCTCGTGCCTTATGCCCCGGCCCCCACCTCCTCTTTTTTATGGCGTTGTGCGATGGGGGCCCACCAACCATGGAACGGTTGGGCACCCTCGATCAGGGCACGATCCAATGGCCCAATTGGTAGTTGGACCAATTGGTGGAGATCATCTAACAACAACCTCTCTCCAAACCAACCTTCTACATGGTGCCGACGACAATGGGGCTGAAGTGTCTGGCGGTGGCGGCAATGAGGCAGACCACCATCACAATATCTACAATGGTCGTACAAGATGCAATGCCTGTCGCCGTGCGGGAGGCCAAGACCATGACGAAGGCTACTACGCTACCACCAGGGTCCCGACAACAACGGCATGTCGACAGAGATCACTAGGGATGGAGTGCCTGAAGAGGTCGATAGGAGGCGGTAGAGCTGCTTGGTCGATGCCGCCACCGCCATGCTCAAGGCCAAGGAAAAGTCAACAGTTGGCGGCGCCTTTAAAAGTCGATCCTGCTCCACTTCCCATGCTCATTGAAGTGAGATACGGGAAACTCAAAGAGATGTCTAAGAATATTTGGATGCAGGGGCTAAAGTTTAGTCTCTGTCACATTGAATACTTGGGATTAAAGAGAGGACGGAGAGAAGAGAGGGAGGAACAAAAGAGGCAATCCAATCAATTCACTGCCTATTAGCTAACGGATCCAAATAATCATAGGTAAAAATAGTTAAATAGCTAATGGTAGATAAGAGCTGTAAGCCAGCTAACTATTAGCTACTAAGAGCATCTCCATATAACCGCACAATTACTCATCATATCTGTATAAAACTGTCATAAGGGATTATGCTTTTTCCTTACTCAAGGGATCTCTAATAGACACTCTCTTTTTTGTGGCTACCACTGCTAATATCTCTCTCATCTCTACTAAAATAAAACGGTCTTGCTAGCATCTAGACGTCTAGACGGACGGGACATTCGGACGCCTGCGCCTACAGCCGTTTCCCATGCCCACACGGGCCCACGCCGCCCCCGAACGTCACCAGCATCGAGAAGAGGGGGAGGGGGGCGCGACGGATGCTAGCCGGCGCTGGGAGGATGAGACACCGAGACGAGACAACCAAAAGAGAGGAGAGAGAGATGCAACACCCGATCTATTTTTGAAACATCTAGATGCAACACTTGCAACATATGTCTGAAGACAGGTGAAACACTTAAAACATGCATCTAAAACACTTGCAAAACACATCTAAAAACACTTGAAAACTATTGCAAAATATACGCAACATCCAAATAAAACACTTACAACATATGTATGAAACATATGCAACATACAAATAAACACACTCGCAACAGATGTCTGAAAAACAGGTGAAACATTGGGAACAAAAGATTATAACATACGTGTACAACCATTGCAACATATACAACATTTCGATCTACTTTTGCAACATCAATATGAAACACTTGCAATATATCTCTCAAACATCCGAAACACTTAAAACGGATGCTTACAACATGCACTTGACGAAAATGGAGGCTCGTTGACACGAGCTCGACGCCGATATGGAGCTCAATGCCACAGAGGTCACCGGTGTGGAGCTCGTCAGAAGCACGGACCTCGGCAAGGGCCATGGCAAACCTTCGTGAAGGGGCGCGAGTCCGAAGCGGGAGCAGGATTCCGTGTGGCGGGAGCGCGCGGTCCGTCCCCATGAGAAGCGAGCAGCCGCAGCAGCGAAAGGCGAATGCGGCGCGGGCAAGGGCGGGGTTCATCCTGCGAACAAGGGGCGCAACGTGCAGAGTGAGCGGGCGACGCGACCGGGTTCCGTCTTGACGGACGGACGCCCCTATAGTCTATAGAGAGCATTAACGAAAATAAAAAGAGAGTTATATCTCCCTTACCCGCCCGAGTTTCCAGCCTTCCTTTCTCCCATGCGCCAACATGCGTTCGTCGCTAGCCGCCACGTGCATGCATTGCCCTAGTGCACTTTGGTCGATGCCACCACTGGCGTCGAGGCGGCTGGCATTGGTGGCGCGTGCCTCCGCCGCTGCTCCCGCCGTGGGCTCAAAAGCACCCGCCTGCAGCCGTCACATCTACTGCGTGTCCCGCCGCCATCTTTGTGTCCGCGGTCATCGTCGACTCCCACTTGCACCATTGCAGCACCAGCGCCCACACCGACGAGCACATCTTCTTGTCCTCATCCACCTCTTCGAGCTTGTCGTTTTCTTCTTCCTCTTCTTCTCTCCTACGCAGCTACCGCTCCTCGTCTCGCTATCCTCATCCACCTTCCAACGGAAGGCGAAGGCATAGAGGGCGACAACTTCTCCGACTTGCAGGGAGACAAGGACGCGGTGATATTTGCTGCAACAACGGCGAGGGCGTCCCTAGTCAGCTAGGGCCATGGCACCAATCTCGGGGCAAGGAACCAAATAGGTGAGCGACGTTGTGCGGGTGCGGTTCCACGGCACAGGCCGATAGCACATCAGGACCGGCTTGGATCCAGTACGTATAGACGAGAGAGATAAGGCCAGTCTTCATGGTGTCTTCATGTCACAATTTCGTCTTCATGTTGCAGTTCCAAGATTATCATGTTGAAAATAGTGTAAACAAGTTTCATTTCTATAAAACTTATTTCATCCTATGAAATTTTCAAAATTTCTCTCATCATCTATACCATCATCTCTCTCTTCATCTATACTACGTCATGTCAATTTATTTAATGCCTATGAACTTTATAAACCCATTAATACTGGCCTAAAGAAGAGGAAAGAAAAAGGAAAAAAAAATTGAAGGCAACCCAATATGCCCGACGGGTGTTTGGGGATATATTAAGGAACTAC
Organism: Miscanthus lutarioriparius; assembly: GCA_904845875.1. Classification (NCBI taxonomy): domain Eukaryota; kingdom Viridiplantae; phylum Streptophyta; class Magnoliopsida; order Poales; family Poaceae; genus Miscanthus; species Miscanthus lutarioriparius. The sequence goes on from CAJGYO010000006.1 coordinate 86,098,674, forward strand.
TACAACAACTCCAACAATCACACAAATAATATTGAGCTACTCCAATACTTGCATATTGAAGTGGATTATTGGGGACTGCTCAAGGTCCTCTAATGGATCAAACAAGGCCTAAGCCCCATCGATACATATAGAAGAATTAGGCCTCCCTTGGAAAACAGGAATAGTACAGGATTTTCAGAGGAATCAGTTCATATTTTCACATAAAAAACACAGGAAACATGGAAATTTCCAGGGTTCCAAAGGGGGCTTTGAACGAACAATTCAAATATTATATACAGATAACCCACATATGGACCACGACTACCCACTAATACCCCACAGTAAGAACCATGAATATTGGGCATGAGCAAGGAGGCTTCATCCGAAACAATCACAAACAGACGAGAGGCAGTTCGTCCAATTGTCCGGCAATCATATTGCAACAAGATAATGTCCTCACAACACCTAGATATATCAGACATAAATAAGATGCAATCTGATCTCACACTACTGGCATACAGAGAATAATCCGTTGCTGATACATCAACATGCAGGTTCATAAGATTATCGGCTTCCAGCTTGGCTGCAGACGACTCAGAGGGAAGGGGGGCATACATGAGAGCAATCAGATGCAGGCATGCAAGGTTGATTGCATCGGCTGCGCCAATCACCCAGACTTGAATAGCAAGACAGCTTTAGAGTCAATGTAGAAATATACAAAGTAGTTTGTCTCATGCGTCACGTAAGAACCTGCATCATGGACAAAAAATGCTTAGCAAAATTGTTGACATTCAATATGTACATCATGGGTGATGATAAATGGAAGGGGTTCATAAGTGAATTCCAATCCCACATGCTTTTCTTGAGCTCAGTTTTTCATTCCCAAGATAATGCATATAGCACTGAACTGAAGTTCAGTAATCATCGTAAACATATATACTCCAAAACAAAAGCATTCTAGGAGGATAGAGCTTGTTTGGAGGGTCACCCATGGGCTCATACGAGACAAACTGAAAATAAAGGAACTAGATGTTTTCAACATAGAGTAACAAATCAAATCAGTTTCACAAAGACTCTGGCAGCACTGGCCATTGTTAGAGACATGAGGAGGCTGCTTGGAACCTTTGCTCACCTTGCCTTGCCTACCAAGCCTCGACTCACCTCACTCGGCAAAGCAAGATGGGTTTGCTTTCCCTTGCTCTCCTGTTCCTCTCTTCTACATGCATACCGTGAGGTCATGGAACGACTGGCACCTGGAGGCCCTCCATACGATAGCCAGAAGCTCACTTTCAGTCCATCCAAGTCAATCCCACTTGATTTGAGGCAAGAAGCAAGGAGAAACTGAATCCACGTGAGCAAGATCTCGGCTGAATAGTCATTTTGGCCGGCGCGGAACTCGATTGGACTCGCAAGGACCTTGATCTGGGTGTGAAAATAGTTCAATTTGAAGGCCAGCAAGCAGATTTGGGGCAGCATGGTGTTCCAAAGGGTAGCTCGAAGCGCGCGTTGCTGAGAGGGACGATGAACACGCGAGCCAGCGAGACCTTGCTTGTTCAGGAGAGCCAAATCAGCTCTCTTCCGCGGGCAAGGAAAACCTTGCTGACCTGGGCAAGGTAGTTGAGCAAAGCCAGATTTCTCAACCCTACCAAACAACTAACCTTACTCAACAAGGCGAGGCGAGCTGTGGCAAGGAAACCAAGCAGCCCCGAGATGTAGACATTGTAATCAAGATGATATATAAACGTTTACCAAAGACAAAAGGATATAGCGTGGCTGTCACTCTCTTAACTATCATCTAACTGGATAATTGATTATCTTTGAACTACGAGAAGCAATTAAAGATAAGATTTCTCCTAAAGTTATATCCTAAGACTCCCTCCAGCCCAGTTTATAAGGCGCACAAGCATATCAAGATTCAAACTTCAGTCTTTGACAAATAATTTGGCCAACAGTTTTTAACTATTGTAATACAAACTTGATACAGTTAAATTTATAATCAAATATACTATCAAATGATTATAATTTTATAATCATAAAAAAATATAATATACAATAAATAAATGGTCATTGGTTAAACTGAAATTTGTATGACCGTGCCATGTGTGACTGCGCCTTAGAAATTATAATAGAGTTGAATAGAAACATCTGGAACTTCTTGTTGTTGTTGTTGTTGTTGTTGTAGAAACATCTGGAACTTAAGACAGCTCTTCATTTGAGTCTTATAATTAGTTTGAGGTAGAATCAATCAAGTCAAATAGGATCATCTGGAAATTAAAACACCTCAAGTAGTTTGTGAAACAGAATTAGTCAAGTCCAAGAGAAAGATGTCGAAGTTAAGAAAACAGCTTGCCATTGAGTCTTAAGATTAGCTTGTGACACAGAATGAGTCAGTTGTGATTGTATGCCATTCTCTGTACTTGTCGGCCCTCCTTTTTTATGCATAAAAGAAAACTGAAGTGTTTGCTAAAGCTCAGAATAATAAATGGTCACCAAATTGAGAGAGAAAACAAATACAACAGAATTAGTAAATTAGCAAAAAGGTTGGGAATTCCAATACTGCAACAACATCCTTTTGTTTCTATGCCATTAATCAAGAAAACCTTTTTCTAATATCGCCACTACTTTCAGTGTTAAAACATGTTTTCATTTAAGAGGGGCATTCAGGCGTTTTCCTTTGGTTCAATCTTTCCAGCCTTGTCCGAGCAGCAACACTCATCGGAATGGGTAACATGTGGCACTATCCAATTATGAGAAGTCCACTGGCACAATCAAATTTCACTAGCAGCTGCTGGTATGGAAGAAAAAATCCTACCATAAACGATTTCCGGTGATGGCTCTATTATAACAAATTAATGTAGCCTTCATGGTCAAATTTCACTAAAAGGCTTGCCTCGGTTTTTCCTTTCCCAAACCCCACTTATGTGGGAGCCTCCGGCACTGGGTCTGCCCCCCTTCATGGAGGGAGGGAGAAGTGATATGTTATGGGCAACCAGGATGCCGTCCCAGCCCTTTTATCACATGCAACAGAGGAAGATAGAATTAGCCAGAGATAGAATTAGATATGGGTTATTAGGATCAGGTTGCTTAGATACTAAGCTAGGTGAGTTTGTTAGGGTCGTGACTTGCCCACTAAAAGAGGCAGCCTGCAACACATGAGAACCAATCAAGAAACAAGTACATAAGTCCTTTTCCAATCCATGATCTGGTCACCGTCTAAGCTGACTCCGCCTGGCTATCTTCCTGGCTGTGTTTACCATTGATGAACTATTGTTCAAAACAAGATATGTTTTACTTGCTTTGCACGACATAGAAGTTGCAGAGAAAGGCCCTATTAGGTGTCCAGGCATGCTTAAACATTTACAATAATAATAAAAATATATGTTATCATGACTGAGAAGAAGCTATAAACAAACGAATGCTACACATATATATCTATTTGCCTATAGAAGAATATGAACACAGGTGGCATGACATAGCAGGCAGAATTTTGGCTGGTCTCAAATTGTTAACATATGCCTGACATAACTTCCATTCATAAAATAGGCTGCCTTATAAATACAAATAACAATAAGAAAATCACAGGAAATTTGGAGAAAAGGAATTACAACGATAAGTCCAAGATAGAACATTTTGTAGAAAAAAGAATACAAACATAGACAGCAAAAAGTTCTGTTTGATAAGAACATAGACCCACATAATCACATGAGAGATAAATAATTGCTTCAATGTTCAAAGTGTTTTTTTTTTACAATCTAGTACTGACAATTGTTCTCTTAGATCATGTTCACAACTTGGCCGTGCCAATCGCAGATTGCAGTAGAGGTTGCTAAACTTCCCTCATTGCACACCAAATGCTGGGGAGTTTTTGACGTGAATAAATGATGTGGCATGCCACATGGATTCTTTGAGAGGACAAGACGACAACAACAACAACAACAACAACAACAACAACAACAACAAAGCCTTTAAGTCCCAAACAAGTTGGGGTAGACTAGAGTTGAAACCCAGCAGAAGCAATCAAGGTTCAGGCACGTGAATAGCTGTTTTCCAAGCACTCCTATCTAAGGCTAAGTCTTTGGGTATATTCCATCCTTTCAAGTCTCCTTTTATTGCCTCTACCCAAGTCAACTCTGAGAGGACAAGACACTTCAAAATATTGGGGTGACACGACATACCCAGTCAATTGGGAGTCTACATAAAATGGCATACCATTTCTTCAACGATTACAGATATAGTAAGGTCACAGCAAGCTAAGGAGCTATCAAAGTAAAGTGCGTGTTACTAACTTAACCAAACAGCTTAGATTCATACAACAAAGAGTGAATAGAAAGTTGAAATACGTCAACTAGACATGCAATAAATTGAACGATAGCTTGCTAAGTTGGATTTGGTTGATACCAAGAGTAAATTTCAGAATTTAGACCAAGCCAGAAGCAAGGAGGTAAAGCTCACAATAGAGCAATTAGACATAGTCGTGCATACCCTGTCCACACTCCCTGAAACTATACTTCATCCAGAGCTGTATAGGGGCTCTATTGGACTAAGTACATACTCCATAGATCATGACCATTAGAACATTCCCTTCAAATTTGAAGAATAACTTCAGTTGATCAGTAACCATTTCAACTTCTTCCCTTTCCCAAGTTCATTGCCTTTTTTTAATATATTTTAGAAAAAAGTGTTTCCTGTGGCTTCTATTGCCCTACAAGATCCATTCTTCTATCAATCATGTGGGAACCTCTATGAGCTAGCACGTATGAAATTGACCACAGAGAATATCCAACGACGAAAGCATATCAGACTAGACATCAACCGCAACTGGCGCAATCATTCAATATCCGTACTAATTAAGGAGGGGTTCCCATAAAGGGGTTGGTAGGAGAGCATTACCGAAGTTGCGGCCGACGATGCAGTGCCAGGTTGGGCCGTGGTTCTTGTCGAACTCCTTCTTTATGTACTCCGCGATGTCCTTCTCCATGCTGTGCTTCTCGAACGCCTGACCGACAGGGAAGGAATCGACAGAGGAAAAAAAATTTTTTTTTCCCCAAATCCCAAGGAACAACCCGTCAACAAGGGCGGAGCGACGAAAACCAAATCGAGCGCAGGAAGAGATGGCAGAGAGAGGGCGTAAGTCTCTTACGATGCGCGCAATTTCGAAGGCCTCCTGCCGCATCTCCTCCTTCATGTCGGCGCTCTTGAGATGGATCTTGTGCGCCACCGCCGCCGCGGCCGCAGCCGGCGGCGGGGACCCCGCGCCCACCGGCTTGCGGTCCTCGGAGGAGGCCCGGATCACCGCCTGCGCGGCGCCCGCGGGCCCGCGCCTGGCCTCGTCGGACATTCTTGGGGGCGGATGGAGCGGAGCTGCCGGGCACGCTTCTCCCTCTCGAGGAATCCTCTAGCTTTTTGAAAGGCGACGGTGGGCGAGGGCGTTGGAGCGGAATCTGTCTAGTGTTTACAGACTACAGCAGAGAAGACGGAAGAGAAGGTGAAGCTGGAAGCGTTGTGGTGGGCTGGTGGCCGTGTGGGCCTAGGCCTAGGCCCTAGGGCTAAAGCCCGGCCGCCACGAGGTTTGTAACGCAAGTTTTTTTTTCTTCCAAAAAAATAAAGACTGACTACACATCTTCTAGGAGATTTTTTGTTTGTTGTCTTCCATTTTTTCAGCAAATCAAAAGTTGCCATGTAACATGTCACACAAGACTAACAAAACAATGAAAATACCCCATGTATACATACCATGACAGCTTCTGGAAGATTTTGATGTTTGTTATCTTCCACTTTTAGAAAATGAAAATGTGCCACGTCAAGGAATAAAAAAATACAGCACAGCTACAGCACACAGCGCATATAGAAAATCAAAATCTGGAATGAAGAAATAAAAAAATGTACAGCACGTATAATGTGCCACGTCAAGAAATAAAAAAAAAATACAGCACAGCTACAGCCACAGATACAGCAAACAACACGTATAGAAAATCAAAATCTGAAATGAAGAAATAATAATAAAAAATTTACAGCACGTATGCAGACCACAGCACGTATATTCGAAATGAATGCTTGGCAAGAATTGGTTTAAATAAAATGAAAAACCATGACCAATCCGTCACCCATATTTCAATCAAATTTTAGTTCACCTATTTATGTGTCACAGGGACATATAAATAGAAAAATAAGTCTTTTTTTCATTAACACGTCAAGGTTGGCATATTTAATTTGCACAAGATATGGATCCAGTCTTATTATGCTGAATATCCAGGTAATTTGTGCCAAGCTACCAGCTGTCAGCCGGTCATCACATTACCAGGGTATCAAAGGAATTAACTGCAGTATTCATTAACCTGAAACATAGAACCCAAAAAAAGGCAAAGAGAAAGGACTGAACAAGAGAGCAAGGCCTGCAGAAACCAAGCAAAACCATGGCATCGTTTATGCATCTCAATGGAGCCTGTGGAAATGCAGAAATCTGCAGTTTGGTATTCGCAACCATTGCAGAAATCATCAACTGCTAACCCTGGCACTCATCGGCGACCACTGCAGCCGCTGCCGCTTCCGCAGACAACACCGCCACCACCGCAACCGCCGCCGCCACAGGCAGCTCCGCCGCTGCCGACAACGCCGGCGCCAACAGCTCCGCCGCTGCAGACAGCTACGCCGCCAACAGCACCGCCACCGCTGCAACCGCCACCACCGCAGATAGATCCGCCACCACCGCCACCGTAGACAGCACCGCTACCGCCGACAGCTCCGCCGCCGGCGGCAATGTCGCAGCCGCCGTCGACACCTCTGGGAATACGAACTTCGAACTGAACCAGCGGTACCAAACGATAGCAGGCAGCAGCACAACCTAAGTGGGCCGGAAGAACAGAAGCCACAAGCCCATTATTATTTAGCCAAGCCTGTACACAAAAAACACAAATCTTAATGAAGATCTGAACCACACAAAAGTGGAAGAAAACAACACAAGAAATCTGCTGGCAGATATTTAGAAATTCCGAAAAAGTTGCTGAAATTTTGAGTGGAACCGTTTCTGTTTTTAAGAAAAAACGAATCGTATTTCAAATCAGGCCTAAAATTAAATCTAACAGTAATGCAACCCGTCTTACGTCTAACACGAGCAAATTGTGGGACGCTCCCGCACGCCCACCACCTCGTTGCTTACGTTTTTACCGCGCCACTCGCTCTGTCTGCGAGTTCATTAAAATAAAAATCACCCATCCGTATCCCTTCCGCTTCCTCCTCCCCTGTCGCATTGCCTTGCGGCTGCCCCGTCCTGGACGTGGACGCATACTCCCCGCGCTGCTGCCATGCGCCCCATCCGCCGCCGCTCGATCACGCCCCGACGCGCGTGCCTCTCGCCCCTCCCATCGCGCGCGCTGGTGCTAGTGGTGCTCACTCCGCCCGTCGTGCACGCTACCTGCCAGGGAGATCAAAGCTCGGTGCTAGTGGCGGTGGTGCTCGCGCGCGCCGCTGGTGCTGGATGCTAGTGGTGCTCGCGCGTCGCCACTCGCCCCCAGCTCCCACCCCAACGATCGGAATTGACTGGCACAGGCGCTCCCCCTACTCTATGTTGCAAATATATGTTTCAAGTGTTTCAGACATTTTAGAGATATGTTGCAGTTATTTCATATGGATGTTGCAAAAGTACAACGGGGATGCTGCACATGTTGTAAGTGTTTTAGAGACATGTTACAAGAGTTTGTTCAAAATGTTTCATCTGTTCCGAACGTATGTTGCAATCGTTTTGATTTGGATGTTGTATATGTTTCACACATATGTTCCAAATGTTTCATCTGTTCTAGTCTTCCGTTGTAGCAAGTGTTTTCATGTTGCAAGTTGCAAGTGTTCTATCTGGACGTTGAATATATTTTCACACGTATGTCGCAAATTAATGTTCCAGATGTTTCATCTAGACATATATTGCATTTAAGTGTTTCATGTTGCACATGTTTAATGCTATTCGGAGGTCAAGGGGCGGGGGGAAGTGATGGTGGCACGACACGGACGTCAGGGAATGGGGGTAAATTTCTTGGTGATCGATGGTTTGGTCCGTGAGGAGAAAGACGTTAAATTTCCACTTAGTAAATATGTGTTTGAGGAATAAGATAACATGCTGGGTTGCTTTAAGTGCTTGTTTAAACTAGAGAAAGGCTGTACTTGATTTAGCCTCATAACATATTCTTTTACACTTGCGGAGTCTATTTTGATGTACTCATCCTTTTCTTTATCAAATACTAGATAAATGATTTTTCGACATGGGCAAATTCAATTTCTAGGGATGGTTTTAGAAACCGACACTATGTTGTTGATTGTAAAATAGTTTATTTTTAATGGAGAACTGACGATCGATCCTAAAAAATACATAAGTGACCCGCTCTTAGATATGCATATCTAGAATTGGTCAGCTTAAGCAACCGACCTTGAAAATGGTTCTAAAAAAAAACACGAGCCTGCCATTGCTGCGTCTGACCAGCTCAATGGCACGACGCGGTTGTGTTGCCATGCAAGTCCGCCGGTGTCATGGCGTGCCGGGCCATTGCCATGCTGACGCGTCAGCTCGCGCCATTGTGGCACCACGCCAGCCTACGCTGCCACACCATTGCCGCACCAGCTAGCCTGCTCCGCCACTGGCTCATCCGTGCTTGGCCAGCTTGCCTATGCCCGATCGTTGCCGTGTGATGCCACCGGCGCTGTTTGGTTCGCCTGGTTGGGTAGCTATCCCTTAGCTAGGCTTTCTAGAACCAACTTAAATTTGTTTAGGGTCATGTTTAGTTGCCCCAAACTCAGGAATTTGGAAGCCAAGTATCTGAAAAGAGCAAGGATAGTAACCCACATCAAACTTCGCTAAATATAATGCCAAGTGTTAAATGTTGACTAAATAAAAACTAATTTATGGGTGCATGTTTTTGGTTGTACTTTACGAGACGAACGTTTTAAGTCTAATTAGTCAACGATAGGACAATTATTACCAAATAAAAACAAAATGTTACAGTACGCAAAAGTGCCGCTATCGTACCTAGAATTCCGGCGGCGCCGAATCCGGGGCCCAACTAAACGCGGCCTAGGTGGCTGTACAAGCCTCTAGTCAGGCCCAGGAAGCCAAGTAGGGGGCTTAGCGAGGCCAGCAAAGAACGCGGCTACTCGTTTTTCTCTGGCCAGGCCCGAGCTAAGGTTCGGTTCACCTCCGGTCGCTTCGTCACCCCCGCGTAACCATCGTACGCCGCCGCACCTGCACCTCCTCCGCCACTCGAACTCGCGCGCCGCTACTCCTCCACGACATCCACGCTCACGCGCCGCTCCTCCAGCTCCTCCTCGCTCGCGGCGAGGGTCGCCGGGTCGCTCGCGGCGGGGTCGCACGGCAGGAACCGCCGAGCCGCACGTGTGGCAGGGGCCCCGAATCTCGTCGACGAAGTCCTGGCACGCGGTGGCAGAGTTATTGGAGCTTGCAGCCTGATTTTGAACCGGCGTAGATAGAGTCGGTAGCGGAGAGCATCCTCGGCGTCCTCCGTCGCCGGTGAGCAGAGGCGAGCGGGGCCGAGTCGAGCGAGCCCGGCCGCACCGGCGCGCCGTGCTCGCCGTGTGGCTCCCGTACGAGCGGCGCCCGCGAGCTCCTCACCCTCGGCAGCATTTGTTTTCTTGAGCAAGGAGGTGGAGGGAAGGAAAGACATGGAAGAGGAATCCGGCGCAGCTTCAAGGTACTACTGCCACATGTGCTCGCTGATCATACGGCCCGAGCTGTGCATCGAAGAGGTGAAGTGCCCTCACTGCCACACCGGCTTCGTGGAGGAGATGGCGGGCAACCGGCGAGGCAGCAGCGACAAGAACATCCGAGGCCGTGCTGCCGGCGAGCCGAGCGTCAACGCGTCGGACGCGGCGCTGGAGCGCGAGTTTCTCTATGGGCGCCTATCCTCATGGACTTCATCGCCGCCTCGTCCGGCCGTCACGGCCTCAGTGCACAGGTGGCTTGAATCCTTGCTCTCCTCCGATTCGTGCATGTCCCGTCGCCCGGAATCAGCCACGCCGGCCATCTCCCCTGATCTGATTTGCAAAGCAGTGGCGCTCAACACTTGTTCCATGAATTGCCTCAAGGGTGATGAAGTTACTTAAAGAAGAGGTAACATTACGAAGCTAAACCACCCAACCAAACAAACTTACTCCGATGCTAACCATGCTAGATAGTATAGGCAACCTAATAAGTTCCTCTTAACTTATTTCCTAGCCAGGCTAATAGGAAACCGTATAACCACGTAGACCCATAAGGTCCTGTCATGCCTGGCTAGCTAGCTCGTCTACGCCGCGCTTGGCTAACTCGCGCCTAAGAATGGCAATGGCCCCCGATACCTGATGGGGATTTGATCCATTAGGAAAAAGGTATGGACATAATTAGTACACGCGAGGTTCTTAACGGACAAAATATGTTCCCCGTCGGGTAAGCCGGGTAGAGAACGCTCGCTTGGTCCCGTCCCCGTTACCTGTTGAGGAACCCAGAAACTAGTACAACAGCTACGAATATACGAATACATGTATTTTGGCCTAAGTCTGAGCAATCATATATAAGGCTTGTGTTCCCTGAAAATCTAGGATTCTATTTCTCCTCCCCATCCTCAGCCGCCGCATCCTTCGAAGGCCGAAGCGAAGCGCGTCGCCCTCTCTCTCGTCTCTCCACTCCGCCCGACTAGCCCTCTCTCTCTCGTCTCTCTACTCTCTCCGCCCGGCCACTCGTCAGTTGCTCACCGACAAGAGTGGAAGTCAGTTGGGGATTCAGATCCCTGCGAAAACGATCGATGAAGACCGTCCCTCTCTAGCCGCCCGTCCTACCACCAAGGAAGCTCCGTCTCCAACTCCACCTGTGAATGAAGAAGAAAGGTCTCTAGCCCCGCCATCGTCGTTCCTGGTAACGGGTATGCAGTACCCGTCAGGTATCTGTTAGGGACGGGGACGGGCGAAATCTGTACCCGAGACCGGGGACGGTAATGGGGAGCAGGATACCCGACGAAATCTGTACCCAGTCCTGTCATGCCCGGCTAGCTCGCCTGCGCCGCGCTTGGCTAACTCGCGCCATGTCGTTGCCGCGCGATGCCGCTCATGCCGTGCCACGCTAGGCGGTGCTACCCGCTCGAGCAGGTCCCTGCCGCACATATCCATGTTGTGCCTACCTAGAGTTGTGTTGTGCCTCGCGCAAGCATCTCCATGTCCAATCCATCACTACTGGATTCAGGTTCTTTGCCGAGTGCCTGAGGCACTCGACAAAGGCCAAATTGCATTCGGCAAAGCCTTTACCGAGTGCGGCACTCGACAAAGAACACACGACAAAAAATTGATCGGCAAAGCCCTCTTTGCCGAGTGTCTTTTATCGAGCACTCGGCAAAGAAAAGCGACCATCACGGCGCCGGCCCCGTTGACGGTCGCTTTGCCGAGTGCCAACCCTGCAGGCACTCGGCAAAGATTTTTTATATTTTTTTTAAAAAAAAATTCTTTGCCGAGTGTCCTCTATCCGGCCCTCGGCAAAGATGTTTTAATTTTTTTTCTAAAAATTCTTTGCCGAGTGCCCCCTGGCCGACGCTCGGCAAAGTTTGATTTTTTTTAAATTTCTTTGCCGAGTGCCCTCTGGCCGGCACTCGGCAAAGTTTGAATTTTTTTTTTAAAAAAATTCTTTGCCGAGTACCATGGTCATGGCACTCGGCAAAAAGCGGAAAAATGGTTTTCCGAGCGCCCATTTTTCCAGACTTTGCCGAGTGCTGTGACCATGACACTCGGCAATGGGGTCCTTTGCCGTGTGCAACACTCGGCAAAGTGACCCAAAACGGCAATTTTTAATTTTTTTACATTCCATCATGACAAATAAATTCATACAAACATACATCACATATATATCTCATTCATCACATATATATCTCATCCATCATATATATATCTCATCCAACCACATATCCATCCGCACATATCACATCCATCACAATATATATCACATATATAATAATAAGTGCTCAAGTCCATCCAAATAAATCCACAAGTCCATCACAAATCCATCAAAGTCCACAAGTGCATCATAAGTATATCACAAGTCCATCACCAAGTGAACAACAAATGAAAAAAATACAACGTGCACTCATCTCGGCCACTGCGACTGTGGTGAAGGCCCAGCTCTATCATTCGGAGATGCATGAGGTGGATTATTCGAACCATCGTCAGATGGAGACTGCACAAAGGAGAAAAGATTGCATGTGAGACATGATTATTTGGATAGCTAATCTAAGAAGGTAGAGGCCATACAAGCAAAGCACAAGCGAAAGTAAAAAACTTTCATACTCATAGGAGTAGCTGCAGCTGCAGGACGCGGAGGCGGAGGTGGAACCAACAGGCCAGCTGGCAGAGAGAAGCCCACACTTGCTCAAGCCCTTGTAGGAACTCCGTAATGTTCGTCAGCCTCTGCGCCTGGGCCTGCCGCTTGGCCTCCAGCTGGGCCGCCATCCTCTGCTGCCCGGCCTCCAGCTCCTGACGTTGCCTCATTTCTTGTTCCAGCCGGGCCTACAATATTTCATTCCAATGTTTCAGTAATACAAAGCTAATTAAGGTGTGTAAAGATCAATATATGACGAGTAAAACAGGAATAACCTCGAGTGCATCGACCCGGTGCTGCGCAGCGGTCGGCCGTGTGCGAATGGCCAGGCTCTCGCTCGTGCTCCGTGCTCGGATCTGGGAGAGAGAGGGAGTAGAGGCCGTGTCGATGACGCCGTCGCCAAGCCAGAACCGCCCATGCTTCTTGCCTTGCCCCGCCCTCATGACGGCCTCTACATCGAAGTCCTGGGTGCTCGGATCGTGGTCTGACCCATGGAGCAACCTTGCCACCTCAGTGTACTCACTGATGCGGGAGTGGACGCTCGGGTTCATGTATGCCTCGGGTGGGTCCTCCAGGTTGAAGGAGACATCGGATGTCGCCTTGCCCTTGTGGGCCAAACACCATGCCTGGAAGTCCAAGCAAGCCTGGCCATTATATGACGCCGACCGCGAGAAAGATAGCACGATGATTAGAAATCAGGCAGAACTGAGTGTCACAATAGATAAATGAATTCGCGTACCCATGCTTGTTTGTATCTGGTGAGGCTGCGGCTGCCTTGATGGTGTGCTGGACCTTGCATCTGCAAATGACAGTCCCGGGCATCCCTGTGCATCTTGAGGTACTCCTCCGTGAACCACCTCTCCACCACCATCGCCCAACACTCGGGATACGCTTGGCACCACCAGGGAATCATCTACACGTCATCAAGTATTGGACATATAAGAAGATCAAATTAAACCAACTTAATCTCAAAACGAATCAATATTGATGTTCTTCATTTACCTCAAGGTACTGCTCTCGGGTCAGCTACATCTCTCTTGCGTCTTTCTTGGTTTTCCTCTCTCCAAGCTTCGACCCGTAGTAGGTTACGATGGCCTGGATGTGCACCTCGTGATGCATGTCGGTGACGAGTTTTTTACAGGCTTTGGTAGTCACCTGCTCTGCCCTAGCCTCAAATCGCTCCTCGCATCTGTAATAAGTCTGCATACAAAAGCGATGTATCCATTCATTATTTCAAGAAAAGTCCAATGAATGCGACGTATTGAGCAATGTTGTGCGAGGGAGACTTACCCAAAACTCTGCCTTCACCCGCGCCGCCTTGTTGGGGTACTCCGCATTGATGGCGACGGCGTAGTGGTCAAACAAGTAGGCCGGCTCCATCTTCGATGCATACGTGATAATGCCGGGGAAGTGTTGCCTGCACAGAAGACCCAGGATGCTGTTGACTAGCCGTGCGCTACCACCCGACACAACCACCCAGTTCCTGCACAAGTGATTAAGAAAAATTATTAGTTTTTTTCATCATATCATATGAAGTAGTGGTGATAACATATAAAATTACTTACTTTTGCCCTTCGGGGCAAATCACTGGGCGTTGGTGAGGAAGCGGAACCTGTGGGAGGCTCATGGGACCTCGCAAGTAGACACTCGAAGAGGAGTCGGAGGAAGCGGAACCCGTGCCTGCCGCCTCCGACTCGTCGTCCTCGTGCGGCCCCTCCTCCTCGTCCGTCTACTGAACCAGCTCCTCGTCCGACTCGTCCACGGGCGCCACCTCCTCCTCCAGCTCCTCCTCACATGGCATGGGAGGAGACGGCCCCCTCCTGCGGCTGGCGGTCCTCCTCCTCCTCCTGTCCGATCCCTCCGCCGCCCCCTCTGCCTCCTCCTGCAGCCGACGTGGTCTTTGGTAAATCGAGTTCACGGACCTATGACGGTCGCCCGCCATCTTTGTTCAATCACCTGCAATAAAAAAGAAAAACAAGACGTAATTAGAAATAGGTGCAATGGAAGCCTCAATTTTGGCTTTATTTCTACATTTTTTATGAAGAGTCTTCAAACATCTCTCGATTGGATAGCACCAACGGTACTGCCCCCCATCCGTGCCTCATACGGGAGGTGCACAATCAAATGCTGCATCGGCATGAAGCAGCCGGGTGGAAAGATCTTCTCCAACTTACAGAGCAACACGGGTGCCGCTTTTTCCAAGTCATCAATGACGGTCTGAGAGAGCTCCTTGGCACAAAGCTGGCGGAATAAGTAGCTCAACTCTGCCAGCACTTGCCAGACATGCTCCGGGACATAGCCTCGAACCATCGCTAAAAGAAGCCGCTCAATCCATATGTGGTAGTCATGACTCTTCATCCCGTTGACTCACAGAGTGCCTAAGTTCACTCCCCTCTTTAGATTCGCTGCATACCCATCAGGGAACATTAGCGTCTAGATCCATTCAAGTACTTCCCTCCTTTGGTCCTTTTTCAAGACGAAATCGGCCTTAGGCCTTCTCTAGGTCTTGCCACGACTAGGAGGCTGCATCTCTTGATTTGGTCTATCGCACAACGTTGTCAGGTCTACTCTAGCCTTAGGGTTGTCCTTAGACTTTTCAGTGTCCATGAGTGTTGCTCAAAGTGCCTCGACGACATTCTTTTCAGTGTGCATTACATCAATGTTATGTGGCAGAAGAAGGTCATCGAAATAGGGAAGCCTCGTCATTCCCGAGATATGAGTCCACATATATTGCTCACCATATCCCACAAAACCACCTTCTTCATTGGGCACGAGAGCATCTATCTGAGCATGAACCTCGGCACCAGTCATCATCCGCGGTGCAGGGTTTGTCACTTTGACACCTGTCGTAAAGTTCTTGATGTCTTGTCTAAATGGATGGTCAAGAGGTAGGAATTGACGATGTCTGTCGAACGACGAATACTTGCCACCCTTCTACAACCAAATAAACCTCACACCTTCCTTGCATATTGGGCATGGGAACTTCCCGTGAACACACCAGGCGCAGAATATCCCATACGCCAGGAAGTCATGCAGAGAGTAGTGGTACCAAACGTGCATTTTGAAGGTTGTCTTTGTAGCTCGATCGTATGTCCATACCCCTTCGTCCCAAGCACGGACCAATTCATCAAACACGGGCTCCATGAACACACCCATATTACTCCCTGGGTGTCCAGGAATTATCAACGACAAGAATACATTATGTCATTGAAAGGAGACACCGGGGGGGGGGAATTAAGGGGGATAACGAAGACGGGCCAACATGTGTATGGGGCAGCCATCATTCCATAAGGATCGAACCCATCTGTTGCCAGCACGACACGTACATTACGAGCCTCATCTGCTTTGTCACGATGTTTGTTATTAAAGTGGATCCAAGCTTCACCATCGGATGGATGTACCATCTTGTCAGGATTGTACCGTTTGCCATTTTTGTGCCATGTCATCTGTTTCACGGATTCCTCGGTCATATATAGCCGTTGGATCCTCGGTAGGAACGGAAGGTACCGTAGGATTTTCATGGGGATCGTAAGTTGCCTCTTCTGGCCATCATCAGAGTCTACCTCTAGGTACCTGGAGGATTTACACTTTGGACAGAACTTTGCATGCTCGTGTTCTTTCCTAAATAGGACGCACCCCTTCGGACAAGCATGTATCTGCTCATACGGCATCTTAAGTGCACGAAGGAATTTCTGTGACTCGTACATGCTCTTTGGCAGAATGTGGCCCTCTGGAAGTAGGGTGCCAATCATGGCCAACATCTTATCGAAGCCTTCTCGACTCAAGTTTAACTCGGACTTCAACTCCATTAAGTGTCCAATGGCATCCAGTTGAGACACCATTGACCGATCATAAAGGGGTTTCTGTGCCGAGTCCATCATGTCGTAGAACGCCTGTGTGGCTGCCTCCATCTCCTCCTTCTCACGTCCCTCATCGAACTGTCCTTGGTGAAAGTCATCTAACATGTCTGCTACCCTGGCATCAGCATCAAAATCCTCTACTCGTGGTCTCACCACCTCCTCTCTTATACAATAGGCTTCACCATGGTGGACCCACCGGGTGTAGTCCGGCGTAAATCCATTCTTCACAAGATGTTTACCCATTTCCACCTTGTTTACCCTTCTCCTGTTTCCACATTTGCTGCAGGGACACAAAACTAGGCAATGTCCTTTAGTAGCCTTGCCAAATGCACTGTTCAAGAAAGCATCGGTCTTGTTCATCCATTCCGTGGTGTAATCACTCTGACTTCTCCAGCCCGTGTACATCCACTAATGGTCATCCATCCTCTAACATATGTATCAGCGAGTAATGTAACCATCAATTGCATCTACATGGTGTTCCTACTGTCTAATAGGTGAGGATAGGTCTTAATCCCACCCGCGGATGCATAGATGAGGTTAGTTTCCATGCTCTACTCCTATCCGAGACAGAATTTCGGCAGCACCTCCCCGCCGTTCTCCAGATACACGTCCTGCCAAAGAAGAGTGCGTATCCGGAGAACAACAGGGAGGTGATGCCGAAACTCTGTCTCGGACCAGAGCAGACCATGGAAACTAACCCATCTACGCATCCACGGGCTGTCCAAAAAATATGGACAATCCGAAACAGATATGGTCATAGATATGCAAAGATCTGCATACCTCCAACCGTATCTCTTTCAAACGGGAGACGCCTAACTGGGTTACGCGATCTATGACCATGATACGGAAAGAGGGGTTATACCTAGGGTGGCGGCAGAGTCAGGCTAGTGGGGCCATGGCGGGTCGGTGCAGTGGTGAGGCGACGCGGTGCAGGCAGACCGGCACGGCGACGGGAACTCCAACTCAGCTCCGACGGGCTCTTCTCTACAAAAATGAAACAAAATACTGTCATTTAAAAAAAAATTGGCAGAACCTCCCCTGCACGGTGAGGTTTCCAAAACCTGCAAAAAACAACGACACGATGGCCGCCAAGCACATATGTCTCAAGAGAAGCCATGTAGTTTGGATATCAATCCATGCAGAAGAATATATCCAAGTAGTACCACTACTTCTACTACTACTTTCACTATTGCTACTACTACTACCACTAGTTCTACTACTACTACTACTACCACTATTGCTACTACTACTACCACTAGTTCTACTACTACTACTACCACTACTTCTACTACTACTACCACTAGTTCTACTACTACTACTACCACTAGTTCTACTACTACTACCACTACTTCTAATACTACTACTACCACTAGCACTACTACTACAACTAATACTACTACAACTATCACTACCACGACAACAACAAGAGAGAAGGCATACCTGACGGGCGCCGGGGGTAGGGGCGGGCGGCGTCGGGGTCGGGGTCGCCGGAGTCGGGAACGGGGTCGGGCGCGGGCGGCGTCGGGGCGGGCGGTCCACGGGGCACGGCCGGGGGCAGGACCGGCTCCTCCTCCTCCTCCTCCTCGCCTCCTCCACATACGATATCATGACATCTCGACAAGTTTCATGATTTTCGGACTTCGTTTGCATTTTATAGAATTTAAAAGCAATTCGTCCGCAAGTTCGTGGTCATGTTTCGTGAACAAAATGTTCAAAATTTTGGGTCCGTTCCTGGATACGGCCTCACACTACACTCAATACCATGAATATCATTTTTTGAATCATTAAATTCCATTATTCGATGCACGTGCAGTTCAAATTTGCATTTTTCGAAAAAATTCAATTAAATGAAATAAATTAACTAAATATAGCAAACAGTTCGGGAAATGTACCAAATTTTGACATGGAGTACCAAGTACTGTAAGAGGACTACAGAAAAAGTTTGGAGGTTAAAAGTGGAAAAAAAGTTTGCCGTTATTCTTTGATGAGTGTCAGGGTCTGGCACTCGGCAAAGAAGTGGTTTGCCGAGTGCCTACCCGCAGGCGGTGGCCGTTACCTGACGCCGCTTTTTGCCGAGCGCCAGGGTTTGCCGAGTGCCTGACACTCGGCAAAAAAGGCCTTTGCCGAGTGTCTGGCTTTGCTGAGTGCCTGACACTCGGCAAAGCTTTCTTTGCCGAGTGTATATCGTTGCCGAGTGCGGCACTCGGCAAAATAGCTCTTTGTCGAGTGCCCGACTTTTAGCCCTTGGCAAAGAAAGTTACACTTGGTAAATGCCCTGTTTCCCGTAGTGCATGACCCCTTGCAAAAGAATAAGGAAGATAGTTAAGAAGTGAGAGAAAATGGCAAAGAAAGTTGCACTTGGTAAAGGCCCTGTTTCCCGTACTGCATGGCCCCTTGCAAAAGAATAAGGAAGATAGTTAAGAAGTGAGAAAAAATCACAGGAGAATGAAGAGATAAGACAACGAGAGATAACGGAGGAGAGAGAAAGTCTATGTCGGCAGTCGGCACTACTTTTTAAGGCGAGGAGAGAGCCCGACATGTCTAGCTTGAATTTCGGTTCGTGCTCAAAATTTCTATAGACGGGTAGGTCTAGGAGTACAACAAACTCTGAAAACAATGTTTCTAGGGGTGGTGCTCTTAAATATCAGTCATGTTTTTAGGGGCGTGTGATTTAAGAGAATTGCTTCTAAAAATCGTATTTTTAGGTGTGTTTGTTTTAATACAACTGCCCCTGAAAATAAACACATTTCTAAAATCGGTTTTGTTAGGTGAACCACCTCCAAAAATGAATTTTCAGGTGTACTCCCTCCATACTAAAAAAAAAAAAGTCGTTTTGGACAAGGCTTGGGTTAAACATTGGAAATATAAATCTTGAATAATTTTTAAGTTGTTGAGTTTGGAAATGTGAAAACCATATGTATAGATTTGTCTTGAAAAATACTTTCACAAAAATTTACATATATCACTTTTTGATAAATATCTTTATAAAAATAAATAGTCAAAGGTATGTTTTGGAGACCGTATCGCTAGCTGTCCAAAATGATTCATTTTTTAGTATGGAGGGAGTAGTATTTATGCTATAGTGCCGCTCGCTGTAGTTAGATGTGGTTTGTTAAGTGAACTATTTTTGGAAAAATAGGAGATGACTATAAAACGATATTTTGTGTAGTAATGTGCCCCCCTTGCTCCCAGACGTTGTAGCTAACTTGGGTTTTGCCGAGGATAACGCCAATGATTTCGATGCTCCGTATTAGGCTGGTGTACTCTCGTTCAACTACATATGAGAAGTTTCGTTCCACTCAAGAAGAATAAAATCAGTTTGTCTACTTTTCTTTTATACCTACGTCTACTTTTATACCGTTGTTTATCGTTTATGTAATGATATTGCTATGTTACCATGTACCACTACTAAAATTATCCTATATATAAATAAACTAATTCTGATATACATACATGTGATTGTCATTCATTTTTGCCCTTAGCTTAAAACTAGATGTGACACCCACATGGCTAATGCTGTTAGATGAAGCTAGGCGGCAACCACAGTTGCTAGAGAGGTACTTATAACTTCTTTCGGCAATTGTCCTTAGCTTAAAACTACATGGCTAATGCTGCAAGATGAGGCTAGGCGCTAGCCATAGTTGCTAGAGAGGTACTCCCTCCGTCTCAAAATAGAAGTCGTTATAGGATGCGTGTATGTCAAACTTTCTCAACTTTAACTAGATTTATAGAAAATACGGGCAACATTTATATCTTTAAATAAGTTTATTATGAAAATATATTCAACGATTTACCTAATAATACTAATTATGTATTATAAATATTAAAAAATTATATATATTTAGTCAAAATTAAAAATGTTTAACTTCTCATGAAGCCAAAATGATATCTATTTTGGGACGGTGGGAGGACTTATAACTTCTTGCGCCAACGGAGGACGGTAGTGACGATGGGAGAGATCGTGACTGGCGCCCAAAACAACGAGAGAAACTGTGTCAGAAACACACACACAAAAGAAAAAAAAAACTGCAGGAGGGGAGTTACTTGTTTCCTATTCCACGGGCAAAGTTACGAGTTGGAGGGGGAGTTTGAACAACTTTTTATTTTTAAAGAGTTGTTTTAATTACCAAATCATTGAAGTTTTTTTTCCCTTTTTGCCAAAAAATTGAAATAGGTTCGTTCACAAATTAAGCTCCTAGACTAGAGTTGCTTTTAAGATAATCTAGATAGGTAGATGAGTTCATGCAACAGTCATGGTCAATAATGATTAACCAATGGCCGTATTTTTGCATTTTATTGAATGTGTAGGGCTTTCTTTGGACATCGGGCAACCCTTCTTTCAAAAAATAGTCGTGCGATGGCGAGAGCTCTCTTTTGCGTAGTCTCGTGGTCCTCGTGATTGTGTTTTTAATGTAAAAAAAAATAGCACCCTGCTTTAGAGTCAAACTAACTTTTAGAGACAGCTTAGGGCACTTTTAATGTAGAAACCACTATAGTTTTATGGACATTAATTATACTGTCACCTAAGCGTTTTGCTGATGTGGCAAGGTAGTTATTGATGAGAGAGAACAAAAATCATAAAAACTGGGTTTAAGTTAGAAAACATGTCTACACGAGAACTAAGACATGAATGGATGTGATTGGTAGAGAATGGAGAGAGAATGTATGCGATTGGATAGAAAATTGTTTTATAGAAACTATCTATTGGGACCATGGTTTCTACACGTAGTGTCTATAGAAATTAATAGATATAAACTACATTGGGACTGCCTTTAGCTATACGTATTTTGTACTGTACTTGTACTATCTGCTTGACTGCTTTGCATGAATTTCTGTTTCTCGATCTAAACCGGCCGTGCTTTCGGAATTTGATGAATCTCCTGTCCTTTCTTCCTCCACGAGTTTCATTCTTCCGTGGAGAAATAGACATGCATGCCCGAATGAGTTTCGTTCATTCTTCCGTGGAGAAATTGACATGCATGCACATGGGCAGAGCTATATTCAACTTAGTGCGTGTGGCCGCACCAAAAAAAATATATAGAAAAACAGTGATAAAACCTAAATTTTCACTATATATGTATCCACACATTGCAAACCTTTTCACCCTCAAAAGCAAACACACCTTCTTCGGATTTACTCTAGCTCCGCCACTGTACATGCACGAATATATAGTAGAACCACGTGCGAATCATGTCAGAGTACCATAATTTTCTTCTCTCGATTTGCGACAAGGAAGAAAATATATAAGAACACTCATGATGAGCGCTAGCATAGAACTCCGATCCTATATGTGGACAAGTTTCGTCACATTAACCTTAACCCATGAAGCTATATATATTGGCGTACAGATAACTCTAATTTAGCTTGTCAGCTAGCTTTTCCTAGCGTCTAATGCATGGTAACTCCCCCAAACATGATCATCACATTGTAGGTGTGCAATTAATCATGAAATTAAAAATTAATAGCTGATTATTTTAGATGACTGTGTTTTGTCTCATCAGCTCAAGTTGCTTTCTTCCCTTAAACGAAAGCCTACTCTCCACCAATGATTTGCGCTAGACATCACACCCACGTGGAACCCGGGTGCGAACTTCCTCGATTTTTTAGCTTCATATTGCTGCTTAATACGTAGTATTACTAGATAGATAGAAGCAGATGGAGTCATCGAGACGTCCTTGAGTGGCCTATATAAGAGAGTCGAATCTAGGACCAGCTTTGTTCGTGCGCCGGTATAGTAGTTTATTAGCCTCGCAAGAGAGAGATCGTCAACCGATGGCCGAGGGCAGCTGCTGCTGAGCAGCTGGTGTGCGTGACCGGAGCTGGAGGCTTCATCGGGTCATGGCTGGTCAAGGAGCTGCTCCAACGCGGCTATGCTGTGAGGGGCACCGTCAGGATTATCATGCATATTGGTGTGTGTCTATTCGTTCCAACAAATTGTTTATACTTTCAATTTCTTGTTATGGTGCCTGCCAGAGGACTCCAAGAATTCCCATCTGCTGGCACTGGATGGAGCTCAGGAACGGCTGTCTCTGTACCATGCTGATGTGCTGGACTACATGTCACTTCGTCGTGCGTTCAGCTTATGTGATGGTGTCTTCCATGTTGCCTCCCCGATATCCAATGATCCAGTCAGTAGTAGTCTACTTCCTCCTGTCTATGCGTTGTTAGGCTTCCTTCTTTTTCCATAGATTTACATATTCCAATTCAAGCGTCATATATATATTTATGCAAATCTTGGAGTATATGCTTATGCACAATGCAAATGATGCATGCATGCAGGACCTTGTGCCGGTTGCTATTGAGGGAACAAAGAACGTTATGAACGCTGCAGCAGACATGGGGGTGCAACGTGTGGTGTTCACCTCGTCTTACGGAGCAGACCATATGAACCCTAACAGGAACCCTGATCGGACTGTGGACGAGAGTTGTTGGAGTGACCTTGACTTCTGCAAGCAAACACAGGTCCACTACTTCTACTATCTATATCTTTTATAACGCTAATCCCCTCTACAAATTCTATTTTAACATGTAACTCATCCACATCATCTTCCACTAACTATTCACATCATCTCCTAGCATGTCATCTCACTAACTTTCAACCTCTTAATACAACCAATTTTTGATAAGAATGGACGTACGAACATATAGATGATTTAACTTATACATAGCCTGAGCAGGTAGGAGCCCGGCCAAACGGCCCCAAAATAGTTGCCTCAAGAAATACAAGTGCACACACATAACAGTTGTGACATTAAATATTTCCACAAACACTACGGGAATCAGTGGCTTTGCCGAGTGCCAGGGGCACTCGGCAAAGCCCAATTTACACTCGGCAAAGGCTTTGCCGAGTGCTGCACTCGGCAAAGAACACTCGGCAAATAAACTGTCGGCAAAGGCGTCTTTGCCGAGTGTCGACACTCGGTAAAGTTGAAACCGAAAAAAACCCGAAAAAATAGGAATTTTTACCCAAAAAAAATAGAATTTTTTTTTCGATGGAGGCCCGAACCGGCCAGCGCCCACCCATCTCCGACATTTTTTGCGTGAATTTCATGGCTACGCGGCCGACGCGACTCGAACCCGAGACCTCCCGCTGTGCACGTACCTCCCCTACCACTACACCACACTCTCATTTATGTCTGCATTCCGTTTTAGTTCCCAATATATTATACTAAACCGAGTGTAAATTGTATGTTTGAGGCCCTAAACGAATTCAAATAAAAAAGTTGTAAACTACAAAGTTTCATAACTTTTCGAGATCTACACTTTTAGTTTAGGAAGTTTTTCCATCCGAGGTCGTTTACAAAATCTGAATTTTAAAATTTTGAAATTCAAACGCAGTTTTGCATGACAAGATGTTTTCAAATCAAAAAGTTGTCAACTACAATGTTTCATAACTTTTCGAGATCTACAGAGTTTATTTTGGTTGTTTTTTCATCCGAGGTCGTTTGAAAAGTTCGAATTTTAAAATTTTGAAATTCAAATGCAGTTTTGCATGACAAGATGTTTTCAAATCAAAAAGTTGTCAATTACAAAGTTTCATAACTTTTCGAGATCTACAAAATTTATTTTGGTTGTTTGGTCATCTCTTCATCCGACATGGTCGTTCTAACATTGTTCACAAATCTTATATATCTCTCTTGTAGTTTCATAAACATAAGAGAGATATGTTAGATTTGTGAACAAATTTATTTTCACTTTGTCGTACGAAGAAAAGACCAAAACAAACATTGTACATCTTGATGAGTTATACAAATTTGTAGTTGAAAACTTTTTCATTTGAATTAATTTACTGCTTCAAAATATGCTTTGAAATTTTCTTTGTCGAGTGTCAAAAAATAACACTCGGCAAAGAGGCTCTTTGCCGAGTGTAAAAAAAACACTCGGCAAAGAAGTTTTTTTTTGCCAAGTGTAAATTGCATGTTTGAGGCCCTAAATGAATTCAAATAAAAAAGTTGTAAACTACAAAGTTTCATAACTTTTCGAGATCTACACTTTTAGTTTAGGAAGTTTTTCCATCCGAGGTCGTTTACAAAATTTGAATTTTAAAATTTTAAAATTCAAACGCAGTTTTGCATGACAAGATGTTTTCAAATCAAAAAAAGTTGTCAACTACAATGTTTCATAACTTTTCGAGATCTACAGAGTTTATTTTGGTTGTTTTTTCATCCGAGGTCGTTTGAAAAGTTCGAATTTTAAAATTTTAAAATTCAAATGCAGTTTTGCATGACAAGATGTTTTCAAATAAAAAGTTGTCAATTACAAAATTTCATAACTTTTCGAGATCTACAAAGTTTATTTTGGTTGTTTGGTCATCTGTTCATCCGACATGGTCGTTCTAATGATGTAAAAAAACACTAAGGCAAGAAGTTTATTTTGCCAAGTGTAAATTGCATGTTTGAGGCTCTAAACGAATTCAAATAAAAAGTTGTAAACTACAAAGTTTCATAACTTTTCGAGATCTACACTTTTAGTTTAGGAAGTTTTTCCATCCGAGGTCGTTTACAAAATTTGAATTTTAAAATTTTGAAATTCAAACGCAGATTTTGCATGACAAGATGTTTTCAAATCAAAAAAGTTGTCAACTACAATGTTTCATAACTTTTCGAGATCTACAGAGTTTATTTTGGTTGTTTTTTTTCATCCGAGGTCGTTTGAAAAGTTCGAATTTTAAAATTTTGAAATTCAAATGCGCTTTTGCATGACAAGATGTTTTCAAATCAAAAAGTTGTCAATTACAAAGTTTCATAACTTTTCGAGATCTACAAAATTTATTTTGGTTGTTTGGTCATCTCTTCATCCGACATGGTCGTTCTAACATTGTTCACAAATCTTATATATCTCTCTTGTAGTTTCATAAACATAAGAGAGATATGTTAGATTTGTGAACAAATTTATTTTCACTTTGTCGTACGAAGAAAAGACCAAAACAAACATTGTACATCTTGATGAGTTATACAACTTTGTAGTTGAATTTTTTTTCATTTGAATTAATTTACTGCTTCAAAATATGCTTTGAAATTTTCTTTGTCGAGTGTCAAAAAAATAACACTCGGCAAAGAGGCTCTTTGCCGAGTGTAAAAAAACACTTTCGGCAAAAGAAGTTTTTTTGCCAAGTGTAAATTGCATGTTTGAGGCCCTAAATGAATTCAAATAAAAAGTTGTAAACTACAAAGTTTCATAACTTTTCGAGATCTACACTTTTAGTTTAGGAAGTTTTTCCATCCGAGGTCGTTTACAAAATTTGAATTTTAAAATTTTAAAATTCAAACGCAGTTTTGCATGACAAGATGTTTTCAAATCAAAAAAAGTTGTCAACTACAATGTTTCATAACTTTTCGAGATCTACAGAGTTTATTTTGGTTGTTTTTTCATCCGAGGTCGTTTGAAAAGTTCGAATTTTAAAATTTTGAAATTCAAATGCAGTTTTGCATGACAAGATGTTTTCAAATAAAAAAGTTGTCAATTACAAAATTTCATAACTTTTCTAGATCTACAAAGTTTATTTTGGTTGTTTGGTCATCTGTTCATCCGACATGGTCGTTCTAACGATTAAAAAAAAACACTTTCGTGAAGAAGTTTATTTTGCCAAGTGTAAATTGCATGTTTGAGGCTCTAAACGAATTCAAATAAAAAGTTGTAAACTACAAAGTTTCATAACTTTTCGAGATCTACACTTTTAGTTTAGGAAGTTTTTCCATCCGAGGTCGTTTACAAAATTTGAATTTTAAAATTTTGAAATTCAAACGCAGTTTTGCATGACAAGATGTTTTCAAATCAAAAAAAGTTGTCAACTACAATGTTTCATAACTTTTCGAGATCTACAGAGTTTATTTTGGTTGTTTTTTCATCCGAGGTCGTTTGAAAAGTTCGAATTTTAAAATTTTGAAATTCAAATGCAGTTTTGCATGACAAGATGTTTTCAAATCAAAAAGTTGTCAATTACAAAGTTTCATAACTTTTCGAGATCTACAAAATTTATTTTGGTTGTTTGGTCATCTCTTCATCCGACATGGTCGTTCTAACATTGTTCACAAATCTTATATATCTCTCTTGTAGTTTCATAAACATAAGAGAGATATGTTAGATTTGTGAACAAATTTATTTTCACTTTGTCGTACGAAGAAAAGACCAAAACAAACATTGTACATCTTGATGAGTTATACAAATTTGTAGTTGAAAACTTTTTCATTTGAATTAATTCTATGCTTCAAAATATGCTTTGAAATTTTCTTTGTCGAGTGTCAAAAAAAAATAACACTTTCGGCAAAGAGGCTCTTCTTAGAGTGTAAAAAAAACACTCGGCAAAGAAGTCTTTTTTTGCCAAGTGTAAATTGCATGTTTGAGGCCCTAAATGAATTCAAATAAAAAAGTTGTAAACTACAAAGTTTCATAACTTTTCGAGATCTACACTTTTAGTTTAGGAAGTTTTTCCATCCGAGGTTGTTTACAAAATTTGAATTTTAAAATTTTAAAATTCAAACGCAGTTTTGCATGACAAGATGTTTTCAAATCAAAAAAAGTTGTCAACTACAATGTTTCATAACTTTTCGAGATTTACAGAGTTTATTTTGGTTGTTTTTTCATCCGAGGTCGTTTGAAAAGTTCGAATTTTAAAATTTTGAAATTCAAATGCAGTTTTGCATGACAAGATGTTTTCAAATCAAAAAGTTGTCAATTACAAAGTTTCATAACTTTTCGAGATCTACAAAATTTATTTTGGTTGTTTGGTCATCTCTTCATCCGACATGGTCGTTCTAACATTGTTCACAAATCTTATATATCTCTCTTGTAGTTTCATAAACTACAAGAGAGATATGTTAGATTTGTGAACAAATTTATTCACTTTGTCGTACGAAGAAAAGACCAAAACAAACATTGTACATCTTGATGAGTTATACAAATTTGTAGTTGAAAACTTTTTCATTTGAATTAATTCTATCGCTTCAAAATATGCTTTGAAATTTTCTTTGTCGAGTGTCAAAAAAATAACACTTTCGGCAAAGAGGCTCTTTTGCCGAGTGTAAAAAAACACTTTCGGCAAAGAAGTTTTTTTTGCCAAGTGTAAATTGCATGTTTGAGGCCCTAAATGAATTCAAATAAAAAAGTTGTAAACTACAAAGTTTCATAACTTTTCGAGATCTACACTTTTAGTTTAGGAAGTTTTTCCATCCGAGGTCGTTTACAAAATTTGAATTTTAAAATTTTAAAATTCAAACGCAGTTTTGCATGACAAGATGTTTTCAAATCAAAAAAAGTTGTCAACTACAATGTTTCATAACTTTTCGAGATCTACAGAGTTTATTTTGGTTGTTTTTTCATCCGAGGTCGTTTGAAAAGTTCGAATTTTAAAATTTTGAAATTCAAATGCAGTTTTGCATGACAAGATGTTTTCAAATAAAAAAGTTATCAATTACAAAATTTCATAACTTTTCTAGATCTACAAAGTTTATTTTGGTTGTTTGGTCATCTGTTCATCCGACATGGTCGTTCTAACAGTGTAAAAAAAAACACTCGGCAAAGAAGTTTATTTTGCCAAGTGTAAATTGCATGTTTGAGGCTCTAAACGAATTCAAATAAAAAAGTTGTAAACTACAAAGTTTCATAACTTTTCGAGATCTACACTTTTAGTTTAGGAAGTTTTTCCATCCGAGGTCGTTTACAAAATCTGAATTTTAAAATTTTAAAATTCAAACGCAGTTTTGCATGACAAGATGTTTTCAAATCAAAAAAAGTTGTCAACTACAATGTTTCATAACTTTTCGAGATCTACAGAGTTTATTTTGGTTGTTTTTTCATCCGAGGTCGTTTGAAAAGTTCGAATTTTAAAATTTTGAAATTCAAATGCAGTTTTGCATGACAAGATGTTTTCAAATCAAAAAGTTGTCAATTACAAAGTTTCATAACTTTTCGAGATCTACAAAATTTATTTTGGTTGTTTGGTCATCTCTTCATCCGACATGGTCGTTCTAACATTGTTCACAAATCTTATATATCTCTCTTGTAGTTTCATAAACATAAGAGAGATATGTTAGATTTGTGAACAAATTTATTTTCACTTTGTCGTACGAAGAAAAGACCAAAACAAACATTGTACATCTTGATGAGTTATACAAATTTGTAGTTGAAAACTTTTTCATTTGAATTAATTTACTGCTTCAAAATATGCTTTGAAATTTTCTTTGTCGAGTGTCAAAAAATAACACTTTCGGCAAAGAGGCTCTTCTTCGAAAGTGTAAAAAAACACTTTCGGCAAAGAAGTCTTTTTTTGCCAAGTGTAAATTGCATGTTTGAGGCCCTAAATGAATTCAAATAAAAAGTTGTAAACTACAAAGTTTCATAACTTTTCGAGATCTACACTTTTAGTTTAGGAAGTTTTTCCATCCGAGGTTGTTTACAAAATTTGAATTTTAAAATTTTAAAATTCAAACGCAGTTTTGCATGACAAGATGTTTTCAAATCAAAAAAAGTTGTCAACTACAATGTTTCATAACTTTTCGAGATTTACAGAGTTTATTTTGGTTGTTTTTTCATCCGAGGTCGTTTGAAAAGTTCAATTTTAAAATTTTGAAATTCAAATGCGCTTTTGCATGACAAGATGTTTTCAAATCAAAAAGTTGTCAATTACAAAGTTTCATAACTTTTCGAGATCTACAAAATTTATTTTGGTTGTTTGGTCATCTCTTCATCCGACATGGTCGTTCTAACATTGTTCACAAATCTTATATATCTCTCTTGTAGTTTCATAAACTACAAGAGAGATATGTTAGATTTGTGAACAAATTTATTCACTTTGTCGTACGAAGAAAAGACCAAAACAAACATTGTACATCTTGATGAGTTATACAAATTT
Organism: Miscanthus lutarioriparius; assembly: GCA_904845875.1. Lineage (NCBI taxonomy): Eukaryota > Viridiplantae > Streptophyta > Magnoliopsida > Poales > Poaceae > Miscanthus > Miscanthus lutarioriparius. Next base: position 86,127,697 of record CAJGYO010000006.1, read on the forward strand.
GTAGTTGAAAACTTTTTCATTTGAATTAATTTACTGCTTCAAAATATGCTTTGAAATTTTCTTTGTCGAGTGTCAAAAAATAACACTCGGCAAAGAGGCTCTTTGCTTAGAGTGTAAAAAAAACTTTCGGCAAAGAAGTTTTTTTTTGCCAAGTGTAAATTGCATGTTTGAGGCCCTAAATGAATTCAAATAAAAAAGTTGTAAACTACAAAGTTTCATAACTTTTCGAGATCTACACTTTTAGTTTAGGAAGTTTTTCCATCCGAGGTCGTTTACAAAATTTGAATTTTAAAATTTTAAAATTCAAACGCAGTTTTGCATGACAAGATGTTTTCAAATCAAAAAAAGTTGTCAACTACAATGTTTCATAACTTTTCGAGATCTACAGAGTTTATTTTGGTTGTTTTTTCATCCGAGGTCGTTTGAAAAGTTCGAATTTTAAAATTTTAAAATTCAAATGCAGTTTTGCATGAAAAGATGTTTTCAAATAAAAAAGTTGTCAATTACAAAATTTCATAACTTTTCGAGATCTACAAAGTTTATTTTGGTTGTTTGGTCATCTGTTCATCCGACATGGTCGTTCTAACAGTGTAAAAAAAACACTCGGCAAAGAAGTTTATTTTGCCAAGTGTAAATTGCATGTTTGAGGCTCTAAACGAATTCAAATAAAAAAGTTGTAAACTACAAAGTTTCATAACTTTTCGAGATCTACACTTTTAGTTTAGGAAGTTTTTCCATCCGAGGTCGTTTACAAAATTTGAATTTTAAAATTTTGAAATTCAAACGCAGTTTTGCATGACAAGATGTTTTCAAATCAAAAAGTTGTCAACTACAATGTTTCATAACTTTTCGAGATCTACAGAGTTTATTTTGGTTGTTTTTTCATCCGAGGTCGTTTGTAACGTTCGAATTTTAAAATTTTGAAATTCAAATGCAGTTTTGCATGACAAGATGTTTTCAAATCAAAAAGTTGTCAATTACAAAGTTTCATAACTTTTCGAGATCTACAAAGTTTATTTTGGTTGTTTGGTTATCTCTTCATCCGACATGGTCGTTCTAACATTGTTCACAAATCTTATATCTCTCTTGTAGTTTCATAAACTACAAGAGAGATATGTTAGATTTGTGAACAAATTTATTTTCACTTTGTCGTATTTAAGAAAAGACCAAAACAAACATTGTACATCTTGATGAGTTATACAAATTTGTAGTTGAAAACTTTTTCATTTGAATTAATTTACTGCTTCAAAATATGCTTTGAAATTTTCTTTGTCGAGTGTCAAAAAAATAACACTTTCGGCAAAGAGGCTCTTCACCGAGTGTAAAAAAAACACTTTCGGCAAAGAAGTTTTTTGCCAAGTGTAAATTGCATGTTTGAGGCCCTAAATGAATTCAAATAAAAAAGTTGTAAACTACAAAGTTTCATAACTTTTCGAGATCTACACTTTTAGTTTAGGAAGTTTTCCATCCGAGGTCGTTTACAAAATTTGAATTTTAAAATTTTAAAATTCAAACGCAGTTTTGCATGACAAGATGTTTTCAAATCAAAAGTTGTCAACTACAATGTTTCATAACTTTTCGAGATCTACAGAGTTTATTTTGGTTGTTTTTTCATCCGAGGTCGTTTGAAAAGTTCAATTTTAAAATTTTAAAATTCAAATGCGCTTTTGCATGACAAGATGTTTTCAAATCAAAAGTTGTCAATTACAAAGTTTCATAACTTTTCGAGATCTACAAAGTTTATTTTGGTTGTTTGGTCATCTGTTCATCCGACATGGTCGTTCTAATAATAGAAACAAAACACTTTCGTGCAAAGAAGTTTATTTTGCCAAGTGTAAATTGCATGTTTGAGGCTCTAAACGAATTCAAATAAAAAAGTTGTAAACTACAAAGTTTCATAACTTTTCGAGATCTACACTTTTAGTTTAGGAAGTTTTTCCATCCGAGGTCGTTTACAAAATTTGAATTTTAAAATTTTGAAATTCAAACGCAGTTTTGCATGACAAGATGTTTTCAAATCAAAAAGTTGTCAACTACAATGTTTCATAACTTTTCGAGATCTACAGAGTTTATTTTGGTTGTTTTTTCATCCGAGGTCGTTTGAAAAGTTCGAATTTTAAAATTTTGAAATTCAAATGCAGTTTTGCATGACAAGATGTTTTCAAATCAAAAAGTTGTCAATTACAAAGTTTCATAACTTTTCGAGATCTACAAAGTTTATTTTGGTTGTTTGGTCATCTGTTCATCCGACATGGTCGTTCTAACATTGTTCACAAATCTTATATATCTCTCTTGTAGTTTCATAAACTACAAGAGAGATATGTTAGATTTGTGAACAAATTTATTTTCACTTTGTCGTATGAAGAAAAGACCAAAACAAACATTGTACATCTTGATGAGTTATACAAATTTGTAGTTGAAAACTTTTTCATTTGAATTAATTTACTGCTTCAAAATATGCTTTGAAATTTTCTTTGTCGAGTGTCAAAAAATAACACTCGGCAAAGAGGCTCTTTGCCGAGTGTAAAAAAAAACACTCGGCAAAGAAGTTTTTTTGCCAAGTGTAAATTGCATGTTTGAGGCCCTAAATGAATTCAAATAAAAAAGTTGTAAACTACAAAGTTTCATAACTTTTCGAGATCTACACTTTTAGTTTAGGAAGTTTTACATCCGAGGTCGTTTACAAAATTTGAATTTTAAAATTTTAAAATTCAAACGCAGTTTTGCATGACAAGATGTTTTCAAATCAAAAAGTTGTCAACTACAATGTTTCATAACTTTTCGAGATCTACAGAGTTTATTTTGGTTGTTTTTTCATCCGAGGTCGTTTGAAAAGTTCGAATTTTAAAATTTTAAAATTCAAATGCAGTTTTGCATGACAAGATGTTTTCAAATCAAAAAGTTGTCAATTACAAAGTTTCATAACTTTTCGAGATCTACAAAGTTTATTTTGGTTGTTTGGTCATCTGTTCATCCGACATGGTCGTTCTAACAGTGTAAACAAAACACTCGGCAAAGAAGTTTATTTTGCCAAGTGTAAATTGCATGTTTGAGGCTCTAAACGAATTCAAATAAAAAAGTTGTAAACTACAAAGTTTCATAACTTTTCGAGATCTACATTTTTAGTTTAGGAAGTTTTTCCATCCGAGGTCGTTTACAAAATTTGAATTTTAAAATTTTGAAATTCAAACGCAGTTTTGCATGACAAGATGTTTTCAAATTAAAAAGTTGTCAACTACAATGTTTCATAACTTTTTGAGATCTACAGAGTTTATTTTGGTTGTTTTTTCATCCGAGGTCGTTTGAAAAGTTCGAATTTTAAAATTTTGAAATTCAAATACAGTTTTGCATGACAAGATGTTTTCAAATCAAAAAGTTGTCAATTACAAAGTTTCATAACTTTTCGAGATCTACAAAGTTTATTTTGGTTGTTTGGTCATCTGTTCATCCGACATGGTCGTTCTAACATTGTTCACAAATCTTATATATCTCTCTTGTAGTTTCATAAACTACAAGAGAGATATGTTAGATTTGTGAACAAATTTATTTTCACTTTGTCGTATGAAGAAAAGACCAAAACAAACATTGTACATCTTGATGAGTTATACAACTTTGTAGTTGAAAACTTTTTCATTTGAATTAATTTACTGCTTCAAAATATGCTTTGAAATTTTCTTTATCGAGTGTCAAAAAATAACACTCGGCAAAGAGGCTCTTTGCCGAGTGTAAAAAAAACACTCGGCAAAGAAGTTTTTTTTTGCCAAGTGTAAATTGCATGTTTGAGGCCCTAAACGAATTCAAATAAAAAAGTTGTAAACTATAAAGTTTCATAACTTTTCGAGATCTACACTTTTAGTTTAGAAAGTTTTCCCATCCGAGGTCGTTTACAAAATTTGAATTTTAAAATTTTGAAATTCAAACGCAGTTTTGCATGACAAGATGATTTCAAATCAAAAAGTTGTCAATTACAAAGTTTCATAACTTTTCGAGATCTACAAAGTTTAGTTTGGTTGTTTGATCATCTGTTCATCCGACATGGTCGTTCTAACATTGTTCACAAATCTTATATATCTCTCTTGTAGTTTCATAAACTATAAGAGAGATATGTTAGATTTGTGAACAATTTTACTTTCACTTTGTCATATGAAGAAGAGACCAAAACAAACATTGTACATCTTGATGAGTTATACAACTTTGTAGTTGAAAACTTTTTCATTTGAATTAATTTACTGCTTCAAAATATGCTTTGAAATTTTCTTTGCCGAGTGTCAAAAAAATAACACTCGGCAAAGAGGCTCTTTGCCGGGTGTCAAAAAAAAACACTCGGCAAAGAGCCTCTTTGCCAGTGTAAAAAAAAAACACTCGGCAAATGCCGCTTTGCCGAGTGCCCGAAAAACAACACTCGGCAAAGAGCCGGTCTCCGGTAGTGAAACATCCATACATTACACTTGACTATCTAACCTAGTATATTGTGTATAATATCCAACATTAGTGTATCGTATTCCTTCATCTATATAAATTAGTGCATGAGTTAGCGTACTCTCTTTCACTTCACATGGATGATCCAATGATTTACCCTAGATGATAAATCATGTTGTAGGTAATTCATCCACTCCTGGTATATAAAACGTATAATATATATGCTTGGAACTTGCTTTTTTATTGTGATCCATTCCAGAGCCATAATAGTAGGAGAGCCCAAGTGGAAAGTAATTATCATAATGGTATTACCAAAAAAATCTACAAGTAAATTAATACAATAATATTTTTAAACAATAAATTCTAGTGCTCATGTATATCAAAATAACTAGATTATATATTACTATACCATATCAAATTTGTTAAATAGTTCAAGCCTCTCTCACTAATTGACTCAACACCCTCTCTTCTACCTTTGCAAGCGCTTTTATTCAAAAAAAAAAGGAGAAGTCAATATATTGCAATAATATTTTCTCAAGCATAAAGAACCCATGGTCCTCAAGGGTTTTTCGAACACTATTGTACAACTGTTTTTTCAGTATGATACTTAATTGACGATAAACCAAATGCCAAAATAGTATATATATATATCCACATATCTTGAAATACATATCTTGAAATACATATCCACGTATATCCACATATCCCTAATACCACATATCTTGAAATACATATCCACAAAGTTTCTTTAGTCTATTGTGGATTGCATCTTGGATCCGTAGGATCATGTTTAAGCACCAACATTGGTTGTAGCTAAATGACTATCATTCATATATCATAGAAAGTTTTTAAATGGACTAAGGCCTATCTAACTTATACTTAGGAAGAAGTATTTATCACCAGAACAAGCAATCATGAGAAAAAAAGGAAGTCCGTCTTACTATGTTCAAGGTTAATCCATGGCTACACGTGGAGCAGCCACTAGTAGCACATGCCTTGGGGATAGTGGACACCTAGAGTGTGCATGGGAGGAGTGTTCCAGGAGTCATTACATGACTTTAACCACCACTGCAGCCATGGCCTTCTCATCTGCTCACCATGTGTACAGGAGCATAATATATTAGAAGTAAGCATCATAATATATTAGAATCAGTATCAACCTCGTCATCATTGTTAGATGATTAAGGTTAATACATATCACATAGAACAAGAAAAAAGGGATTCCGTTGGCATGGCTATGTCCTAGGAATATCACTACTGGAAACCAAAAATTTCTTGTCGATAAAAAACCGACAGAAAAAAGCAAAAAACGGACAAGAAAAATAAAAAAAAAATTCTGTCGGTATACCGACAGAACTAAAGCGACAGGAAATTACTTTTTTCTGTTGGTTGTATTATTTTAGTGTCGGTTTACTATTTTCTTGTCGGTGGGCGTCGACAGGAAAATTGTGGGTCACCAAGTCTAGAATTTTGCTTCTGTCGGTAAATGACGACAAGAAAAATAAACTCGTACCGACAGGAAATATTGGTTTTTCTGTCGACGGAGCCGTGACATGAGAATTACAATTTTCTTGTCATCCTCTCCCGACAGTATAATTATAACGTACCGACAGGAAATAATTGCAGTCACCAGGCCACAGAAGCACCTCATTTATTTATAATTTCATACGATATTCATGATAACGGTATAGGCACAAACATGACATCTGATTCTATAAGGTTTTCAACTAGAACACAAATATATTGCATCAATTTGTCATCATCCACATGCCATACATATAGATTAGATGCCCACGGTTGGCATCAACAGCTAGAAATTAAGATGCCCATAGGTCTTGCATCCACAGCTACATAATTAAGATGTCCATAGGTTTTGCATCCACAGCTACATAAATAATAATTTTATAAAAGCATCAACTAGTTGATTGTCTTTCCCAAAAACTGGCAACAACTTGTTGGCTGCACCTTTACTATCTAAAGGTTAGAAGTGGCAACTACCAACAACTTCTACAAACACAAAATGGCATTATCTATTTGTGATGACTTCCACCTTCATGCATGGTTTCGGTTTAGTGTTTCCAATGCAGCTCTGTATGCGGCATTGAGATTGTCTTCATCGTGGCCATATGTGGCATTGTCATTATTGGTCAATTCCGAGCCAACATGAGAAGAACCAGTGGCCTATACATATATGAAGAGAAATATTAGTTAGATTACTATAGGTAGTAGTAGTAATCTTCTAGATGCTAACAACAGCCAGTAGATAAACACATTCCAGATGAAAGTAAAGAGATTATTTGCCTTCAGCATGTACTACCAATTAGCCATACATAAACAAAAATGTACCACCAATTGTCCATCCCAAGGTGTACTTGTAGTTGTACCATAGATCTATCAAAGCATACACTTAGAACAAATCACTAATTTCAAATAATGCTCACAAAATTTATCATCAAGCAATATTACAGTCTTACAGAAGACGTCTTAAAAAAATGATAATCTTATTGTTTCATTTAATATTTATTCATTCATAAGGAAAAAAAAAAATCATACAATTCCCATTTGTCATCAATGCCACTGAACAATATTAGAAAAATATGTGATGATATCAAGTCATGTGAGAACAGAATAGTGCTACCTATTTTTAGGGAATTAGATCTATGAAAATTAGGCAGTAAGTATAAGTGCATGATAACACATTGGTTCAAAAATTAGTTGAGAGGAGAAATATGGAGTGATATCAACTGAGTCCCGGTCCATGGGAACTGAACCAATGCAAATATCTACCTTACCATTAGTACTCAATTAATTCAATTTAAGTCGAGTAGCTACACAAGAATCAAGATGAGGCCACTTCCTCACTGTGGACTGCATGTTGCCATTTTGAATACCACATCAAAATTATAGTCATATAGTTGCCCAAATGCAAAAAATTGGGGGAAGCTAATCAGCCAGCTAGGTAAACTAGAGAAAAACTGCCATGCATTTTATAGAAAAGATAATAAATTAGGCTAGCTGTACTCATAATTGCTTGCGCTGCTGCTGCTGCAAGTTGTGAGGATGCAGAGTTCACTTATGCAACAAATAAAGGAACATACAAAAGGGTGGAATTTGTCAAGAACTATTTTAGCAGGTCTGAATTCTGTAAAGGGATTCAAGCTCCAGTTCAGCAGCAGACTAAAAGTGAGAGGAACATGGAACACTAGCACAGATAAATCAGTCCCTAGATTATGCTAGGCCGTTGTGAGCTGTGTTATGGGTGGGGCAGTTCTTCTATTTTACAACACATGTAAGACCGACTCATTAAGGATTGAAAGAGATTTCCATATCCAATTTGGTCCAAGCTTATTCATTTGTCTCCATAGAGATAGAAAAAAGGAACTTAATTAACTCTCTAAAGTTTTCTATTTCTCAATCTGAAACAAATTACAGATGAGTACTCTTAACTAGGTATAGGTTTGATTGAAATGCTTCGGACTATGCAAAGATATAGCTAGATAAATTAAAGAAAGAGTCTGGCTGTCCAGTTAACTTACTTTTTTTATCAATAGATAGTGGCTTGGACAAATTCAGGTCTATATGCAGAATTTTTTGTTGCTCCTCTTATTTGCCCTGATTCAGTATACAGTGAAGATCCACTGCATAGAACAAATACATGCCTTAGAAAGCTCATTTTGGTTGTCTCTTACATGTAATGCAAATGTATGATATGTCAAAGATAGCATGTCAAAGGTTGGCCTTTTCAATTCCTTTATACTGACCAAATAGAAAACACCAATGCTAATTTACCAAAATCTAAAACACCCATTGCATGAAATATATGCTGCTTACGGTATAAAAACTAGGCCGATGGGAGAGACCGTAGTGTGTTGACAGTATTATCAATTGTACCTTTACACCACTCAGTATAATTCAAGTTTTTCAGTTCCTTACTTCTCCCTACAGAACACAAAATTATGCATAGGCTGGAGAAAGAAAAACAACTTTGATAGCCACACATAGTATTATGTTGAATACACAATCAGGGCTCAGTAACTCATCAGGCCAATAAATTATGAGAATAAATGACAACACATACATTCATGCTACAACTGTGTTTGCATTGCATTAATCTATCAGCTAGATTGATTTTCAGCTCAGAGTGGAGAAGGATCTCGTTTCCGACTGGTTTCTGTGTGGAGATATACAAATATATATTTCATAATACTACAAAAATCGGGAGGTTTTTGGCTGGTTTCTGTGTGGATATATGCATACAAAAAATTGGAGATATGAGATTGGAAGAGACGAGATTTAGAACCTGCAGCATGAAAAGCCAACGCCGGACAACTGGAGAGGAGCTGCTGGACGACGCGCACCACATCATTCCTTGAGCGTGGAGCTAGTGTTGGCTTGACTAGGAACATGGAGAGCACGGGAGGTAGCCGGATCCGGCGCCGTAGCCCCAAAACGAGGTGGAGACGAGGTGAGGGTGCCTGATCTGCCGTTGTCGGAGTCAGATCCGGGGGCGGGGGTGCCACTGCTGCTTGGGGCCGCGAGGTAGCAGTCGTCGCCGCTCGTACCAGGGACACCGCTGCTTGGGGCCGCGCGAGGGAGTCAGATCCGCCGCCGTCGCCGCCCCAGCCTTGCGCACCACCACTTAGGGGCCAGCGGGGAGGGCGCCGCTGCTTGGTGACCGGAGGAGGCACCACCTCTTGGGGGTCGCGCCGTCGCGGGGTGAGCGAGCCGAGAACCGGATCTCCCGCCGTCGCGGTCTCACGAAGTGCAGGAGGCGGCGAACGGGTGGGGGAGGAAGAGAGACAGAGTGTGGCGCTAGGTTTGGGGCGCCGCTTTTATATGTCCGCGGCATAACCTGCCCGCTGTTGGGCCGGCTGAAAGGCCAACGCAGCCTAGGCCCAAGTTGGCTGCACGTTTCATTCTCGAGCGCTCGTCAAAATGATTTTTTCCATCGGTGTCACCAAAACACACTGTATATTTTTTTGTCGGTAGCTGGAAAACCGACATCAAAATTATATTTATTCTGTTGGTTTCGTTATTTTTTTCTCGGTTCATAGGTAACCGACAGAAATATATAATTTCCCTGTCGGTTTGTCTTTAACCGACAGGGAATTTTAAGTTTCCAGTAGTGTATGTTCCCAATACGTATACCATTAATAGAATTGCAATTGCTAGTGAGATGTACCATGTCACTTTGTTAAATTGAACCTTCAACTAGATCATTACATCTATAATTAATCATACTTTCCTCCAACCAAATCAAATAAATCTTCTTTCTAACTTCCATTTGCTGCAATTTCAAGTGTCAACAAAAGAACCCGTAACTATCACTGCAATTTCCAGTGGCCAAAGGTTATTGGTAAATACACATATTTTCTTGAACTAACTTGCGGTACAAGAGGGGATAGGTACTTTCCCAAAGCTAAACCCTACAACTAGGAGCGTCAATCCAATAAAAAAGAACCATATGTCTAGATCATCAAGCCACAAGACCAAAGTTAGTGTACGTTGCATGACAGAATACAAAGGGAATTCTCTTAGTGAGTATACTGATGAACTAGGTATGCTAGTATGCTCAAAGAGAATTGCTAACTGCTTGTACCGTGCCACATCAGATTAATCATCCATATTTATAACTAACCATCTACATATTGAGCATGAATTTAATATGGATAAAACACATTATGCTCTTATACAAACAACTAGTCGATCGCAAGTAGTTTGATCATTTACATCATCAATAATTAGTTAGATTTGAGATCTCAATTGGTAGTTAACCTTGAAAATATATCTAATTAAACAAAAGTGAATATGGACAGTTGTTGTCGATAGTAAATATTTTACTCATATTACAACCTAATTTCAATTTAGTCAAATGTCACTAAGAAAATAAAGATTGATACTTAACAACTATGCAACAGTAGCCATAGTTCAGATATGCAATCGACAAACAAAGATTTTCCAAGATTTTAGTTTGATCAAGCTTCATAAAGCAAGCACATGCATACTAACTAAGAGCACGCAAGTTAATAGCTCTCCATGCAATACCATTGTCCAACAATTTCATTTCAACAAGGCTCTTTATGCAATTTCATGTTTCAGTTCAAATCTAGCATTGATATCATCATACCTAGAGCCACGTTAATATAGCATCCATCCATCTATTGGCACACAAGAAATGTCATTTGTAGGTCAAAGATAGTGATCAATGACAACTTGTTAATGATGGATTATTGTCAGGCCGTGATCGAAGACCTCATAAGTGATGGATCATGTTAGGATCCATCATATATATGGACATCATTTATATATTTTCTCATATAGTGATGGTTGTTATCTTATTATCAACTCCATATTTTGCGTCATTAAATCATTTTTTATAACAAACGTAAAAAGTGACAAATTTATCATCATAGATGCTTAAACATAGCACATGATTTATTATGAGCATCCAAACAATCAGCGTGGAAAATTAAGTGGGGCATGTTATGCCATACATAAATATGGCTCATAAAACCCTTACAGAAAATAAAATTGTCATATATACTAGGCTAGCTGACCCAGTATGTTTAGCATGCATCATTTTTATTGATTTAATATGTATGATCAAATTACAGAACTGGTATTGCTATGCAAAGACCATTGCTGAGAAGACTGCAATGGAAGAGGCATCAAAGAGAGGGATACAACTGCTAATAGTCGTCCCATCAGTGACAATAGGCAGAATGCTACAACCAACATTAAACTTAACTTTATCCGGTGTCGCCACCTACATGAAGGGCACAAAGAAGGCATACTCGAACGCAGTGGGCGCATATGTCGATGTGCGGGACGTTGCCCTTGCCCATATTTTGGTGTATGAAGATCTGAGTACGCATGGGCGGTACCTCTGTATAGGTGACATGCTACATCAATCAGAGTTTCTTCAAATGATGAGAGAGCTCTTCCCACAATACCCGATCACCACCAAGTAATTATATGTAATTCTTGTTATGATTTCAAATAGTACATCCTTTATTTGAAATTTGAAATGTGATGCTCGTCTAATTTATGCTACTCTTTTAGAAATGTTGTAGATCTCAAAACTAACTGGTTAGCACTAAAACAAGGTGTGGGGTTCACTCGCTCCCCCACACCCACCGCCACCACCAAAATGTATATAAAAATAATGTCACCAGAGAAACTTAATTTGCTCTTCTTTCCTGCAAATAATAGATATTTACGTCATCGTTTAGTATTTGGATTTGCAGATTTTAACTTTTCCTTTGTTTGTCTGACAATTTAATTAGATGCAAGGATGAAAACAAGCCAATGATCAAGCCTTACAAGTTCTCCGCGCAACGGCTCGGTGCTCTGAGTATGAAGTTCACTCCTTTGAAAGAGAGTTTATACAACACCGTGGTCAGCCTACAGGAGAATGGTCATATCCCAGTACTGCTACATAAGTCATCCCTGTGAGGAACAAGGATATAAAAAAAATGGATTTCAACAAGATGGTGCCAATGCCTTAGTTGGTATTCTTGGACTGTGTATTGTAACACCCTAAACTTTGCTTCTTTTGAAATATAGCTAAAAAGATTTAATTTGGTATTTTTGTGCTCATAAAAACATAGGTAAATAATAATTTTTATTAAATTAAAATATAACGTAAGTCTTAGCAATATTTTTGTGCATTCATGCCATTGCATTTTGTTTATTGTGATGAGTGGTTTGATCCAAATTCAATTTTTTTAAAATGTTTTTGGAAAATGGATTTGAAAATAGAATTCAGAAAAAGAAAAGAAAATTTGAGAATAAAAGAATTTAAAAAGTTGTAAATTTTATTTTTGGAAAACTTATCAAAATTTCTCATTTTTATTTAAATTGAAAAGTATATTTGAAACTATATTTGAATTTGATTTGGATCATATTTGAATTTGGATTGAAAAAGGAAAATAGGAAAATGGAAAACTCTCCCTCTCTTGCCCGTGGCCCATCTCTCCCTCTCTCCACTGCGCCGACCCGCTCAGCTCCGCAAGGCCCAAAGGCCGTTTCCCTATCCTCTTGGGCCGTCCCACCTTCACTCATGTGGCCTAGCTGAAGGCAGCAGCCCAAGCCGCGGCGCCCGTCCTCCCTGGTTCCGCTGACACCTCGGGCTTGTTTGTCAGGGCCTTCTCCCACCTCGAGTCGGCGTCGTCCCGGACTCTGTCTGCACAAGGAGTCCGTCTCCGCCCCGTGTCCGCTTGGTTGGTGTGCGCCCCACGCCTTTCCCCCCATAAATAACAGCCGCGTGCTCGTGCCGTTCTCCTATCCTGCTCTGAGCAAGCTGAAGCCGCTCCAAGCCCTAGCTAGTGCCGTAGCAAGCTCTAGCGATGCCGCCGCCGTCGGTTCGCCGCGCCGTTGCTCCTCCGTCGTCGCGACCGCATCCCTGAGCTCCATGAGAAGGTGAGTAAACTGCAGGTGTCTCTCATGCCCTCTCCTTCGCCTTTTGTGCTTGTATCCGCGTCACCGTAGATCTCCGGCGAACCCGATCTGCCATACAGAGCTCTAGCTCATCCCCATGCCATCGTAGCTCTTTTGATTCCCTAGATGGATTCGCAGTGCCTCCCTCTTCCTTCCCATACTTTTCCCGAGCCAAATCGTGGCCTCCAAGGCCAAATTCGAGTTGCGCCGACGAGCTCTTCGTCACCATCCATGGCCACCACTGCGCCAGAGTCACTGTGCTGGTCGGAAGGGATCCTCCCAACCCTCGGTAGCCGTCCATCTTTGATCCAACAACCCAGATTAGAAGATACCCCTTCGTAGGCAATTTTGCGAAAGAGACCCTATGTTTTCCATAAATCAACCCGCCGTCCTGAGTAGTTCAAAAATAATTAAAAATATGCCCTTGATTTATCTGTTATGGCCCCTGTGTTTTTCTAAAAATGATGCCCGATCCACAGGACTGTTTTAATTCGGTTTTAATTATTTTTAATATGGAATTGATTTCAAAATATTTACAGAATTGTCATTGATCTTATTTTATGGGTAGTTTCTCCGTTTTAACTCTGATTTGACCCATTCAAGTTGTGTTAGATTCGTAATTGAGTATTCTATATGTTCATCTTACTGTTAAATATATTTTCAACTTTTAAAATTCGAGGTTAGATTTAATCTATTATTTTATTAAAGGAAATCTTGTTTAATTTATAATTTTTTTGTTATAGCTCCGATTAGAGTGCTTTTCACGTCTGTGTGTTCGTAGCAACGTGTAGAACATCTTTAAAACCTTTTTATTTGTTGTTTATTATGTTTGGTATACTGTTCTAATTTAGATCTATTGTTTGCTTCATGTATGATTGCTTGTATGATTGTGTGGTGCTTTATGATCTTATCTAGTCGGTGAGCTTTATGTGTTGATCAAGGAGTTCCTTTGAAGTTTTGGACTTGAAGAAGGATCAGAGTTTTAAGGCAAATATAGCATGTGATCTTTCTTGTTGTCCTATTCACCTTAATATCATTTTAATCATATGCATGTGCCTACCTTGGCAACCATAGTAATTTTCCTAGCTATTTGATATCCTAGGTTTCTTGTCACCTATGAGTGATTATGCATTGGGTAGTATTATGCTAGTGCTCAAGATGAAAAACCATGATCTTGTAACTTGACTAATAGTGTATGCAATAAACATTAAAAGATGTTTTTTAGCAACATGGAACAAGGGGGCTAGAGCATTGGGCTATTTTTATGATGCTCAAGATTTCTCTCCCTAAGGACTTATATGTAAGTGATCATCCGGGACTTACAGTACAACTATGAGGGCTACATGGCTTTAGCTTTAGCTCAGTATGAGGGCATTTTCTAGCTTGTTAGTGGTTACCTTTATTGGCTTAAGAATGGCTTGACGAATCAGGTATAGGATAGCCTCTACTCTTATGTGTATAGCCATGATGGAATTATGCCATTCGATAGGGGTTCCTATATCTGTTTGCCGAGTGAATCTAATGGCCCTAACTTGTTAGACGAACTTTTGAAAGACTTCATAGTGAACCCTGCCAACCTTCTTTGGTAGTGGGTCAAGAGGCTGATCACCTCGGGCAAAAGGGTAAATCACGACTCATAGTGAAAGTGTACAACCTCTGCAGAATGTAAAACTGGTATATCAGCCGTGCTCACGATCACGAGCGGCCTTAGAACATTTACGGAATAGATGATGGACACTGATGATACTGATGATAAAGATGCTCACTAATGATTACTGTTTATACTATTTGGTGGGGTCAAGTACTAGGATACCCGAAGAGGAGGGGCTAATGATTGTTATACGTTAATCCATCCAGGCAGTCAAGGGTGCGACTATAGCTCCAACCGACACCGAGGCCACGGGCTCCGCCTCGCTCGACCTCTGGCCGTGGGCTCCACCTCGCCTGACCCTAAGGTCGTGCGATCCGCCTCGCCCGACCCCTAGGGCTATGGGCTCCACCTTGCCTAACCATAAGGTCCTGCGATCCGCCTCGCTCGACCTTTGGGGACATGCTTCGCCTCGCCTGACCTCTGGCCGTGGGCTCCTCCTTGCCCGATCCCAAGGTCGTGCGATCCGCCTTGCCCGACCTCTAGGCACAAGCTCCGCCTCGCCCGACATCGAGGCCACGGGCTCTGCCTCGCCTGACCTCTAAGGGCGGGCTCCGCCTCGCCCAACCCCCGAGGGCAGGCTCCGCCTCACCCCGACATCGAGGTCGCAGACTCTGTCTCACCTGACCTCTAAGGGCGGGCTCCACCTCGCCCGACCCCCGAGGGCGGCCTCCACCTCGCTCGACCCCCGAGGGCGGGCTTCACCTTGCCCGACATCTGAGGGCTGGCTCCACCTCACCTGACATCTGAGGGTGGCCTCCGCCTCGCTCGATGTCTGAGGGCGGGCTCTGCCTCACCCGATCCCTTGGGCATGGCTCCTAATAGAAGCTTACACCACCGTCAACCACTATGGGCTAGAAAGTACAACCCAAGGTCAAACTTCTAACATTGTGTGGGGAGTGGTCATGGCTCAACATGACCCATCCCTGCGACATGTCATTCTAGGGAACTCACATCACCCATTGTGACGGACGCCTGGTTGCTATGCTACATACTCCCTATACGGTCGCGGATCAGCACGATGGTTCGCCATGCCACCCATCGGGGCGGAGTGGGATGTCACGACCCACTGACAATGCCAGGGCATGGCATCATCAATGGACAGGCGCTCGGCGTGGAGCTATCCTTGTCACCACCTGCAGTGTCAGTGGGACCCGCACAAAGGAAAAGAAATGCCTAGCGACCCTGAAGGACTTACTCTATCTCTTGTTCTCCTTTTTCTCCCGCTGTAACCCATGCTTTCCCTTGGCCTATAAAAGGGAAAGCAGGGCACCCCACTAAGGGGCATTAGATCAAAACCACTAGCATCGAACCTCGAACACATAGCCGAGCAGCGATCGAGCTCTCGGTACCCATTAGTTCTTTCCACCAGAGACTTGGGACCGGTCCCTCTCTCACCCGTTTGTAACCCCTACTATAAACTTTTCAGTGCTAGTAACATGAGTAGCAGCAACGAACTGGACGTAGGAACATTCCGCCCGAACCAATATAAACCTCGTGTCCTCTTAGCACACCATCCGAGCCAGACGCGCACAATATTAGAAATTTACTCTTTGGTGTTTACTCGAAACACCGATAGTTGGCACGCCAGGTAGGGGTCTTTTGCGCGTCTCGACATCCAACACTAGGCCTCGGATGGCTAGTCATGACATCAGCTAGGGTCCTAGGCATGCACATGCGCTTCGGGGACCTTGACTTCATCATCACGATGGAGGGAGAGTTGGCGATGGCTCCCACCATCATCTAACCTCTCCACTCCATCGGCCTCGACGTGATCACTAAGGCGCTTGAGGAGCTACAGATGCATGCACCGAGGCCCACGCCCCCAGGAGCAACCAGCTCCTCGACTTCAACTATAGGAGGTTAGAGCACCAGCTCGATGCCTTCTTGGGACCCCGACCGTCCTAGGAAGACCTACGCCACCTCTCACCTTCTCGTTTGCCAATGTTAGGGCGTAGCTCACCGAAGGGGAGTCACTCTCTCCGGAATACCTCATTTGGAGCGCTCCCATTCAATCTCCACAACACCGCAGGGACCGATGGCCACCTTGTGGCATGACACACATCTCCATCCCCTATGAACGACAAGTTCATGGGGATGACCAAATATGTCACGAGTCTTTCCATGACCTCCTCGCGGGAGAATCAGAGTCACCCTCAAGCTCTAACTCTAGCAGGGGGAGTCATCACCCCTCTCATGAGTGTTTCATGGTAGGTACCCCCATGGGACACATCAAAAGCATCCACAAAGAGGAGGCTACCCCAACCAACAACCATGACAATGAGGTTGAGGGGGAGACAGGGGCCTCACCCCGCCTATGGGTGGAGCAGCTGAAGGCCTGGCACCTAGAGCTTGAGGAAGCACAACTCCAGCTTGAGCAGGAATGCACGGAGCTTGATCGAGAGATCGAGCGCCATGGAGACAATGGGCACTCATGCGCCATGGCCCGCGACATGAACCGGAGGATCATCACGGATGATGTAGCCCTTCCACAGTTTGCCTAGGTGAGCCAGAACATCGCTGCTGCGTCGGCCTTGCTTCGTGGGCTTCTAGGGCCTGCGATGCCAGCCAACGCACGCCCTTAGAGCGACTTCAACAAGGACACAGGGGTCCACCAGGTGTCACAAGGTGGCAGGTAGCGCATCATGGTCATAGTGCATGAGCATCTCGGCCACAACCGTGACGCACGCGACACCCTCAACACCTGAAGACGTACCCACGATGATCTGAGAGAGGGAGCTAGCCGCAGCTATCACCCTCGTCGTGGCAGACGCTATGATAGCGGCGAGGACCGAAGCCTGAGCCCGACCTATCAGGGCCTCAGGCCTTCGGCTGACACATCCTCAATGTCGCCTTCCTGCCAAGGTACTGACCACCAACCAACATCCTGAAATACTCTGGGGAAACAAACCCTAACTATGGCTCGAGGATTATTAGCTTGCCTGCCAAGCCGGTGAAGTGGATAATGATGATTTCATTATCTACAACCTTTCATTGTTCCTGGCCAATTCGGCGCGAACATGGTTGGAACACCTTCCACCCAACAGAATCCAAAGTTGGGTGGACCTAAAAGAGATCTTCATGGAGAACTTTCAGGGCATGTACAAGCGCCTTGGGAACCCATGGGATCTCAAGAACTACTGACAAAAGACCAGAGAAACCCTTCATGGGTACATCCGACGCTTCTCCTGGCAGTGCAATGAGCTGCCTAACATCACCGATGCCGATGTTATAGGAGCTTTCCTATCTAGGACCATCTATGAGTCCTTGGTTCATAAGCTGGGACATAAGGGCCCACGAACCACCAAGGAGCTCCTCAACACCACCACCAGCCATGCCTCGGGTGAGGAGGCGGTCGAGCGATCTTCAACTGCCTAAAAGGTAAGGCGAAGCAGGATGAGGATGTCGACGAAGGCGTCTCCAACCGTACTATCAAGAAGAAGAACAAGCAGAGGCACGAGGGCTCGCTCATGGCCGCCACTGACCGCAAGGGGGGCTGGAAGCCCATGGAGGGTACTCTAGACCACATCGAGAAGCTGCTCGAAGGGCCATGCTCGAACCATTCCTTCCCTATCAAGCATCTATACAAGGACTATGGCCTCATGAAGCGGTTCTTGTCCAGAGGCTTCAACAGGGGGAGCATGGGAAGGTCCCCAGTCCATCCGTGGATGGTGCTGAGGGGATGGATGGCGGCTTTCCAACATTGGATGGCTACCTCATGATCTTCGGGGGGTCGGTGAGGCCTATGACTCCAAGCATCGCCAGAAGCTCGCATGCCATGAGGTGTCCACAACTGAGCTAGCCATGCCTACCTTCCTCCAGTGGTCAGAGTCCACCATAACCTTTGATCGGACCAACCACCCGGAGAGTGTCCCGCAACCGGGAGGTATCCGCTCATGGTCGACTCCAATCATCGGCACGAAAAGTGCATCTCCAAGGTACTGATGGACGGAGGCAGCGGCCTCAACATCATGTATGCCAAGACGCTCGATGCCATGGGCATCAACCGATCCCGTATCCGATGGACCGGAGCACCTTTCCACAGCATCGTGCCTAGAAAGCAGGCCATGCCACTTGGGCAAATCGATCTGCCCATCACCTTCGGGAATCCATCCAATTATAGGATGGAGACCCTCACCTTCGAGGTGGTTGGCTTCCATGGAACCTACCACACCATCCTAGGATGTCCATGCTATGCAAAGTTCATGGCCGTCCCCAACTACACCTACCTAAAGTTGAAGATGCCGGGACTAGGCGGGGTCATCACCGTCGGCACCTCATTTTAGCGCACCTACGAGTGCGGGGTCGAATGCTACGACCATGCCATGACAATCATAGCCTCTAAGGAGCTTGTGGCCATCAGTAAGGAGGTCACCAAAGAAACACCCGAGCACCAGCGGTCGGCGGGGTGTTTCAAGCTGGTGGAGGGCACTAGGGAGGTCCTCATAGACCCCAGCGGCTCCAAAAGCAAAGCGGTGTGCATTGGCACCACACTTTCCTCCAAATAGGAAAACACGCTCGTCGACTTCCTCCATGCCTACAAAGACATCTTTGCATGGAAACCCTTAGACATGCCGGGCATTCCGAGAGAAGTCACCGAGCATACCTTGAAGTTCAAGCCAGGCTCCAAGCCGATGAAACTGCGCCTGCGTCGCTTCAATGAGGGGAAACGCAGATCCATCGGCGTGGAGATCGTGAAACTTTTGGTGGCTAGGTTCATCAAGGAAGTATACCACCTTGAGTGGTTAGCTAATCCCATTCTTGAACAAAAGAAGAGTGGGAAATGGATAATGTGTGTTGACTACATGGGTCTCAACAAAGCATGTCCGAAAGATCTATTTCCTTTGCCATGCATAGACCAAGTAGTCGACTCTACCTCAGGGTGTGAAACCCTTTGCTTCCTTGATACGTTCTCTAGGTACCATCAAATCATAATGAAAGAGTCCGACCAGCTCATGACATCTTTCATCACCCCCTTCGGATCATTTTGCTACATCACAATGTCATTTGGTCTAAAGAACGCTGGGGCAATGTACCAGCGTTGTATGCTCAAATGTTTCAAAGACCTCATCGGGTGAACCATTGAGGCCTACGTGGACAGCATCGTGGTCAAGTCCAAATGGGCTGACCAGGTCATAGCCGACCTTGAGCAAACCTTCGCAAAACTCTAAGGAAATGGCATTAAGCTCAACCCCGAGAAGTGTGTTTTTGAGGTCCCAAGGGGTATGCTGCTTGGTTTCATCGTCTTCGAGCGTGGCATCGAAGCCACCCCAGAGAAGATCTCAGCTATCACAAGGATGGGCCCGATTCCGAACATGAAGGGGGTACAATGAGTTATAGGGTGCCTCGCCGTGCTCAGCCGTTTCTTCTCACGCCTCGGTGAATGAGGCCTCCCTCTCTATTGGCTTCTGAAGAAGGCCAAACATTTTGAATGGATGCTCGAGGCCCAGGAGGCGCTTGATAGTGTCAAGCAGCTTCTGACAAAGGCCTCGATCCTAGTTCCTTTGACCGATGGAGAACCACTTCTGCTCTACATTACGGCCACTACGCAGGTGGTCAGCGTCGCTTTGGTGGTGGAGCAAGAAGAGGGCATGTCCTCAAAGTATAGCACCCAGTGTACTTCATTAGCGAGGTCCTATCTGATTTCAAGACCCACTACCCCCAAATCCAGAAGCTCCTGTACGCCATCAGCGCTGCTTTGGTGGTGGAGCAGGAAGCTATGCCAGTACTTCGAGTCACATCTAGTAATGGTCATGATGTCCTTCACCCTCAGCGAGGTTGTCCAAAACCAGGATGCCATAGGAAGGATCATGAAGTGGGCGCTTGAGCTGATGGGTCAAGGAATTACGTATGCCTCTGGACGGCCATCAAGTCCCAAGTGCTGGCTGATTTCATTGCAGAGTGGACCGAGGTCCAAATGCCACCAGCGGTCATCGACCAAGAGTACTAGATGATGTACCTCGATGGATCGCTGATAAAGAAAGGTGCTAGTGCAGGGCTGGTCTTTGTTTTGCCCCTTGGGGTACGCATGAGGTACATGGTTCATCCATTTCCCCTCCTCCAACAATCTGGCCAAATATGAGGCTGCTTGTCAATGGCCTATGCATCGCCATCGAGCTTGGTATCCGATGCCTCGATGTTCGAGGTGATTCCCAGCTGGTCATCGACCAAGTTATGAAAGAGTCAAGCTACCACAATGCCAAGATGGCTGCATACTACCGAGAAGTCCACCAGCTGGAAGACAAGTTCAACGGCCTCGATCTCAATCACATCCCAAGGTGTCTCAATGAGGCAGCCGATGCACTGGCGAAGGCAGCGTTCGGTCGAGAGCCGATGCCGATAGGCATCTTTGCCAGCGATCAACACGAATCCTTGATCCGCTATGAGGAGTCAGAACAAGCCAGTGATGGGCCCCTGCCCTAGGCTTGGGGGTGACCAACCATCAGCCCCATCCGACCCCAAAGTCATGGAGCTCGACGAGGATCCAGCGATAGAACCCGACCCTCTGGTCGACTAGAAGACACCTTACCTTGACTACCTCCTCCGTGAGGTGCTGTCGACGGACAAGATGGAAGCTCGGTGGCTCACTCATCATGCCAAGTCTTTCATCCTTGTTGAGGGCGAACTCTACAATCGAAGCCACACCAGGATCCTACCATGTTGCATCCCTATTGGACGGGGAAGCAGCTATTGAGCGACATCCATGGTGGGGTCTGCGGTCACCATGCCACGCCGAGAGCCTTCATTGGAAACACATTTCGTCAAGGCTTCTACTGGCCGACCGCAGTAGCCGACGCCAAATAGATTGTGCGCACCTATGAAGGGTGTCATTACTATGCTTGATAGACCCACCTGTCGGCCCAAGCACTCCAAACAATCCCCATCATGTGGCCATTCGCGGTCTAGGGGCTCAATCTGGTTAGACCTCTCAAAAGAGCTCCCGGGGGCTATACCCACTTGCTTGTCACCATAGACAAGTTTACAAAGTAGATAGAGGCCCGACCGATCTTTGCGATCAAATCCGAGTAGGCCATGCTATTCTTCCTCGACATTGTCCATCGCGTTGGGGTCCCGAACTCCATCATCACGGATAACGACAAGTAGTTCACCGGGAGGAAGTTCCTCCAATTCTACGATGAATGTCACATCCGCGTCAATTGGGCCACCGTAGCGCACCCCCACACCAATGGGCAGGTCGAGCGTGTGAACGGCATGGTTCTTCAGGGCCTCAAGCCTAGGATCTTCAATCGGTTGAACAAGTTTGGCGGGTGATGGGTCACCGAGCTCCCCGTGGTGCTCTTGAACCTAAGAACGACCCCGAGCCACCGACTACATGCCATTCTTCATGGTCTACGCTTCTAAGGCTATCCTCCTGACCGACCTCGACTATGGAGCGCCAAGGGTCAGGGCGTATGTACGACAAATAGGGAGTCGAGGCATCCCTCGTGGATGCCATGGACCAGCTGGATGAAGCGCGCAATGTTGCCCTCCTCCACTCGGCCAAGTACTTGTAGGCGTTGCGATGGTACCACAGCCGTCGAGTGCGGGGTCGGTGAAAGCTCTAGTTTGGTTTTGGTAAATTGATGAAACCCTAAGTGCTAACCTAGTTTATCAAGTGATCATGAGATAGGTAGCACATTCCAAGTGGTGAAGCAAATGAAGATCATGACATGATGATGGTGATGCCATGGTGATGATCAAGTGCTTGGACTTGAAAAGAAGAAAGAGAAAAACAAAAGGCTCAAGGCAAAGGTATAAATGGTACGAGCCATTTGTTTTGGAGATCGAGACACTTAGTGAGTGTGAGCACATTTAGGATCGATAGCCATACTATTAAGAGGGGTGAAACTCATATCAAAATGCGGTTATCAAAGTGCCACTAGATGCTCTAACTCTTTGCATATGCATTTAGGATCTAGTGGAGTGCTAACACCCTTAAAAACATTTGTAAAAATATGCTAACACATGTGCATAAGGTGATACACTTGGTGGTTGGCACATTTGAGCAAGGGTTAGGAACTTCACCGGTGGAGTGTCCGCCCATAGAGTGCGGATAGTCCGACGGTGCCACCGGCGCTCTATACAGAAAAGACAGGGTTTCAAAGAGTGACCGGACGATGGTCACATAGTGACCGGATGCTTGGGTCCTACGTCCGGTCAGTAGCAGCAGTGAGCGCGCGTCTTGGTCTTATGACCGGACACTGGCGCGAAGAGTGATCGGACGCTCAGGGTTCGCTTCCGATCAATGCTGACGATATGCTGATGTGGCGGTGCACAAAGAAGATAGTGAGTGATTGGATGCTGGGTGTGTCTGGTCGGTGGTGACCGGACATGTCCGATCGTGACTGGTACCTTACTAGAAACAACCGGATGCTGGGGGTCCTGCATCCGGTCACTTTGAAGCAGCGTGTTCGGTCACAACTTAAATGTACTGATGACCATTGAGATCGGGCGATCAACTTTTGAAGCAGGGGACACGTGGCATACATCATGCGACCGGACGCTGGGGTCCAGTGTGCGGTTGATCTGACCTAAGCGTCCGGTCGTCACGTTTTTCAGTGGACTAAGGAGCGAACGACTCTATTTCATGGGGGCTTCTATTTAAGCCCCATTGTCGTCTCAAGCTCACTCTCTTGGCCTTTTGCATTGACATAGCAACCTTGTGAGCTTAGCCAAAGTCCTCCCACTCATCTCCATCATTGATTCATCATCTTTATGAGATTGGGAGAGAATCCAAGTGCATTGCTTGAGTGATTGCATCTAGAGACACTTGGTAGTCGTGTTTTGCTGCAGGATTCACTTGTTACTCTTGTTGGTTTCCACCACCTAGACGGCTTGGAGCAGTGAGGATCATTGAGCGGAGGTTGGAGATTGTCTCTAGCTCTGATCGTGGTGATTGTGAGGGGTCTTGTGCCTTCCTCGGCGGAGCATCGAAAGGTAACTCTAGTGGATTGCTCATGCCATTGAGTTACCTCACTTGTGGGTAGGTTCTTACGGTGTCCAATTGTGTGGACGAGGTTCGTGCAACACCTCTTAGCCGCCGAACCACCAAGTGTTGGTCAACACAATGGGGACTAGCGTGTCGGCAAGCACGTGAACCTCGGGAGAAAAAATGGTTGTCTCTTGCCCTTTGTTATTCTCCCGGTGATTGATTTAGTATTCATCTTGTGATTGGATCACTCCTCTACACGGCGGTATAATCACCCTACTCACTTATTTATATTCTTACAAATTAGTTGTAGCAAGCTCTTTAGTGTAATTAGAATTGAGAGCCTGCTTTATTGTTTTAAGTTCATCTAGTGGAGCTATTTAGTATAGCAAGTGTGAGAGCTCTTAGTGAGTAGTGACATAGCAAATTGTGTGTCTAGAGATCATAGCAACTAGAATTGTTGGATAGGTGGCTTGCAACCCTTGTAGAGCTAGAGCAAGTTTGCGTTTCGCTATTTGTTATACTAATCAAATTGCTCTAGTTGATTTGTAGATTTTTAAATAGGCTATTCACCCCCTCTAGCCATATTAGGACCTTTCAGTTGGGCCTTCAACGTCGGAGACCTGGTCCTCTGCCTCATCTAGAGCAGCAAGGACCGCCACAAGCTCTCTCTGCCATGGGAGGGACTATACATCATCGTGGAGGTGCTCTGGCCAGCCGCCTACAAGCTCAAGACCATCGACGGTGAGGTCTTCGCCAATGCCTAGAACATCGAGCAACTATGTCGCTTTTACCCTTAATAAACACACACTTTCTCTTATCAGTTTCACTATCAAACTCCCCGACCTTTAGTGACAGCCGACCCCAGCAATGGCGGGGGTCGGGCCTCACTCGGGGGCTCATAAGAGCGTACCCATCCGGTTGACATTCTCTACGCCCAACCTTCTCTCACGTTAAGACCCAGAAGTGAGGTTTGCGAAAAAAATGCTAAGTAAAACTGGTTGGACTGCGAGAAGCCTATGCCTTGGTGGCTACAACGTCTTTGCTCACCAGTGTGATCAGAGTTTTTTTTCCGCACCCCGGGCTTTTTGGCCTAAGCCACCGAAGAGGTTGGTGAGCGTCTAAGAGTATATCCACCTGGCGAACATTCTCCATGCCTGACCCCCTCTCACGTTAAGACCTAGGAGCTAGGGTTGCGGAACAAGCTCTGAGTATAACTGGTCAGACTGCGAGAAACCTATGCCTCGGTAGCTATGGCGCCTTTGCTCACCGACGTGGTCAGAATTTGCTCATCCGCACCCCGAGCTTTACGACCTTAACAATGGAAAGGGTCAGAATGCACTAACCTTTTTTCACAAAAGGGGAGAGGGGCTAAAAACTATTTGGCCATAATGAAATCTAAAAGCTTATCCATTTATTACGAGTTCGTCGCTTGGCTTATCTGCCTAACTAAATTCTTGCCCGGGATGTTCTCATCCTCTGTCTTCGCAGGTAAATCCTATCCCAGCGGGTCATACAAGTCGACTGGACGGCTTAGCCACTATCGAGGGATGGGTAGGGAGCAGCAGGATGCCCCACGTGGGTTATGCCAACCCCATCACGAACGACGGACCCTGTTTCCACTCGAACATATTCGGTAAGCCCAATGCCAGCGGGTCACCCAAGTAGATCGAATGATTCATGCTATTGCTGAAAGACGGGTCACCCTTACTTTACACACATTAATTTCGCTATCTAGCCCCTGACCCCAACAATGATAAGGGGTCGGGCCTCGCTCAGGGGCTGGCAAGAATATCTGTTCGCTAGACATTCTTTATGTCCGACCCCTTCTCACATTAAAAAAACTAGAAGCAAGGTGTGTGGAAACAAACTCTAAGAAAAACTGGTCGGACCACTAGAAACCTACGCCCCAGCGGCTATGGCGTTTCTACTCACCAACATGATCAGGGTTTTTGTCCCCTCACCCTGAGCTTTAGCCTCCTCCTTCCCCAGAAGGGTTTGAAGGGGCCTACCTGAAGAATCTCCACCGAGGAGAGGCCCGCAGGTCGCCCAAGTCGATTGAACGGCTCGGGCCATTACCGAGAGATGGGTAGGGAAACAGGGTGCTCCACGCAGGTTATGCCAACTCCATCATGAACGATGGACCCGGACCCCACACGGGCATATTCTGTAAGAGCACCGCCATAGGTCTTGCTATCTTCGAGAACCCTTAAATGAAACGTCGATAATATCTAGCCATTCCCAAGAAGCTTCTAATTTCACTAACATTTTGAGGTGCTTCCCATTCTAGAACATCCTTCACTTTACTTGGATCAACTGACACTCCTCCTGAGATGACATGACCCAAAAAGGAGACCTCCTTCAACCAAAACTCACATTTGCTAAGCTTTGCATATAGTTGATTCTCTCTAAGCCTCTGCAATACCAATCTCAAATGTTCTTCGTGCTCTTCCTCATTTCTAGAGAATACCAAAATGCCATCAATAAACACCACAACAACCTTGTCCAAGTAGTCCATGAAGACCTTGTTCATAAGATACATAAAGTATGCTGGAGCATTGGTTAGCCCAAAAGACATTACTGTGTACTCATATAACCCATAACGAGAAACAAAAGATGTTTTAGGAATATCTGATGCTCGAATCTTTAACTGATGGTACCCCGATCTCAAGTAAATTTTAGAGAACACACATGCACCCTTCAATTGGTCAAATAAATCTTCAATGCGAGGGAGAGGATACTTGTTCTTGATTGTAACTTCATTTAATGCACGATAATCAACACACATTCGTGTACCCCCATCTTTCTTTGGAACAAAAATAACAGGGGCTCCCCAAGGAGATGTACTAGGACGTATATACCCTTTATCTAAGAGATCTTGGATTTGATCTTTTAGCTCAGCTAATTGATTTGCATCCATTTTATATGGTCTTTTATAAATAGGTGCAGTTCCTAGGACTAACTCAATAACAAACTCAATTTCATGATCTGGTGGCATACCTGGTAGATCCTCAGGGAAGACATCTGGATACTCCTAGACCACTCGAATATCCACAACTGCGTTGGCTTGGTTGAGTTTGACTTCACCGATTGGTTCTGACCATGCTTGATATTCAACCTCAGTTCCATCTGTGTGCTTCATCTTGATCAATCTCTGAGCACAATCAATCACCCCTTGGTACTTGGTTAACCAATTCATTCCCAGAATTACATCAATTCTTTTGGAGTCTAGAACAATGAGGTTGGAAAGAAACTCTACCCCCATATGTTTATACTTAGTCTTGGGCATACATGCCTTGATATCATTTCTCCTCCAGGAGAAGCAACTAATAAACTATTTTTCATGAAAATCATAGGCATGTTGTATCATGCTACGCATCATGTTGATATAAATGAATGTGAAGCTCCAGAATCAAACAATACGGTAACATGGTTGGAGTTGATAGAGAACATTCCAATCAGAACATCCGAGGCTTGTTGAGCTGATTCCATAGCGATATGATTAACCTTGCCCTGACTGTAATTCTATCGAGCTTGCTGCTGAGGTTGTCCATTACGATTCTGGTTCCCATTCTAAGCTATTGGTTGGTCTTGCTGCTTCAACGGGCACCGATTGGCAAGATGCCCCATCTGATGACATTTAAAACAAGGACCAAGGTTGCTAGTCCCTTGAGTTGGGCGGTTTTGCTGCTGGGTCTGAACCATCTGGTGTTGCTGCTATTGAGTTGACGTCTGCTGCTTGTACTGACCAGATCCCTGGTTGAAGTTTCATTATTGTTGCTATTGTTGATACTGACCTCCCTGGCGCACAACTTGCCTAGGTTGGTTGAAACGGGGGCGAGTGTTACTACCAGAAGACTGACCCTGAAAAGCCATCTTCCTCTTGCGATCAGCCTCGAGAACTTTCCTTTCTCTCTCAATAGTAAAGGCCTTGTCAACCAGCTTCTAGAAGGTGTCATACTCATTGGAGGACAGAGCATAGCGAATCCCAGGGTTCAAACCATCTCTAAAACAGTCTTGCTTATTCTCATTAGTGTCGACATCGCTGGAGGCATAATGGGACAGCAGTGTGAACTTAGTGAGATATTCACGAACTGACATTGAGCCTTGCTTGAGTTCTAGAAACTCCTTGCGCTTCACCTTGATTTCACCAGAAGGCACATAATGAGAACGAAAACTCTAACAGAACTCCTACCAAGTGATAGCTTGAGTATTGGGATGAGCAGCAGTGTAGGCAGCCCACCAATCTTTGGCCTGACCTTGCAGTTGATGAGCGGCATATAGAACTCGATCATCACCCACACAATGAGCAATCTCCAACTTGCTCTCAATGGTCTGGAGCCAATCATATGCATCCATTGGCTCCACAACATGCTTGAAGATTGGAGGTTGAGTCACCATGAACCTCCTGAGAGTGTCTTCCTAGCGAGGTGGTGGAGGTGGTGGAGCGGGATTTGGTTGAGCCATCTGTTGTAGAGCAGTCATCATCTGAGCCATGGTCAGCAGCATCTGATTTTGCATAGCCGCCATTTGAACTGGATCATAAACTGGCGGTGGAGGGTTTGGGGGGTTGTTGTTGGGATCATTGCCTTGGGGGTTGTTGTTTGGATCATTGCCTCTAGAGCCACTACCTCTCCTGGTGTTCACCATCTGATATGATAATGGACAAGAGTGAGATAGGATAGAAAGAAAACCCCAACTAACTATAAAATAAAGCTGGTAAATAGATGATGTCGTTGTAGTCTTATGGCTAACAACACACCAACAATCATTACAAAGATCCAAACCATTCATTTGCACATGCAGCAAATCACACAATGGACTAGCGTTCCACACATAGGGATGCACCTTATGAACAGAGGAGCCTATTTTGGACCAAAACTTTTAAATTGAGCATCAAGGAAGTAAGAGAAATTGAGGACAAGAAAACTTTTTATCAAACTAGTTTTATAAAACCATCATGTCTACCTAGGCTAGCGTCCTATGGTCAACAATAGCTCTGATACCACTTTGTCACAGCCGATTTCATAAAACAAAACCGAATGCACATCACATGTATGCCAGGATCTGTTTATTCATACATGCGACAACAAAATGATACATTGCAGTGTTTATTACAAAAGCGATTACATATATCAAAAATGACCATAGGGTCTAAACACAAAATTACATTAGAGTTCCAACCGAGTAGGGTCTCCATCCCTTCAGGCAGCTGACTGAGGGTACACCAGCCTAGCATCAACACCGTCTTCAGGAAACGCCATCTTCTAGAAACTCCATATTCTAGTCCGAACCGCTGGGTGGGGTAGCAAAGGCGACAAAGAGATGGGTGAGCACATCAAAATGTACTTCGCAAGTGTAGGAAAGTATGACATGCGGGCCAACATAAGGAAAGGCCAACAGGGTTTAACACAATCCCTTAAGCAACACACCTATTACCTTAAACCTTAAGCACCTATTTAACTAGGTGAGATCTTCCTTCACCTCGGAGAACCACTGTAACCAACACTCGAATCCCATCCGAGCACCACACCTGGATTCCATCCAAGCAAGCCAACACTTGGATTCCATCCAAGCCTCCCAACTAAACTAGAGCCATCTAATCAAGAAGTAGTCTAGGCCACTCTTGACCATGAGCACGGCTGATATATCAGTTTTACACTCTATAGAGGTTGCACACTTTCACCATGAGTCATGTTTCCCCATCACGCTTCACACTACCTAGGTGCTCAGCAAGGTCACACTACAAGGCCTTTACAAAGTCCCTCCAAGTCTGTTTTACACCTTCACTAAGGTTTCTAACCGCTAACAGTGGGTACCAACACCACTACAGAAGCCCCCTCTTGTGCCACACAAACTGACCCGATGTAGCATAACTTGAAGGAAACTAATTACTTGGCCAAGGCCAGAGCCATATAGCCCTCGAGGTTGTGCTATTAAGCTAGGTTACTTGTCCATGAACCGGTCCTTAGAATCCAAGCAAGAACGAGCACAATCCATTCCACCAATTCCAACAATCCACCAGAAAACATTTACCCAAAATCTGGCACACACCACCACCAAAACCAACCATCCTGCCGGATTCCTATTCACCATGTTGCTATAAACAATACCAACCCAAGTTGCATAAATCATTAATCAATATTAAATGATAACCTTTCCAACCCCAAGACTATAAGCTAAGCAAGACAGCTACCCAACCAACCCAGGTTACAAGGATGATAACATCAAGTTCTAGTAAACCCTAACATAGGATTCAAATTATGACTCTGTATGCAACTAATAGTCTTACTAAACTAACTCAAATCAAAACAAAAGTAGGAGCAAGTATGGTCAAGGACACTTGCCTTCGAACTGGTTCGGATCTGAGGTGTCGAATTCCTGGTCCTCGAAGTTCACAGTGTCAGCACCTTCTGCGCACAAACAACAAGCATGGGCCCACAAAACAATTAAATAACAATACACCATAGCACATTAAAAGTTTATAAAACCTATACTAAACAGTAGTACTCATCGCTACGATCACGTGGATAAAAAGAACGCGAAAAACAGAGTTAAAACGAAGAAGTTATGGCCTCCCGAAGACCAGGGACTAATCTGCGGAGAAATCAGGGACTAATCCGTGAAACTAGAAAATATTTATTTGCAATCCGGTCCTTCTTCCTTGGTTCAATTGGGTTACTGTTGCTATTCGCATGCTACAGTGCCGAGCAGAGGACTGGCCGGCTGGGAGGCCAGCAGAAGAGCACTGGGGGGAGAGGGGGTGGTCGCGAGGGTAGGGCTAGGTTGGCCAGGGAGCTGGCTTGGCCATCTGTGGGGTTGGCTTGGCCGGCCAGAGGGAAGGCAAGGCCGGCTGCCAGCAAACACAGAGAAGAAGAGAAGGGCTAGCAATGGAGATGGTTCGCCGGAGAACAAAAATGAGATGGAAATGGGTCAATCGGTGATGGATTCGTGCAATAGGATATACCACAGCGTAGAGAACGAAGAGATATACGTTTGGGTGGTGCGTGGTGGTTGTCGCTGGACCGCGATGGTTTGCCTAGAAAAGCTCACCGGAAGTTCACCGGAAACCTAGCCTCTTCCGAACATCGGCATCCGATCTAGGACGCTATGGGTGGCGGCTGTGGAAACAGGTTGTACTTCTAGAACCCTTGCATCGAGAGGAACATCGGCATATATATAGTCCTAGGGTTTGGAAAAGTTTCAGAATTTCTTAATTTCGGGATTTATTTCCTGTTTAAAAATAATTCTAGGAAATTCCTAAAATCATATTTAAGCCACGAAAAATCACAGAAATTAGATAAAATTCTGAGAAAATTTTTGGAGGTAGATATGAACTTGATGGATCAAAATATGGACTTTGGAGCTCATGAAAAGGTTATTGGAAGGTTTCAATAAAAATATTAAGCTGTGGGAAAAAGGAATTTAATTCCCGGAAAAGCGAGAAAAATTCCCGGGAGACTCGAAACGACTCCTAAACGTGTTTTGAAAGTTATCACATCATAAAACCAAGATGCAAACAGGATGAATGCAACAAAACAATTAAAGCCTATGTTGAATTGAGTTTTATTTCTAAATTGTTTTTCCTCCAACTACAAATTTGGTCACATCTCTACTTTAGTTCTATCAAAATTTAGAAACTTGCAAAAATTAAAATTTTCGGGTGTTACAAACCTACCCCCCTTAAGATGAATCTCGTCCTTGAGATTCGGAAAGGTTGTCAAAGAGATGAGGGAACTTTGTCTTCAAATCATCCTCTCTTTCCCAAGTGGTTTCTTCCTTTGAATAATGCTTCCACTGAACTTTGCACATTTTGACTCTTTTATTCCGTGTAACTCTTTATGAGGTTTCTAGAATTCTGATAGGCTCTGAGAAAGACAAATCATCTCTTATATTAAGTTCATCAAGAGGCAACTATTCTTTAGGGGCTCTTAAGCACTTCTTTAATTGGGATACATGGAACACATCATGTATCCCTGAAAGTTGTGAAGGCAGTTCTAGCTGATAGGCTACCACTCCTTTCCTATCAATCACCTTGAACGGACCGATATACCTTGGTGCAAGCTTTCCTCTAACATTGAATCGTTTGAGACCTCTAAACGGTGACACCTTAAGATATACAAAATCTCCCACTTCAAAAGTCAACTCTCATCGTCGTTTATCTGCATAACTTTTCTGTCTAGATTGAGCTATCTTTAAGTTGTTTTGGATTTCTTTTACTTGTTCCTCGGCTTCTTTTATAACATCTGGACCAAATACCTTTCTTTCCCCGACTTGGTTCCAAAACAAAGGAGTTCTGCACTTTTTCCCATGTAAGGCTTCGAATGGTGCCATCTTAAGACTTGCTTGATAAGTATTATTGTAGGAGAATTCTGCATAAGGTAGATGTTTATCCCAACTTTTGCTATTCTGTAAGGCACAAGCTCTCAGCATATCCTCTAGAATTTGATTGACTCTCTCTGTCTGACCATCCATCTGTGGATGATATGCTGAACTAAAATTCAATCGAGTATCCATTGATTCATGCAGTCGTTTCCAAAATCGTGACGTGAACTATGTACCTCTATCTGACACTATGATCTTGGGCACGCCATACAAACACACAATACGTGACATATACAACTCTGCAAGTTGAGCTCCTCGATATGACTCCTTGACTGGGATGAATTGAGCCTTTGTCAACCTATCCACTTTTACCCATATAGAATCATAACCCGACTGTGTCCGAGGTAAGCCAACTATAAAATCAATACTTATTTCTTCCCATTTCCACTCTAGAACTTTCAGTGGTTGTAGCAAACCTGCGGGTCTTTGATGTTCAGCCTTGATTTGTTGACAAGTATCACATAACGCCACATACTCAGCTACCTCCCGTTTCATGCCATACCACCAAAATTGCTGCTTGAGATCATTATACATCTTTGTACTACCAGGGTGTAGAGAGTATGCTGAATCATGTGCTTCCCTTAGAATTAACTCCTTAATTGACTTTATGTTAGGGACGCAAATCCTTCCTTTAAACCATAACACACCTTGTTCATCTTATGTGAATCCTGGGGCTTTGTCCTCTTTAATCAATCCCTTGATCTCTATGATCTTCTCATCTGTCAACTGACCCTTGTGGATATCTTGTTCCAACGTAGACTCTACTTCCATGGCAACGGCTTCAGTGTTGGATACAAAGCCCAAGTTGAGTTTAGCAAACTCCTCATACAACACATGTCATTGTTCCTGTAACTCCAACACATTGCAATAGCTCTTCCAATTCAATGCATCTGCAACCACATTGGCTTTGCCTAGATGATAGTTGATATTCAAGTCATAATCCTTTATCAGTTCTAACTATCTACGTTGCCAAAGATTCAAGTCTTGCTGAGTGAAAATATACTTTAAGCTCTTGTGATCTATGTAGATTTCAGTCTTCTTCCCAATCAAATAATGTCTCCAGATCTTTAGAGCATGAACTATTGCCGCTAACTCTAAATCATGAGCTAGATAATTCACTTCATGCTTTTTGAGCTGTCTTGAGGCATAAGCTACTACATGACCTTCTTGCATCAGAACACAACCTACACCTCATCGCGAAGCATCACAATAAATAGAGAAACTTTTCTAAACATCTAGCATGATTAAGACTGGAGCAGAAGTTAATCTCTTCTTCAGGTCATCAAAACTGGCCTGACATTCTACTGTCCACACAAACCTTGATCCTTTCTCCAACAACTTGGTCATAGGTCTTGCTATCTTCGAGAACCCTTGAATGAAACGTCGATAATATCCAGCCATTCCCAAGAAGCTTCTAATTTCACTAACATTTTGAGGCGCTTCCCATTCTAGAACATCCTTCACTTTACCTGGATCAACTGACACTCCTCCTTCTGAAATGACATGACCCAAAAAGGAGACCTCCTTCAACCAAAACTCACATTTGCTAAGCTTTGCATATAGTTGATTCTCTCTAAGCCTCTGCAATACCAATCTCAAATGTTCTTCATGCTCTTCCTCCTTTCTAGAGAATACCAAAATGTCATCAATAAATACCACAACAAACTTGTCCATGTAGTCCATGAAGACCTTGTTCATAAGATACATAAAGTATGCTGGAGCATTGGTTAGCCTAAAAGACATTACTATGTACTCATATAACCCATAACGAGAAACAAAAGCTATTTTAGGAATATCTGATGCTCGAATCTTTAACTGATGGTACTCCGATCTCAAGTCAATTTTTGAGAACACACATGCACCCTTCAATTGGTCAAATAAATCTTCAATGCGAGGGAGAGGATACTTGTTCTTGATTGTAACTTCATTTAATGCACGATAATCAACACACATTCGTGTACCCCCATCTTTCTTTGGAACAAAAATAACAGGGGCTCCCCAAGGAGATGTACTAGGACGTATATACCCTTTATCTAAGAGATCTTGGATTTGATCTTTTAGCTCAGCTAATTGATTTGCATCCATTTTATATGGTCTTTTATAAATAGGTGCAGTTCCTAGGACTAACTCAATAACAAACTCAATTTCATGATCTGGTGGCATACCTGGTAGATCCTCAGGGAAGACATCTGGATACTCCTAGACCACTCGAATATCCACAACTGCGTTGGCTTGGTTGAGTTTGACTTCACCGATTGGTTCTGACCATGCTTGATATTCAACCTCAGTTCCATCTGTGTGCTTCATCTTGATCAATCTCTGAGCACAATCAATCACCCCTTGGTACTTGGTTAACCAATTCATTCCCAGAATTACATCAATTCCTTTGGAGTCTAGAACAATGAGGTTGGAAAGAAACTCTACCCCCATATGTTTATACTTAGTCTTGGGCATACATGCCTTGATATCATTTCTCCTCCAGGAGAAGCAACTAATAAACTATTTTTCATCAAAATCATAGGCATGTTGTATCATGCTATGCATCGTGTTGATATAAATGAATGTGAAGCTCCAGAATCAAACAATACGATAACAGGGTTGGAGTTGATAGAGAACATTCCAATCAGAACATCCGAGGCATGTTGAGCTGATTCCATAGCGATATGATTAACCTTGCCCTGACTGTAATTCTATCGAGCTTGCTGCTGAGGTTGTCCATTACGATTCTAGTTCCCATTCTAAGCTATTGGTTGGTCTTGCTGCTTCAACGGGCTCCAATTGGCAAGATTCCCCATCTAATGACATTTAAAACAAGGACCAAGGTTGCTAGTCCCTTGAGTTGGGCGGTTTTGCTGCTGGGTCTGAACCATCTGGTGTTGCTGCTGCTGAGTTGACGTCTGCTACTTGCTTGTACTGACTAGATCCCTGGTTGAAGTTTCATTGCTGTTGCTACTATTGATACTGACCTCTCTAGCGCACAACTTGCCTAGGTTGGTTGAAGTGGGGGCGATTGTTACTACCAGAAGACTGACCCTAAAAAGCCATCTTCCTCTTGTGATCAGCCTCAAGAACTTTCCTTTCTCTCTCAATAGTAAAGGCCTTGTCAACCAGCTTCTAGAAGGTGTCATACTCGTTGGAGGACAGAGCATAGCGAATCCTAGGGTTCAAGCCATCTCTAAAACAGTCTTGCTTATTCTCATTAGTGTTGACATCGCTGGAGGCATAACGGGACAACTGCGTGAACTTAGTGAGATATTCACGAACTGACATTGAGCCTTGCTTGAGTTCTAGAAACTCCTTGCGCTTCACCTTGATTTCACCAGAAGGCACATAATGAGAACGAAAACTTTAACAGAACTCCTGCCAAGTGATAGCTTCAACATTGGGATGAGCACCAGTGTAGGTAGCCCACCAATCTTTGTCCTGACCTTGCAGTTGATGAGCGGCATATAGATCTCGATCATCACCCACACAATGAGCAATCTCCAACTTGCTCTCAATGGTCTAGAGCCAATCATCTGCATCCATTGGGTCCACAGCATGCTTGAAGATTAGAGGCTGAGTCATCATGAACCTCCCAAGAGTGTCTTCCTAGCGAGGTGGTGGAGGTAGTGGAGCGGGATTGGTTGAGCCATCTGTTGCAGAGCAGTCATCATCTGAGCCATGGTCAGCATCATCTGATTTTGCATAGCCGCCATTTGAACTGGATCATAAACTGGCGGTGGAGGGTTTGAGGGGTTGTTGTTGGGATCATTGCCTAGGGGGTTGTTGTTTGGATCATTGCCTCTAGAGCCACTACCTCTCCTGGTGTTCACCATCTGATATGATAATGGACAAGAGTGAGATAGGGTAGAAAGAAAACCCCAACTAACTATAAAATAAAACTGGTAAACAAATGATGTCGTTGTAGTCTTATGGCTAACAACACACCAACAATCATTACAAAGATCCAAACCATTCATTTGCACATGCACCAAATCACATAATGGACTAGCGTTCCACACATAGGGATGCACCTTATGAACAGAGGAGCCTATTTTGGACCAAAACTTTTAAATTGAGCATCAAGGAAGTAAGAGAAATTGAGGACAAGAAAACTTTTTATCAAACTAGTTTTATAAAACCATCATGTCTACCTAGGCTAGCGTCCTACGGTCAACAATAGCTCTGATACCATTTTGTCACAGCCAGTTTCATAAAACAAAACCGAATGCACATCACATGTATGCCAGGATCTATTTATTCATACATGCGACAACAAAATGATACATTGCAGTGTTTATTACAAAAGCGATTACATATATAAAAAATGACCAGAGGGTCTAAACACAAAATTACATCAGAGTTCCAACCGAGCAGGGTCTCCATCCCTTCAGGCAGCTGACCAAGGGTACACCAGCCTAGCATCAACACTATCTTAAGGAAACACCATCTTCTAGAAACTCCATCTTCTAGTCCGAACCGTTGGGTGGGGTAGCAAAGGGGACAAAGAGATGGGTGAGCACATCGAAATGTACTCCACAAGTGTAGGAAAGTATGACATGTGGGCCAACACAAGGAAAGGCTAACATGGTTTAACACAAGCCCTTAAGCAACACACCTATTACCTTAAACCTTAAGCACCTATTTAACTAGGTGAGATCTTCCTTCACCTTGGAGAACCACTATAACCAACACTCGAATCCCATCCGAGCACAACACCTGGATTCCATCCAAGTAAACCAACACTTGGATTCCATCCAAGCCTCCCAACTAAACTAGAGCCATCTAATCAAGAAGAAGTCCAAGCCGCTCTTGACCGTGAGCACGGCTGATATATCAGTTTTACACTCTACAGAGGTTGCACACTTTCACCACGAGTCATGTTTCCCCATCACGCTTCACACTACCTAGGTGCTCAGCGGGGTCACACTACAAGGCCTTTACAAAGTCTCTCCAAGTCTGTTTTACACCTTCACTAAGGTTTCTAACCGCTAACAGTGGGTACCAACACCTAAAAAATAGTAGTACTCATCGCTACGATCGCGTAGATAAAAAGAACGCGAAAAACGGAGTTGAAACGAAGAAGTTACGGCCTCCTGAAGACCAGGGACTAATCTATGGAGCAATCAGGGACTAATCCGTGAAACTGGAAAATATTTATTTGCAATCGTGTCCTTCTTCTTCCATGGTTCAATCGGGTTACTGTTGCTATTCGCGTGCTACAGTGCCGGGCAGAGGACTGGCCGGCTAGGAGGCCAGCAGAAGAGCATGGGGGGAGAGGGGGTGGCCGCGAGGGTAGGGCTGGGCCAGCCAGGGAGCTAGCTTGGCCATCCATGGGGTTGGCTTGGCTGGCCAGAGGGAAGACAGGGCCGGCTGCCAGCAAACACAGAGAAGAAGAGAAGGGCTAGCAATGGAGATGGTTCACCGGAGAACAAAAATGAGATGGAAACGGGTCAATCTGTGATGGATTCATGCAATAGGATATACCACGGCGTAGAGAACGAAGAGATCTACGTCTGGGTGGTGGTGGTTGTCGGTAGACTGTGACGGTTTGCCTGGAAAAGCTCGCCGGAAACCTAGCCTCTTCCGAACTTCGGCGTTCAATCTAGGAGGCTACGGGTGGCGGCTGCGGAAACGGGTTGTACTTCTGGAACCCTTGCATCGAGAGGAATACCGGCATATATATAGTCCTAGGGTTTCAAAAAGTTTTGGAATTTCTTAATTTCGGGATTTATTTCCTGTTTAAAAATAATTCCAGGAAATTTCTGAAATCATATTTAAGCCATGAAAAATCACAGAAATTAGATAAAATTCTGAGAAAATTTCTGGAGGTAGATATGAACATGATGGATCAAAATATGGAGTTTGTAGCTCATGAAAAGGTTATTGGAAGGTTTCAATAAAAAGATTAAGCTATGGGGAAAAGGAATTTAATTCCCGGAAAAGTGAGAAAAATTCCCGGGAGACTCGAAATGACTCTTAAACTTGTTTTGAAAGTTATCACATCATAAAACCAAGATGCAAACGGGATGAATGCAACAAAACAATTAAAGCCTATGTTGAATTGAGTTTTAATTCTAAATAGTTTTTCCTCCAACTACAAATTTGGTCACATCTCTACTTTAGTTCTATCAAAATTTAGAAACTTACGAAAATTAAAAAGTTCAGGTGTTACATATTATTGATGAATCTTTTTATAAACCCGGTGTAGTTGCTCCCACTAACACTTCTTGTAGCACTACTACTTCTACTTCACCTTTGAGTGATGGTCTCACTTGTGATGCCTCACTAATGGTGGAAAATGAGACCCTCAAGGAGGTAAATGGGCTCACTCGTGCCTTAGGGAATGCCTATGGTGGAGATGCCCGATTGCTAAAGTGCTTGGGTAGCCAAAGGTTTTCTCTCTACAAAGAGGGATTAGGCTATACCCCCAAGAAAGGCAAGGCGGCCTTTGTCACTCCCAAAGTTAGCTTTGTGAAGGGCAATGATCGGTTTTGCAATAGATGCAAGCAAGTTGGGCATGTAGAGCAATTTTGCAAGATTAATAAGAACAAGCTACCTAATGTATCCTCAATTAAATTTGATTCTTGTTACATGCTTTTTAAGGGTGCCAATGGTGTGAAGGCTAAGTTCATTGATACACCAATTGTGGGCCCAAAGAAGAAGGCCATTTAGGTACCAAAGACCTTGGTAACTAACCTTCAAGGACCCAAACAAGTTTGGGTACCTAAAAGGAATTGATCTTCTTTTGTAGGTCAATTATAAAGCCGAAGAAAGGCATTGGGTGCTTGATAGTGGGTGCACACAACACATGATCGGTGATCCAAGAATGTTCAATTCAATCAATGAAAACAAGAGTAATGGGATTGATAGTATCACATTTGGTGACAATGGCAAAGGCAAGGCCAAAGGGCTTGGTAAGATTGCAATATCTAATGATTTGAGCATTTCTAATGTGCTACTAGTAGAGAGCTTAAACTTCAACCTATTGTCGGTAGCTCAATTGTGTGATCTTGGTTTCAAGTGCATATTTGGTGTGGATGATGTAGAGATCATAAGTGTAGATGGCTCTAACTTGATATTCAAAGGATTTAGATATGAGAATCTATACTTGGTTGATTTCAATGCTAGAGAAGCTCAATTGTCAACATGTTTGATCACTAAGTCTAGCATGGGTTGGTTGTGGTATAGAAGGCTTGGTCATGTTGGAATGAAACAATTGAACAAGTTGATCAAGCATGACTTAGTTAGAGGCTTCAAAGATGTCACATTTGAGAAGGATAAGCTATGTAATGCATGTCAAGCCGGAAAGCAAATTGGTAACACACATCATGATGAGCACATCAAAGGCATTTGAGTTGATACACATGGACTTATTTGGACCAACCACATACACTAGCATTGGTGGAAACAAATATGGATTTGTGATTGTGGATGATTTCACTAGATACACATGGGTGTTCTTTCTTGTTGATAAGAGTGATGTGTTTGCCACATTCAAATCATTTGTCAAGGGCATTCACAATGAGTTTGAAACAACTATCAAGAAAGTTAGAAGTGACAATGGTAGTGAATTCAACAACACTAGAATTGATGAGTTGTGTGATGAATTTGGAATAAGACATCAATTCTCGGCCAAGTACACTCCACAATCAAATGGCCTAGTTGAAAGAAAGAATAGAACTTTGATTGATATGGCAGAGTGAGTACAATGTGAGTCATTCATTTTGGGTTGAAGCAATCAACACGGCTTGCTATTATAGCAACCGACTCTATTGTCACCCCATGATGGAGAAGACACCTTATGAGCTATTGAATGGAAGGAAGCCCAACATAGCATACTTTCAGGTTTTTGGTTGTAAATGCTACATATTGAAGAAAGGCACTAAATTGAGCAAGTTTGAAAAGAAATGTGATGAAGGCTTCTTGCTTGGTTACTCCACTACTAGTAAGGCATATAGAGTTTGGAATTTGGCTAGTGGTACTCTTGAGGAGGTTCATGATGTGGAATTTGATGAAACAAATGGTTCCCAAGAGGAAGATGAGAATCTAGATGATGTAAGAGGCACCCAATTGATCAATGCAATGAAGAACATGGACATTGGTGATATAAGGCCTAGAGAGGTGATTGATGTTGAAGATGACAAGAATCAAGTGCTCTCTAACTCAAATGTGCAAGCTAGTGGTTCTCATGATCAAGCTCAAGCAAGTACTAGTAATGACAAAGTGCAAGATCAACAAGTGGCTAGTTCATCATCTCAACCAAGTGATCAATCAAATGCAGGCAATCAAGTGCAAGTGCTTCAACCAACCAATGTTGCAAGAGATCATTCATTGGATACTATCATTGGTGATATTTCAATAGGTGTGCAAACTAGATCAAGATTGGCTTCATTTTGTGAGCATTTCTCATTTGTATCATCCATTGAACCTAAGAATATAGATAAAGCTTTGAAGGATGTTGATTGGGTCAATGCTATGCATGAAGAGCTAAACAATTTCACAAGAAACCAAGTATCGGAGTTAGTTGAGAGGCTTATGGATCATAATATAATTGGAACCAAGTGGGTCTTTCAGAAAAAGCAAGATCAAGATGGGATAGTAATAAGGAACAAAGCAAGATTAGTGGCTCAAGGTTACACTCAAGTTGAAGGTCTTGACTTTGGAGAAACATATGCTCCAGTTGCAAGATTGGAAGCAATTAGGATCTTGTTAGCCTATGCTTGTGCTCACAACATCAAGTTGTACCAAATGTATGTGAAGAGTGCATTTCTCAATGGGTACATCAATAAGCTTGTGTATGTTGAGCAACCTCCTGGTTTTAAAGATGTAAAGAAACCCAACTATGTTTACAAGTTGAGAAAGGCTTTGTATGGATTGAAACAAGCACCTAGAGCATGGTATGAGAGATTGATGGATTTCCTACTCTCTAAGGGATTCAAGATGGGAAAGGTTGACACCACTCTCTTCACCAAGAAGCTTGGAAATGACTTGTTTGTAATGCAAATCTATGTTAATGATATCATATTTGGGTCAACAAATCAAGATTTTTGTGAAGAGTTTGGCAAGATGATGGCAAGTGAGTTTGAGATGTCCATGATTGGAGAGCTTAGTTAGTTCCTTGGTCTTCAAATCAAGCAAATGAAGAATGGCACTTTTGTGAGTCAAGGCAAGTATATCAAGGACATGCTCAAGAAGTTTGAAATGGATGATGCTAAAGCTATTAGTACACCAATGGGGACAAGTGGAAGCTTGGATAGTGATGCTAGTGGCAACATGGTGGATCAAAAGATGTATCGGTCTATGATTGGAAGCCTACTCTATGCGACCGCATCAAGGCCGGATGTGACGTTTAGTGTATGCATGTGTGCTAGATTTCAAGCCTCACCAAGAGAAAGTCACTTGCAGGCAACTAAGAGAATATTGAGGTACTTGAAGCATACACAAAATATTGGATTGTTGTATCCCAAAGGAGGAAGATTTGAGTTGATTGGATATTCGGACTCCGATTATGCGGGATGCAAAGTTGAGAGAAAGAGCACATTGGGTACATGTCAACTATTGGGAAGATCACTTGTGTCTTGGTCATCAAAGAAGCAAAATAGTGTAGCACTTTCAACCGCCAAAGCGGAGTACATTTTGGCCTGTAGTTGTTGTGCTCAATTACTTTGGATGAAGGCTACTTTGAGTGATTTT
Source organism: Miscanthus lutarioriparius (assembly GCA_904845875.1). Classification (NCBI taxonomy): domain Eukaryota; kingdom Viridiplantae; phylum Streptophyta; class Magnoliopsida; order Poales; family Poaceae; genus Miscanthus; species Miscanthus lutarioriparius. Next base: position 86,169,195 of record CAJGYO010000006.1, read on the forward strand.
GGAATCAAATTCAAGCAAGTGCCATTGCTATGTGACAATGAAAGTGCCGTAAAGCTCACCAACAACCCGGTTCAACATTCAAGAACAAAGCATATTGATGTCCGTCATCATTTCATAAGAGATCACCAACAAAAGGGGACATTTGTATTGAGAGTGTGGGCACCGAAGATCAACTTGCCAATATCTTCACCAAGCCACTTGATGAGAAGAGGTTTTGCAAGCTAAGGAATGAATTAAACATACTTGACTTCTCCAATATGTGTTGATGCAGCCCCCCATTATATGACATGCCTCTCCTTCGAGCAAAGCAAGGTAAAGTTGATTGACATGTCATCCATCCATTGCTAAGGACTTGTTTAGTGCATCTAGTCATTCCTATCATGTCCTAGGCTCATTCATGAAAATCAAATGAATTTGATGCTTGTATAGTACCACTATTGCTTGTATGTTTGAAATGATCTAGTGGTAGCATATGACATGTTTGTGAGCTTGTAAACCTAGTGTTTGATCTAGAAAATAAGCTATAAGTGTTTAACTCAACATGGTACAAGATAACCCTTATTTAGAGGTGTGAATAAGCTTGTCCTTGGATCAAACCGAGTTAAATATCTTTTGCAAGTAATCTAGATTGAACCAAATTGGAAAAATGATCCTCATTTCACATGGTTTCACCCCAACCTATCTATAATTTGAGCTCACCTTTTGCGCTAATTGTTGACAAAGGGGGAGAGATATTCACAAAGATAGTAAGATAGGAGGAGCAAACAAATGAAAACAAATGAAATGACATTGTAAGGGGATCAATCAAGAATGCACACAAGTAGGGGGAGCAAGCTCATAAACTTGTATGTTGTATTTGAATGCGCATTTCATATATTTGCTTGCATGGCACAAGTTTTAAATTTCAATATCCATGCTTGTGTGGTGTATGCTAGTTATATGCTTGAATGGTAAAATGAAAACTAGCATGCATAGGCTAAAGTAACTAGACTTATGTTCATCGTATGAAAACTAGACCCTTGCTTGTAATGTTGATCTCATGGGGTATTCTAGTTTTTGTGTATGTCTAGTTACTAATGGTGCTAAGGATGGTATATTAGTGCACTCCGATTGGTATCACGCTTCAAAGGTCCATCTCTTATACCTTAGCATCATTTGGTAGACATTGTCTCCTATATTTCTTATCTAAGCATATGTGCAAGCTACCATCCAAACTCTTGGCACATATGTAGGGGGAGCAATTGCTACCATTTGGGGTTCATGAAACTTGTCCATATCCTTTTACACATGGTAAATATGCTTGGGCAAGCAACATGGATTCAATTGAATTTCAATTCATATCTTTGTGAAAGGGTTGTCATCAATTACCAAAAAGGGGGAGATTGAAAGCTCTAGTTTGGTTTTAGTAAATTGATAAAACCCTAAGGGCTAACCTAGTTTATCAAGTGATCATGAGATAGGTAGCACATTCCAAGTGGTGAAACAAATGAAGATCATGACATGATGATGGTGATGCCATGGTGATGATCAAGTGCTTGGACTTGAAAAGAAGAAAGAGAAAAACAAAAGGCTCAAGGCAAAGGTATAAATGGTACAGGCCATTTTGTTTTGGTGATCGAGACACTTAGTGAGTGTGATCACATTTAGGATCGATAGCCGTACTATTAAGAGGGGTGAAACTCATATCAAAATGCGGTTATCAAAGTGCCACTAGATGCTCTAACTCTTTGCATATGCATTTAGGATCTAGTGGAGTGCTAACACCCTTGAAAACATTTGTGAAAATATGCTAACACACGTGCACAAGGTGATACACTTGGTGGTTGGCACATTTGAGCAAGGGTTAGGAACTTCATCATTTCAAATGCGGAGTGTCCACCCACATAACATCACTTAAGTGAGAGTGCGAACATTGACTAGTCATCGAGCGGTGCCACATCAACTACTCACATCTATATAGACAAAGAAAACATGAAATAACAAGGCATGGAAAAACAGGGTTTCCCAGACCGGGCTAACACCTAGCTGTCACATGTAGTGACCGGACGCCGGGTCCAATCATCTAGTCATGTCCGTCATTCATAAAAAATCAAATGAAATGATAGCGTCTTAGTCTTGTGACCGATCAAACCGAGTTAAAATCACATTCATTTTCTTTTCACCCAACCTATCTAAATTTGAGCTCAAGCGCTAATTAGGGGAGATATTCACAAAGCGCAAAGAGTGACCAGACGCTCAGGGTCCGTGTCCGGTCAATACTGACGTACGCTGATGTGGCGGCGCACAGAGGAGACAGTGAGTGATTGGACGCTGGGTGTGTCCGGTCGGTAGTGACCGAACGCGTCCGATCATGACCTATCTAAGGGTACCTTCTTGGCACATCGAAACAATCGGGTTCACGCTATCCTTTTACACATGGTAAATATGGGGCAAGCCCTTCAATTGTCCGGTCACTTCAAAGTAGCGCGTCCGGTCACAACAAAAGTGTCTTGATGACCGTTGAGATCGGGCGATCATGGTGATGATCGTTTAGACTTGAAGCAAAAGGCTCAGGGAAAGGTATACATGTGGCACACATTGCACGATCGGACGCTGGGGTCCAACGTTCGGTCGATCTAACCTGCGTGTCCGGTCATCCCATTTTTCAGTGGACTGAGGAGCCAAAGGCTCTATTTCGTGGGGGCTTCTATTTAAGCCCCATCGCCGACTCAAGCTCACTCTCTTGGCCATTTGCATTGACATAGCAACCTTGTGAGCTTAGCCAAAGTCCTCCCACTCATCTTCATCATTGATTCATCTTCTTTGTGAGATTGGGAGAGAATCCAAGTGCATTGCTTGAGTGATTGCATCTAGAGGCACTTGGTAGTCGTGTTTCGCTGCGGGATTCACTTGTTACTCTTGGTGGTTGCCGCCACTTAGACTGCTTGGAGCAGCGAGGATCGTTGAACGGAGGTTGGAGATTGTCTTCGGCTCCGATCATGGTGATTGTGAGGGGTCTTGTGCCTTCCCCGGTGGAGCGCCGAAAGGTAACTCTAGTGGATTGCTCATGTCATTGAGTTACCTCACTTGTGGGTAGGTTCTTGCGGTGTCCAATTGTGTGGACGAGGTTCATGCAACACCTATTAGCTACCGAACCCCCAAGTGTTGGTCGACACAACAGGGACTAGCGTGTCGACAAGCACATGAACCTTGGGAGAAAAATTGGTTGTCTCTTGCCCTTTGTTATTCTCTCGGTGATTGATTTAGTATTCATCTTGTGATTGGTTCACTCCTCTACATGACGGTATAATCACCCTAATCACTTATTTATATTCTTGCAAACTAGTTTTAGCAAGCTCTTTAGTGTAATTAGAATTGAGAGCTTGCTTTGTTGTTTTAAGTTCATCTAGTGGAGCTCTTTAGTGTAACAAGTGTGAGAGCTCTTAGTGAGTAGTGACATAGCAAATTGTGTGTCTAGAGATCATAGCAACTAGAATTGTTGGATAGGTGGCTTGCAACCCTTATAGAGCTAGAGCAAGTTTGCATTTCGTTATTTGTTATACTAATCAAATTGCTCTAGCTGATTTGTACATTTTTAAATAGGCTATTCACCCCCCCTCTAGCTATATTAGGACCTTTCAGTCGGGCCTTCAATGTCGGAGACCTGGTCCTCTGCCTCATCCAGAGCAGCAAGGACCGCCACAAGCTCTCCCTGCCGTGGGAGGGACTGTACATCATCGTGGAGGTGCTCTGGCCAGCCGCCTACAAGCTCAAGACCATCGATGGCGAGGTCTTCGCTAATGCCTAGAACATCGAGCAACTACGTCGCTTTTACCCTTAATAAACACACACTTTCTCTTATCAGTTTCTCTATCAAACTCCCCGACCTTTAGTGACAGCCGACCCCAGCAATGGTGGGGGTCGGGCCTCACTCGAGGGCTCATAAGAGTGTACCCATCCGGTTGACATTCTCTACGCCCGACCTTCTCTCATGTTAAGACCTAGAAGCGAGGTTTGTGAAAAAAATGCTGAGTAAAACTGGTTGACAGACTACGAGAAACCTATGCCTCAGTGGCTACGGCGTCTTTGCTCACTAGTGTGATCAGAGTTTTTTTCCGCACCCCAGGATTTTTGGCCTTAGCCACCGAAGAGGTTGGTGCGCGTCTAAGAGTATATCCACCTGGCGAACATTCTCCGTGCCCGACCCCCTCTCACGTTAAGACCTAGGAGCTAGGGTTACGGGAACAAGCTCTAAGTATAACTGGTCGGACTGTGAGAAACCTACGCCTCGGCAGCTATGGCGCCTTTGCTCCACCGGCGTGGTCAGAATTTGCTCGTCCGCACCCCGAGCTTTATGACCTTAACAACGGAAAGGGTCAGAATGCACTAACCTTTTTTTCACTAAAGGGGGAGAGGGCTAAAAACTATTTGGCCATAATGAAATCTAAGAGCTTGTCCATTTATTATGAGTTCATCGCCTGGCTTATCTGCCTAACTAAATTCTTGCCCGGGATGTTCTCATCCTTTGTCTCCGCAGGTAAATCCTATCCTAGCGGGTCATACAAGTCGACCGGATGGCTTAGCCACTACTGAGGGACGGGTAGGGAGCAGTAGGATGCCCCACGCAGGTTATGCCGACCCGTCATGAACTGACGGACCCTGTTCCCGCTCGAACATATTCGGTAAGAACCCTCTGGACCTGTCACTCATGACATCGAGGTAAGCCCTATGCCAGCGGGTCACCCAAGTAGATCGAACGAATTGTGCCGTTGCCGAAAGATGGGTCACCCTTACTTTACAAGCATTAATTTCACTATCGAGCCCCCGACCCCAGCAATGGCAAGGGGTCAGGCCTCACTCAAGGGCTGGCAAGAATATCTGTTCGCTAGACATTCTTTATGTCCAACCCCTTCTCATGTTAAAAAACTAGAAGCAAGGTGTGCAAAAACAAACTCTAAGAAAAACTGGTTGGACCGCTAGAAACCTACGCCCCAGCGGCTACGGTGTTTCTACTCACCAGCATGATCAGGGTTTTTGTCCCCTCACCCCAAGCTTTAGCCTCCTCCTTCCCTGGAAGGGTTTGATGGGGCCTACCTATAGAATCTCCACCGAGGATAGGCCTGCAGTTGCCCAAGTCGATCGAACGGCTCGGGCCATTGCCTAGAGACGGGTAGGGAAATAGGGTGCTCCACACGAGGTTATTCCAACTCCGTCATGAACGATGGACCCAGACCCCACATGGGCATATTCTGGTAAGAGCTCCTTGAACCCATCACTCGAGCCATCGAGGTAACTTTACCAACCCCCACTTTACTTTTCCAACACATGAACATTCATTCATCCATTCTGATGCATGCATTCATACATTCATTCATACATTCATCCATGCATTCATCTCATACATCCAAGCATTGCATATGCAGTTATTGCATCACAACGCTTCACGTCACGTCACGAAGCGGTAGTCATCTCATTCGACAGAGCGGCGACCGACCGAGGATAGAAGGTGTAGCACCCGATTTTGAAAGACAAAACCAGATACACACTATATATGAGCCCAGGAAGTCAAATCTCACATATAGCCACAAATAAGGGTAATATCAAGAGACAATACTTATTACATAACGTATTAGTAAAAGGAAAATAACCTCAGAGTATAGACAGCAGAAAGTCGACTACGATCTTTAGGCGAAGACTCCAAATCCACAGGGACGACTGACTGATTGACCATAAGCCTAACTCCTCCAAACCAACAATCTGGTACCCATCCGGGATTTTTATCCAAAGTATAGAAAAGTAAAGTAGGCGTAAGTACATGCCATTCTCAGCAACATAACATGGGGTTCATGAGGCTCAAAAGGTTGACACTGGTTTACTGCGATTAGCTTTAATAGGTCATCTTTTTAAGCAAATGAGTGTCAAAGAATTTATCATTCCATAAACGCATGATCAGGTAAACATGAATAATGAATAGCATAAACAATTGATTATTAGCATCATCATTAGCCATTAATGATCATCTATTCCATAAGGGTCCAAGGCCGCTCGTGACCGTGAGCACGGCTGTTATAACAGTTTTACACTCTGCAGAGGTTGTACACTTTCACTGTGAGTCATGATTTACCCTTTCGCCCGATGTAGCTAATCTCTTGACCCACTTCTAAGGAAGGTCGACAGGGTTCACTATGAAGCCTTTCAAAGGTTCGTCTAACAAGTTAGGGCCGCTAGGCGTATGTGGCCCTTCTCTAGGAGTGGCACGCGTGGGCACGCAGCACGGTACACACATCCCAGCAGGAAAGGAAACATACCCTCTTGCGCCATAAAGGTAACCACTAACAAGCTAGAAAAGGTCCTCATACTGAGCTAAAGCCAGATCCATATAGCCCTCACAGTTGTACTGTAAGTCACGGATGATCGCTTATAGATAAGTCCTTAGGGAGAGGAATCTAAAGCATTTAGAAAGTAGCCAAACACTCCAACCCCCTGTTTCCATGTTGCTAAAAATTCATGTTTTAATGTTTATTGCATATACCATTAGTCAAGTTACAAGATCATGGTTTAGTTAAGCACTAGCAAAAACTACCCAATGCAATAACCCAAAGGTATCAAGGTACATGATATCAAATATCTAGGATATCTTTATATTGGCAACAAGGTAGACACACGCAATATGAATTAAGTGATTAAAAGTGAATAGGTAACAAGGATGGTCCCATGCTATACTTGCCTTAAACACTGATCCTTGGGTAAGCTTTAATCTTCAACGTCCTTCTTCTGGATCACCACGTATATCTCACCGACTGGACGTCATCGTAGAACACCACACAAACATTAATATACATACATGCATAGCATACAATTGCATCTATATCAGAACAGTACACCAATCATAGAAAAATAAGTCAAAGAGATTGAAATACGATTCTACGCATCGCTACGAACACACAGTCGTGAGAATCACGCTAATCGGAGCTACGGTTGAAAAGATACAACTACCGAAAGATTTACTTTAAAAACAAAACCATAGACTTCATTTATTTTAATAATTATATAAAACATGTATAAGATATTTTAGAGAAAATACTTAAGTTGAATTAAGTCAACTTATATTTGGTTTTAAAAATCAAAGTGGAATTTATTACATTTTATTTATAAACCTAGTGACATATTTATTATTCAAGTTGGGATTTAAACCATGAAATTCTAGAGATTTTGACATAGAAATTATTGCTACTAATGCGTAGGTCACGTCGTTATGAAACAAACGCAACTTGAACGGACTATTTTAGAGTTAAAATGAATAAGTTATGATTTAAACAAGTTTTCCTATAGTTAAATAATAGATCAAATCTATCCATGAATTTTAAATATTGAAAACATGCCTAACAGTACAATAAACACGTAGAAAACGTAAATACGATCCTAACGCAATTCGAACGAGTCAAATCGGACTTAAAACGCAAAAGTTACGCATGAAATAAGGTGCCTAAACAAATAAAAACAGGATTAATTGTAATTAATTTGAGCTACTACGGACTGCGGGTTGATTCACCAAAACTAGAAGGGCTTTTATGCAAAAAGGTCACGGCTTGACTACGGGTTTGACCCGGCTGCTGACCAGGCCAACACGTGGCAGCACACGATTGGCGCAGTGCACCACGCATGCGGTGGGCGCACTGACGTGGCAGGGTAGGCTGAGTCTATGGATCCACGGTGGACTGGACACTTAACCCTGAAGGGGTATCTAATCCTGACTGTCCATCTAGATCCGAAGGCGCTGGTGTGTGCGGGTGAACCTCCAGCGACTGTACAGCGACACCAGCGAACTCTCCATTGCCGGCGGCGAGGAAGACACGGCGGCGGACATCGGGAGGATGATTCCAGCCATCCCGGGACAAGCCAAGTTTACAGATGCATAGCGCAGGGTCCTGCGAACTCCATGGAGCACGAAACTAGGATGGGGATCATGTCGGAGCGGTGGTCCCATGGCAGCGCCATGGTCGGCGGCTCAGGAGCTTGTAGGTACGGTACTCTAGCGCACTATTTGATGAACGGAGGGCATAAGAAGAACAAGAGGCTCACCACGAGTTGTTAGGAGGGGAGCGCGGCGTCTAGGAAGGCTTCAGAGTGACCGGCGACGGCGACGGTGGCTGGAGAGAGAAGACAAGGCGCGGTGAGGATGAATCCGGGCAAATCAAGGCCAAAACGAGGAATTGACGGTACCTACGGGTGCGGGGGAGTATGGCGGTGCTCCTAGGTACGTCGGCGTCGTCGATTCGACACCGGAGCAGCGGCTATGGGTGGCGGTGGCGAGCTTCGATAGGCGAACGGAGAAAAGGAGGAGGAGGGCATCCGGCTCGGGATTTATAGACGGCGGGCGCTGCGTAGATGGAAGGGGAGTGGGAGACGGGCGGATTTGGCCGCTTGCCTTGTAGGAGCGATGACGTGGTGGCTTGTCGTGCATGGCCACGCCATTGCCGGGAGCAAGAAAGGAAAGGCACGCGAGGAAGAAAGGAAAGGGAAGGGGGCGCGGCGCTGACGGGCGAGACCCGCGGGGCAGTGAGGGAGAAGGGGGCGGCGTGCGGGTGTGGGCGCTGAAGGCTGAGCAGATGGGCATGTGCGGGTGCGGGCATAGGCGTGCAGGGCAGGCCGAGCAGAGCGGGCCGCCCTAGCTCAGCTGCCGAGCACAGTGGGCAGGTGACTTCGCTGTGTGAGGAAGCCGGCAACCATAAAGCTAGGCCAGGCTTGAAGCGGCGCGTCAAGTGAGAAGAAGAAGAAGGAGAAAGGGAGGGCGAGTTGGGACACTAAGCGGGTCGAGCCGAGCAGGTCAAGCTGGGAAGGGGGAGGAAAGAAGGTCGGGCCGGTTCCTGGAGTTGGGCTAAAAAGGAAGGAAGGAGAGAGTTTTTCAAAATCCTTTTCTATTTCCAAATTCTTTTTCTTTTCTTAATTCAAAACAATTTTAAATATGAACCAAATCAAGTATAAATATGACTTAAATACACTTTTTATTTCAAACATAAATGAACCAATTTTGAGTAAGTTTTTCGAAAATAACTTTTTAAGTTCTTTCATTTTCTAATCCCTTTTCAAAAACATTCCAAATTACTTTGGAGTTTGGATCAACACCATTCATCACAATAAATAAAATGCAACAACATGTATGCTCACACATGTTACTACCTTATGATGAATTTTAATTTAATGATTTTTTTATTTTCCTATATTTCATGTGCACAAAAATTCCAATTTAAATCATTTTAACTCTATTTCAAAAGAGGCAATTTTTAGGGTGTTACAGAAGGCCGGCCCGTGAAGGGCTTGAGGCCGCCTTGCGTCAAACAGAGCCAGAGGAGAAAAACTTACATGAGCCCCAGTGGCCTTGCTCGACCCTGCTCAGAAGCGGATAGGGACATCTAGACCTTTCTCGTTCGATCCCAACCTCAAACCAAGCCCATAGAATCTCCATCGATGAGAGGCTAGTGGGCCACCCAAGCCAATCGAACGGCTCAGGCATCTGTGGGGAGACGGGTTAAGGAGCAGTGGAATGCCACATGAGGGCCATGCCAACCCCGTCAGCGAATGACAGACCCGGATTCCACTCAAAGATGCCCATTAGCGAGCTCACCGAGCGCGACACTCGAGCTATCAAGGCAAGTGTCGTTTGCTTAGCCCCTTCGGTTGCAAAACCAAGGATGGGGTGACGCATGAAATCTGGCCGACCCCTACCGACCGCCACGGGGCTCGAGGGCTTGAGCCGCCTGACCTGAAATCAGGAGACCAAGGTTCGAAGGCCACCCACGAAGGGCCCGAGGCCGCCTCGCGTCAAATAGAGATAGGGGAGAAAACATAGATGAGCCCCAGGTGGCCTTCACCCACCCACTTGGAAGTGGATAGGTCATCTCAATCTTCTCATTCGATCCTAACCTTGAGCCGAGCCCACAGAATCACCACTGAGGGGAGGCCATCGGGTCACCGGAGCCGCTCTCCAGAATGGCTCGGGCATCTACCGGGAGGCGGGTTAAGGAGCAGTGGAATGCCACTCAAGGGCCATGCCGACCCTATCACAAATGATGGACCCAGATTCCACTTGAACATGCCCGTTAGTGAGCTCACCAAGCGCGTCACTCGAGCCATCAAGGCAAGTGACGTAAGCTCAACCCCTCCGGTTGTGGAAATTGCAGATGGGGCGACGATCATAAAGATGAGATGACCCTCGACTAGACCCCTGCTATGCGCAGGGGCTCAAGAAAAGTAGGACTCGCATGGAGACCGAACACTCGGTCATAGAACAATGGCTCAGATCCTAGGGAGGGGTATGCATGAAAATAAGAGATGCTTTTCTCCTATTAGTTTCGCTTATCCTTTTCTCGATCTTTAGTGACACTCAGGAGCTGGTAAGGATATATATACACCCTTTCTAAAATAGTCGCCGTGCCCAACCTCTTCCTCATGTTAAACCTAGTGGCAAGGACCATGGAAATGAATGACTGAGCAAGGCTGGTCGGACTGAGAGACCTATGCCTCGATGGCTATAGCATCTTTGCTCACCAACATGATTAGAGTTTTTGTCCTATACCTCGAGCTCTACGGTCTTAACAAATGGAAGGGTCAGAATGCATCAACCCCTTTTCACACATAAAAAGGGAGGAAAAACAAATCCATTCGCACCAAAACAAAGGAACAAACTTGGTCAAATGAAACAAAATGACAAGTTTGTTTAAAGCGATACGCAAAGGTCGGCACCTGTCCTCTGATTATAAGAATGATTGACCTATCAAACTAACTAAACTCTCTGGGGGAGAACTATGCTCTCTATCCTATCCGCTAGGTCCTGCGAAAAGGGAGCCACCGCTGCTTCCATCTCCTCTAGCTCGTGGGCCTCATAGCCAGGCACAAAGCCATGGCTCATCATCTCTAGGTCGATGCAGTCCCCATAATGAGAATGAGCAATCGCGAAGGATTGATTCACCCTGGCGTGAAGAGCACTTCTCTCAAGCTGGCGCACCCGCACAGAGATCTCAATAGCATGGGCCATGAGCGAGCTGGTCCCCTCTGACCGCACCACCTCAAGGTCATCGCAGACCACTCCGAGGGCAGCGCTTAGGATACCGAGCTCATTGCTCTCCGCCTAAAGATTCCTCCTTGCCTCGATGAGGTCCACGGCTAGCTCGATAGAAATGCTCTTGGCCTCTAGCTTCTAGGCCGTCGTATTTCTGAGCTCAGCATGGAGGGAGCTGACCTTCTGCTATGCGCCATCGCGCTCTTGGCAGGCCTGGTCATGCTCTTGGATGGCCTGGTCCCTCTCCTTGCGAGCCGCGCCATGCTCCAAGCGGAGTCTTTCCATGATTTGGAGCAGCTCATCCCGCTCCTTGCATAGCCACAAGATCGCCGTGGCATCCAGGCTCACCCTCTTCTCTAGAGCTACGAGCTTCTCCTCGGCCCCTAGCTTTAGCTCCCTTTCCTTCTCAACCTTGGCCAGAATGTCGAAGATCTTCTGGCGGGCCTCGGCATCCCTCTGGAGCAGCTCGTCCTGCTCCGTCCTAACCTTGGTGGCCTCCTTGTCGTCCCTCCATGACCTCGCCAACAGGGCCTTGAATGCCCTCTCGGCCTCGTCAGCATGCCGATGGGCCTCAGCCACCCATGACCGAAGACTGCCCGCCTCCTCAGCAAGGAGAGTCAGCTCAGCCACCTTCTACTAGGCAACAGCAAGCTAAGTCATCACCTCCTGGACAGCCGCGCCTCCTCGATGAGGAAGTCCTAGATTTCCTTCTGTTCACAAAGGAACCGTGACTTCCCCCAACTACTGAGCGATGAGGGACTAAAAGAAGACGATGGTCAGAATACAAAAGTATGTGGAGAAAGGAAAGGGCAAGAAGCAGGATCAAGCAAATACCCAGCTAGCAGGAATGACAACGTCGGCCAAGGCACCCCGAGCATGGCCTAGGGCTTCGAGTACGGACGCAACTCCCACGTCCAGGCTCTCCCATTCCATGCTCTCGGCGGCGTCGTTGAGGGTGAAGAGTGCCGATGTCGGGTCCTGTAGATTTGTCCACCGGAGCAGGGGCTCGCCCCATGTAGGTGAGTCACCGCCCACCGACGTCAGGGCCAAAGAGACGACTCCCCGCTGGCTCCAAGCAATGCCGAGCCCTCTCGCCATGATGTTCTCACCGGGACACCACCTCCGGTGATAGAAGGGGTCGACGATACGGGCGTCGACCTCTCTCCTAGCACCATGACGTCCGAGGACCCCTCGGCCACATCCCCCTCCGTTTGGCCCATGCCAGACTCCGTCGCCTAGGCTGCCGACGGTGCAGGTTGCGCTGGTACCTCAGGCACCACCACGATAGCGCCCAGCTATGACCCACTTGCCACAGCCGCCACCACCTCCACCTACATTGGTGGGGTCATGACCAGCTACGTTGCACCTACCATGGTCGGCACCATGAGCGTGGTCGATAGCCTAGTCTGCCCCATCGTTGGCAGTGGTGTCACCGCCATGACCGGCTGCTCGGCAACCTCCGAAGGTGCCCCTTGGGCCCCCATGTCCGCCCATCCCACCGAGGGCACGTGCACCACCATGGGCAGCGCCTATCCAACCAGAGATGTGGTCGCAATGGCACCGCTCCCACCCAAAACAGGTGTGGCACCAGCCGACGGCTGCCGCATCGCTTGAGGGAAACGCTCTTCTTTGGCGCCAGAGCCAAAGGATTACGCTGCCTCCCGACGCTGCAAGAAACGAAAAACATAAGTCACGATTAAATCCACCCAAAATAGAGAAAGCAGGGGACCTGATAACTTATCTCAGCGCTGTCGGGTGGCATATACGTTTGGGGGGCAAACCCCCCGACCTCTGCTCTACCTCGTCGGGGCAAGGCCGCTTCAAGCCCGCTCCTTGCTCTAGGGCAGAGGGGCTCACTCCCCTTGACTCTTGGGGCATGGTAGCGGAGATGCCGATGGTAGAGCCGCCCACCCTGATTGACTCTGAGGGAGGCCAATGGTATGTCCCACCTCCATCGGCTCCCCGGACGTACCCTCCCCTCCTTGGAATAGAAAAGGTCCTGACTCCTGCAAGGGTGAACCACTACCTGTCAGCGCATCTTCATTCTCTAGGATGCCCTACTCGACATCATCGGCTACCTCATCATCATCGCCATCATCATCGTTGTTGTCGCTGTCGGTGTCCTCCCCCCGTTCCTGTGCTTGCAGCTTCCGCTGCCTTTTCCTCCTCTTGTCGTCCTTTGCCTTCCTCAGCCGCTTGCCCTTAGCGCATTCACCGCCCTCACAAATGAATCCCTAGCAATGGAGCTGGGTGATCCATGAAGATGAGGTCCCTCGGCTGGTCCCGTCATCCTCAAAGTTAGTATCAAGAGGTCAGGAAATCAACTGAAGGAATGACGCGAAAAGGGGAAACTTACAAAGATGACATGGCCGGGCTCCGACCGCATCGGAGGATGCCCGGCACTAGATAAATGAAGTCAAGGGGGCACCCATGTCATCCCATGAAGGCTCCATCGCCTCTTTGATGCGTTGCGCGATCTCAGAGTTGTAGAGCGCCCCCTCGGTAAGCGTCGTTCCATTGAACGATGCCTCGGGTGCCATCGCGATATAGGGGGAGCACGCGTGTCATCAACAACGCCACCCTCCTTGTGTGGTAGGCCCCGATGATGCTCTACCCCTTCAGGCCGCTCTCCTTTAGGATGAGGATGGCGGTGATGTGATCCTGGATCTTCTTCTTGTCCTTTTCCAGGATGCCCCACTTCCTCCATGACTCTGAGGCCTCCTCGATCAGGCGCCCGATGAACCTCGGCGGGCGAGCGATGGCATCGTTCTTGAGGTAGAACCACTGCGAGTGCCACACCTTGTTGGATGTCGATAGCCGCATCGACGGGTACTCACTGACCTGATTGTTCCATAGCTAGATGCCGGCGCACCCCATCGACATGTGTAGCTCCTACCTGCCACTTTTCTCCCTCTTCTTCTAGAGGGTGATGGCAAAGAAGTACCTCCAGAGATCGAAGTTGGGGCTGATCCCTAGGAATCCCTCGCACAGAGCGACAAATGCCGCCATGTGCTGGATCCCGTTGGGATTGAGGTGCTGCAACTCAATCTTGTAGTAGTGCAACAGCCCTCGAAGAAACCTGTGGGAGAGGGTAGCGAACCCGCACTCATGGAAGTGCGTGAATGACACCATGTAGCCATTAGGTGGCGACGACAGATCCTCCTCACCGGGCAGCAGCCACTCCTCGGCCGAGGTCTCACGAGCGAAGAAGGCCACGATGGATGAGGCCCTCCATGCGCTGGAAGGTGGTGTTAGAGTGGCACCATGGATCCATTGGAAGATGGGGGCAGGTGGATGCAAGCCCGACGGTGGCAAGGACGTGGATGCAGGAATCCTAGGTGATTGGCGGCGGCGGTTGCAGATGCGAAGGCAAGAAGGCAAGGTATAAAACCCAGGGGGCAAACCCTCTGGTTTTATAGGGACAATGGGCATGTGGAAACTAGTTGCCCGCCTAGATCCCCACACCTGCCACGATCTACCACAACGTCACACCGCGGGATATGCGCACGCAATCCCTATCCGTTCCCTTGAAAAACTCGCCGGATGTTTTGTCCCTCCGGACGGGTCACGACTCATCACAAGTGAGAGGAATACGGATCTAAAACACCTCAACGACCCATTTGGGCCTAGGAGCTCAAGGGTTGGCCCATCGATAGGTTTGACAACCGCTCTGAGCACCTTCAAGGTAAGGAAATAGAAAGGGATGGGTCCGCTAGCGACCAGCACCCAGGCTCACAAGCATTGTGGGCATCCTAGCAAATGTTTGAGTCTCAGCCAGATACGATCCATGGTATTTTTCCTAAGGAAGATGGAGAGCCCTCGGGACCGATCGAACGGACCCAAGAACTATATGGATTGACCACTGAGAATCTAGAGTCAGTCACCAGCTGGCCCTAGCCGGATCCCCACGAACGGGTTACTGGGGCCCCAATTAGGAAAGACCTTTTCCAACCCACCAAATCTCATGGCCATACCCACGAAGGGTCCAGTCTCGACAAAAGGGAACCACCGTTCCCAGGTTACGCCATGGGCTATAAAAGAAGACCAAAGCTCTCAGAGTCCTCCCGTTCAGAAAAGCCTCCAAAGAAGTATTATACTTCTCCAAAGGCTTGGGGGCTACTGTCGGGGACCAGTACTAGGGTACTCGAAGAGGAGGGGATAATGATCATTATACGTTAATCCATCTTGGTAGTCAAGGGTGCGACAACAGCTCCAACCGACAACGAGGTCGCGGGCTCTGCCTTCGCTGACCCCAAGGTCGTGCGATCCGCCTCGCCCGACCTCTGGGGGCGAGCTTTGCCTCGCCCGACACCGAGGCCATGGGCTCCGCTAAACCTGACCCCAAGGTCGTGCGATCTGCCTTGCCTGACCTCTGGGGATGGACTCTGCCTCGCCCGACCTCTAGCCGCGGGCTCCGCCTTGCCCGACCCCAAGGTCGTGCGATCCGCCTCGCCTGACCTCTGGAGGCAGGCTCCACCTCGATTGACACCGAGGCCGAGGGCTCTGCGTCACCCAACATCTGTGGATAGGCTCTGCCTCGCCCGACACCGAGGCCATGGGCTCCGCCTCGCCCGACACCGAGGTCGCGGGCTCTGTCTCACCCGACCTCTAAGGGCGAGCTCCGCCTCGCCCGACCACCGAGGGCGGGCTCCGCCTCGCCCGACGTCTGAGGGCTGGCTCCTCCTCACTCGATGTCAGAGGGTGGGCTCCACCTCGCCCAACGTTTGAGGGCGTGCTTCGCCTCGCCCGATCCCTCGGGTAGGCTTGGCTCCTAACAGAAGCTCACGCCGTCGCCAACCACTACGGGCCAGAAAGTACAACCCAAGGTCAAACTTCTGGCATCGTGCGGGGAGAGGTCACGTCTCAACACGACCCATCCCCGCAACATGTCATTCCAGGGAACTCACATCACCCACAGGGATGGACGCGTGGTCACTATGCTGCCTAATCCCTGTACGGCCGCTGATTAGCACGCTGGTTTGCCGCGCCGTCCGCTGGGGCGGAGTGGGACATCATGACCCACTGACAATGGCAGGGCATGGCATCATCGGTGGACAGGCGCCCGGTGTGGAGCTGTCCCTATCACCCCCTGCCGTGTTAGTGGGACCCGCACAAAGGAAAAGAAAGGCCCGGCGACCCTGAAGGACTTCCTCTCTCTCTCGTTCTCCTTTTTTCTCCCGCGTTGTAACCCGTGCTTTCCCTTGGCCTATAAAAGGAAAAATAGGGTACCCCACTAAGGGGCATCATATCAAAACCACTAGCATCGAACCTTGAACACATAGCCGAGCAGCGACTAAGCTCTCGGTACCCATTCATTCTTTCCACTAGAGACTTGAGACCGATCCCTCTCTTGCTCGTTTGTAACCCCTAATATGAACTTTTTAGTGCTAGTAACACGAGCAGCAGCAACTGAACTGGACGTAGGGACATTCCGCCCAAACCAGTATAAACCTTGTGTCCTCTTAGCACACCATCCGAGCTAGACACGCAATATTAGAAATTTACTCGTTGGTGTTTACTCAAAACACCGACACTATTCATAATTCATGTTTACCTGATCATGTGTTTATATGGGCTTATGAATAAACTTGTTGCCACCCAATTGCTAAAAGATGATTCATTAAAAGCTAATCGCAGTTAAACCGGTGTCAGCCTTTTGAGCCTCATGAACTCCATGTTATATTTGTTGAGTACGACATGTACTTATGCTTGCTTTACTTTTTAAATCTTTGAGAAAATCCTGGATGGGTACCAGATTGCTAGAATTTGGAGGAATTAGACTTGTGATCAACCAGCCAGTTGTCTCTATGTAATTAGTCTTCTCCCTGAAGATCGGAGTTGTCTTTCCGCTGTTTGGTATCTAAGGTTACATCTTTTATACTAAGTATGTTATATATTGATCATTGTCTTTCGATATTACCCTTATTTATAGCTATATATGATATTTGACTTCTTAGGCTAACATATAGTGTGTATCTGGTTTTGATCTTAAAAACGGGTGCTACATGTATGAACAAGAAAAGACAATTCGTAAAGTGAATAAGCACTCAAATTGTTCAATAAATAAAATATGGCAAACTTGAAGCTTGTGTTCAATATCTTTTTGTGGAAGCAATGGCGTTCATATATTCCTTCTTTTTTTCTCCAAAAGTATCCTTCAATATCAATATATCACAATCTAATGTCCGAGCTCACGAGTACTCATTTTTTTTATAATTCAAACCAACAATCAAATTTTCTTGTTAAACAAATATACAAAAAAATCACAATGTTGTCACCAAGTGTTCTAACTTGGACGGGTTTAACCACATTTTCTTGCTTTTGTCAAAATAATCAAAATCTAATCCACAAACAAATTGATCCACGGACGACACCATTGTGGTAAAGATCGTAATGCCAAAGAAATCATTGTCCCCAAATCATAGGGCGAGGCTACACCTAAAATTGATTTTCAAAAGTGTAAAAAAGTATATCCGGTAAAATTGTAACAATAGAATACGACCCTAATCAAAATGCACGCATTTGTCCCACATGCTATGGGGATGGTGAGAAGAGATATTTTACATGATTACATACTAGAGTTACTATAATTAGAGATACTATTGCTTCTTGTACAAAAGTCTCTATACTAATGGAAAATACCCTACATTTGAGTCTAAGCTCCTTCTTGGATACAACTGACCAAGAGATTTTTATCATTCCTTCAAGATACCAAGAGGTTCAAAAAGAAAAGAAAATCATATAGATGAGATCTGCTCCGTTCTTCGTGTTACTCAATGGATCGCTATTCAAATGCTCAAAATTCCAATACATGCAACTATGCAAGCATTGTCCAAGGCACGTAGCTGCTATGTGTTCAGGCGACTAGCTAGGCTCATGAAAAAAAGGTAATCTCATCTCCCTCAATTATTTACAAGTCCAATTTGCCTCCCTTAATCAGGAAACTAGATTTTTAGACACATCTAACTTTTGAAACCATCCAATTTATCTCCTTGAACAGTTTTGAAGCGGTTTTGGCTGATATGATGCCACGTTAGTCGTCCTACTTTGCGCCATGTTAGCCACAAGAAAGATAAATCGGACTTTCACAATAGTTAGGGAATCTATAATTCATCATATGAAGTTCTAGAAATAACTTTTCAAAAAATATCCAAGTTTTTAGTAAATATACATTTAAAAATACTAAAATTTGATTTATTATTAAAAAATCTATAGAAAATTTGTTTTAACTCAGAAAAATATGAAACTAGTTTCACATTTTTACAAAATCATGCTCTATTTTCTATGAGCTAGGCACCTTAATATAGAGCATGATTTTAGAAAACGTGTGAAGTTTGGCTTCCTGAGCATGTCTAAACTGTCTTTCTGCTTGATCATGTGCTCTTGGTAAGTACACAAACCTACGACGATGACATTGTGTCCATCTAGATGTTGCTTGCCAAGTCGCAGATGTTGGATTGAGAGTCTAAGAAGTCGCATGTCGGCTACCACTGATGGTCCAATGAGTCTGCACAAGTCATTGTTATGATGTCTCCTGGAGAAGATAGTGATGCTACAAAGTTAAAGCACATCATGCATGTTCTTAAAATGAAATCAGAACTTGAATAAATATTTTATTTTAAACTTCCCGTGCATGTCTCGATATATAAGCAATGCATGTTGTTAAGCTAAGGGAAAACAGTTTTACAATCTACAAGGATTTGTCTTAGCCTGCATCCTCAATTTCATATTTGACTTGGTTTCAGATTTTTGGGAGACCATATAAGGTTCAAATAATTGCAAGGAACAAAAACACAGAGCATGGCTTTAGAAAAAAAAAACATGAAACTGGTTTGATGTTTTCTAAGTTAAAACAAATTTCTATTAAGTCGGTTTTAGTATTTAAAATGCATATTTATTCTAGGATAATATTTGGATAATTTTTTGAAGAATTATTTCTATACTTTTTGGATAAAGTCTCATTAACACCATGAACTATCGCAAAGACCGATTTACCGCATTCGTGACTGGCGTGGCGCCACATCAGCCAAAACTGCGCAGATAGATAAATTGGATGGTTTGGTGGAGTCTAAAAATCTAGTTTTCTGATTGATGGAGAAAAAAATCAAACTTGCCCAATAGTTGGGGGAGAACAAATGATTTTTTTTTTCAAGAAGGCCCCCTCCATTCTAAAAGGCTGTTTGGAATTTTGGATCCCATGGCTAAACATTAGCCCATCTTAAGATAATGGATTAAAATGAGCTATATGGGCTAATTGTTAGCCTATTTGACGTCCAAAGCTCAGTGCTAATTGTTAGCCTATAGTATCCAAAAATATAAATCATTTTAGCTTTATTCTAAATGATTTTTTAGCTATGATTAGATTTATAGAAAACCATACTAATATCTAGAATATCAAATAAATGCACTATCAAAATATATTTCATGGCTGGATGTTGTATATTTTTCTATAAAATCAAAATTAGAGAAATTGGATTTATAACAAAACTAAAACAACAGTAATACTACATAGCACAGTAGACCATGCAGTTTCTGATTTTATCCACTCCATAAAATAGTAAATGAAGAATATTGACTGCGAGAGATGATGCACAGCAGCACAGGGCATAGAGAACATGCGCTCACTCACATGTCGCAAGTCACGAGCATTCACAAGTAGAGGGTTCGAGTGCTTGCAACAAACAATTAGCTCTGTCCGGTCGCCTTCTTGTTGACTTTTCTTCTTCTTATTACCAACACAAGGAATTTTCTTGGCGGGTACAAGTATACAACCAGCGCAGTTGAGCTCCACGACTCCGTCCATGTCGCTCTTATACGAAGGAATGCGGGAGTCCGAGAGCGAGACCGTCCATTTCGCACATGGCCCTTCTGGCTTCCTCCGTTCCCTGCAACCAACCATACGTTCCATTCCATGTCCATCGTCGTCTCCGTCCCGGCGTCCCCTAGCTCCCTACGTTTCTGCCGAAGCCATAAACCAGTTGACCTCTCCTCCTCTTATTCAGACGTTGTTTCATGCCGACCACCGCCACGTCGGCACCTCCCTCCATGTCGCACGTTGCGATGTAGCTTGCATACGGAATAATGCGGGACTGCCACACCAGCACGTCAAACCGCTTCTCGCCGCGGATCATCGTCACCTTCGGGAGCTCGCTCTGTGCCATGCCCGTCGACTTACGCCTGCCGTAGAACACACACGGAGCGTTAGGCGCGTCCTTCACCGGCACGCTGGGGTAGTAATACCCGGTCTTCTCCTCCGGACGACGAGGTCCCCCAGCGGCGGCACCGAGCTGCAGCTCCGTCACTCTCACTCCAGCGGACACCTTCAGCACGCGGCGCCAGGAGCATACCGTGGAGAAAAGCAAGATCAAAATAATTAGCAAAAAAATCCCCTCACTTTAGTTTGAATCCAAACAAATCCAAAAATCAATTTTGACCAAACCAAAGTTAAACGAAGATACCTTTGGACAAAGTTCACCTAGTTCATCTTAGGGGAAAAACATACATGCTCCCTTGGAATGGATATTTTTTCCTGTCTCGTACCTTTTCCTATAAAAATGACTGATTTTCGTGAATTTTTTAAATGATTCTTATAAAATTTATGTGTTCTAAACATGCATACCGTGGAGAATGGCAGAAATGAATGGATGACTCCGTCTCCTTCTGTGACGATGACTTTACCTTGGGGACAGGCTGGACTCAGGGCTAGACGGACAGTCTGGGTCCAAGCGTGGCCCAGATATAAAATAATTAGCAAAAAATTACTTACCTTAATTGACTGCTTTAAAATCCGTGGAAATCTTTGAGGGAGGAGTATAATTATGTGCCCATATATGCAATTATTTATCACATTAATCCTACCAGCTTACTATTTCCTGCCCTGTGAATTTCTGTCATTCATCAAACGTGCATCGGATCATGGCATGTGTAAAATCTTGGTTGAGATCACCGTTGGAGAATTGGAGTTCTTTGTCAGATGTGTACATGACTGATTTCAGATTTTTTGTCTGGGTAATACGGGATCGCAATGATTCTTAGGATTTCTAGGAGATATTCACAAGAATTTTATCTCTGAACATCAGCATAGCTAAGCAAAATTCATATGGTCACATCCTTACCAATGGAATCCAAAGGTTCTCATGGAATCATTATTCAGCTTTGTGCAAATTTATTTAACAACCTCCAACTGGCAGTGATCAACTTCTGGCCGGCTAGGTGAGTTTCCAATAGCTTTTACCTGTTTCTTCAATTATTCACTCATGGAATCATTATTCAGTTTCGTAAAAAAATAAACAACCTCCATCTGATAGTGAGCTGAGATTCCAATAGTTCTAACATCTTTCTTGAATTATTCAAATTTCCCTTTTCAGTTCAGTTTACCATATAGCAAGTGATTAAACTATTGTGCATCTTGGTATTACTTTTTTGTTTTCGCTCACTATCAGTGTTGAACAGTAAACAATTGACGAGTTGTCTCCTTCACATAATCAAGACTTGTAGGAGCACTGATTGATGAGGACACAAACTTGCCAGACGATCATTGCAGAAGGCAACGGTGATGTCGCATCGCTACTTATAGCCTACTCTAAGTCTAGGTGCTGATCTGAGTCGCAAAATTAGTCACCATGTAGTTGAAAGTTTGGATGGGTGCCCTCTCTAGGCTTGTCTAAGCGTCGTGTTGCGGACACCACAGCTGCTATGCTGCTCGCGTAGCGGCTTGGTGCATATTGTAACGTTTTACACTCCTCTTAATGAAAAACGCGTAAACCGACGTGTTCTAAAAAAAAAAACGATGAGGACACAAAGACTATTTTTTATACCAATGCAATTATAGAAAGACCGGCTCATGTCAGATATGTATATGAAAGACTAGTTTTCCTTACTTTTTGTATCATAAATTCAGTTTGTTCCCACGAAGATTCAAATAAACATGCATGTGTGTGGATTGTGCTTTTGTTATTTCTCAATCCATGAACCATGCTTCTTAATAGCGTTATAAAATTACCGCAGCAATGCACACAGTATCATCTGATATACTTAAATGTTCATATAAGTCGACATTATTTAGGAACAAATGCATTTAAAAAATCGCTTTAGTCTTATACTATAATAAATAAGTAAATTAATCAAATACGATTGGCTTCGAGGATTTCTTGCATGACCCGCTTGAGCGCCCAGTCCTCTGTCACAATAGTACCGTGCTCAGCCCCATGAAGTTTGATGGACTTGTACAGCTTGTTCTGCTCCGGCTGCCGACGCATCTTCTCGTCGAACGCCAACATGCTGATCAAATTGATGGTATTGTCTCCGTCGCCATACGCTATTTCGGGTTCCGCGTCGAAGTCGCCGTCCCAGTAAACCAGCTGCTCCGGCGTGTCGTTATTGCCTACTCCGTTGATGCACGTCGTCGGCACCATGGGGGCCTGGAAGGAGCTCATCTTCGGGACCGCTCGTCTCGTGAAAGGCTCCACGCCGGCGCCGAAGCCGATGTCGGCCAGGAGGTCCTCCACGTCGTAGGCGGAGTAGTTCCTCCGCGCGGTGACCACGAGCGGCCTGTCCCCGAACACCGCCGGGGACGGGAAGCTGACGATGGAGGACTCGAAGCTCCTCCACATGGGCCTCAGAGTCAGCGCGAGCTGGGTGACCGTGGGGATGTACATCAGGTCGGACCCGGAGACGAAGTACTGCAGCGTCTGCACGAGCCCTTCCGCCAGCACCGGAGCGACGAGGATAAGGTGCTTGATGTACCTGTCTCGCCACGACATGGGCGTGCTCCGCACGAACTCCAGCGCCACCATCCCCCCGAAGCTGTGCCCGAAGAGGATCACCTTCTTGTTCTCGTTCTTCTCGCTCGCGTCCTCGATGAGCCTCGTCAGCCGCCGGAAGTAGCGCGAGAAGACCTCCGATGACTGGCCGGGCACCGGCGGGGCGTAGCGGAGGTCGTACTGGGCGGCGAACAGGGTGTCACCGTCGCGGTACCCGGCCTTTTCGAGCTCGTGTCGAAGGACCTCAAAGCACCAGGTCGTGTGCTCCGGGTTCCTCTGGAAGCCTCGGGAGGAGCCGAAGACGCGCACGCGCGTCTCGACGCCGGGGAGGTTCCGGTAGTCGTTGGCGGCGGGGTCGTAGACGAGGGTCATCTGCTCGATGAAGCACTGCACGTAGTGGTGCACGGGCAGGTCGGAGCAGTTGGCCCAGAGCCCGAACCAGCCCTTCCCCTTCATCGCGCCGCACCGCGGAACGGAGGGGCGGTAGGCGTCCGTGAGCCGCGTCTCCAGCTCGCTGCAGGTCAGCCCGGGAACCAGCACCAGCGGGTGGAGGAGGACCTCGCCGCCGCCGGTCGTTGTTCCGCCGCCGTTGGCAGCACCCTCCGACGGCTGGTGGTCGATCGTCGTCGTTGGCGAGAGGAGCTCCCGGAGGCCAGTGCGGAGCAGGAGGAGGAGGAGAGGCGCCACAACCTGGAGAATCCTCGCCATGATGTTGCAGGCCGGCTGTGTGCCTGTGCCTGTGGCCTGTGGGTAACGTAACCACGTTGGCACTCCTCAGTGCAGTGCACTCTAGTCGGTCACGTTGGTACGTTCCTAGTGCAGGGAGATGGATGTGGAGAATAATAATAAGAAAAAAGGACGGTAACGTGAAGCACGCCGTCTCCTTCTGTTTCCATCCCTTTCGTGAAAAATTTCAACACTGTTGATTGACTTCTACCGGTAGATCTTCACGACGCGTTTTTCCTATCTCCGGGCGCTCCTCCGGGTCCGCACCACCGAACGAGAGGGCTTTGAATAGGTACCAGAGCTTCTCCCGGCACGGCGCCCGCAACCTGAGCGGCGGAACTGTACCTAGCGCCGAGTGCCTCTCCGTCCTGCTGATGATTATGATCTTGCTCTCCCCGTGCGCGCGGCGGCGCATGGACGAGCGGAACCTTCTCTCCTCGCCCCCATCGCCGCCGGCGAGGTCAATCACGAATATTGCAGCGGAAGCGGAGTCTATCAAGCCTTGATGATGACCATGGTCGTCATGGCTCTGTAGATCAAGATCGTCACTTGTTAGATGATGAATCTTGGCGAAGTGATCTCGCACCCTGTCATCGACACAGCCACACAGGCATGCTCGACCAGCGTCCGCTTCCCAACCTCGTGAGGGCCAATGATCGGGAGGACATCGAAATCTTGCGCAGGCTGTAGCAGAAAGCCGATGATCTGCTCCTTCTCCATCTGCCGGCCAAACATGCACCTCTCCATGAACAGGTAGGCGCAGTACGTCTGGCGGTTGAGGCGGGGGCAGGCACCGAGGAGCACGACGAACTCCTCCTTCATGTCGCTCAACGCAGCTTCAATGGTGTTCAGCACGGCGGAGATGACCTGCCCGCCCGTGCGAGTGCGACCACTCTCTCCAGGCGCTCAGCCAAGCCGGCGGGTGACCGGCTCGCCATGGCATGTGATCCTCTGCAGGGATCCACGGCTCGCCTCATGAAGGCGTCGAGCACGTAGGAGCCTCGGCACATCTCTCCCCTCAGCTGGTTGAGCTGCAGCAGCATCGCCCGGTTGGTGACCTGCCGCGCCTTGGCCTCCTCGACGACGACGCGGGCTCGTAGCAGCGCACGCTGCAGCCTGACAACGTCGTCATCGGTGGAGCCAGCCTCCTGGAACTTGCTTATGAGGAAGGAGACCAGCCGGCCGACGATGTCGCTTGCGACTGCAGACAGCAGCACCTCCATTGCCAATGGCCCTCCTACCTAGGCCCCTCAAGTCCTCAACCCCGTGATTGACTGAACAGCAATGAACGTGTGAACGCGGATGGACCCAGCTCTGGAATTTTATTTGTTCTGGATTGTGTGTGAATTTTCGGTTACGATGCTACAGCCCACAGGTCACTCACCGTCCCCGAGTCCACCGTGTCGAAGACGCCGACGACACGTACAAAAAAAAAAGGATTGTCACTCACCGTGTTGAAGTCGCCAATGAAAAATATTAGCATCGTATGTAAGGGTCTATATATGGGACAGCTCCAACACTGAAAAAATGAAGAGAGAATTCATTTATTGCCACTAAAATCTATAGCAATTTCTTCATTGCTGAAAGGATCAAGATGCCCAAGAGAAGGGTGAATTAGGCTAATTCTAAATTTTCTTGCAATAATCAAATCCTACGGATAGCCCAATTAACCACTTGTTCCTAGAAAAAGTGTTTCTATCAAATCAACGCACAAAAGACTTGCAACCTATGTTCCAAACTTATTCTAGCATAGCAATTCTATGAATGTAAAGATGAGTATTGAATTGCTCAAAGTAAATACTTAAAATAAATGCTCAAAGTAAATGGAGAGAGGAACGCGACGATGTTTTGCCGAGGTATCGGAGAGTCGCCACTCTCCACTAGTCCTCGTTGAAGCACCCGCGCAAGGGTGTAGCTCCCCCTTGATCCGCGCAAGGATCAAGTGCTCTCTACGGGTTGATTCTTCAACACTCCGTCGCGGCGAATCACCCAAAACCGCTCACAACTTGAGTTGGGTCACCCACAAGCTCCGCCGGGTGATCACCAAGCTCCCAATCACCACTAAGCCGTCTAGGTGATGGAGATCACCAAGAGTAACAAGCACGAACTCTCACTTGACCACGCGAAGCCTAATGAGAAGATGGATGCACACTTGTCTACTCTTGATTCACTAATGAGGTTTCACTCTTGAATTCTCAAATCACAAACACCTCACGAGGACCTTGCTCTTCTTGGCACTCACAAACGTGTTTCTCAGCTGTTGGAATGAGCAAAAGTAACTCCATACACGAGTGGAGCTTCTATTTATAAGGCAGCATGAAAAACGAACCGTTATGAGCTTCTGCGGGATGACCGGACGCTCCGATCGTATTGACCGGACGCTCCGGTCAGTTCAATCCGCGCAACAGTTTCCAAGTGATGACCGGACGCTGTCAGGGTCCGGTCAGCACTGACCGGACACGTCCGGTCACTCTTGGATGCTTACTGTAATCGACTGGACGCTGGATACTCAGGGTCCGGTCACCACTGACCGGACGCGTCCGGTTACACTTTCTCAAGTCAGGACCCTTACTGGAGTTGACCGGACGCTGGCCCTCAGCGTCCGGTCACATTGACCTTCCAGCGTCCGGTCACACCAGACTTGATCTCCTCGGTCAAATGAACTGACCGGACCCTGCGGCCAGCGTCCGGTCGCACCGGAGCCAGCGTCCGGTCAGTATTTGACCCTTCATTCACTTCCAACTCTCAATCATATGAGAATGAAGTTTGCTCCAAGGGATCTTAAGCATTCATAGGAGCTACCTAGAGCTAGTTTTAACAAGTGTGCACCACACCTAACTCACTAGACTCAACTAGGTCAAGCTACCCGTTCATACCCCCCTTAATAGTACGGCCAAAGGAAAAAAACAAAGTCCTAAACTATTCTAAATATCTCTTCAACTCCAATCGACACTTAGAACTAGTCATCCTTAACCTTGTCGTTAATCCTTTGAAAACCGAAACGATTTCCATCGTAGGGGCATAACAGCCTCGATTGCCCAATCGATCTCCATTACCATGACCTAACTTTATATGCCTCTGCAAAACACACGTTAGTCATAGTAATCTTGTATTGACATTAATCACCGAAATCCAACTAGGGGCCTAGATGCTTTCAATTGCCATCCAAAATTATAGACTTCCCTCATTACCATCTATCTGAAAATTTTGATCCCCTCATTGCCATTGCCGTTACATGGTTACGTATTATTTTCCTGGCTGCCATCTATATATATGTTCTTCCCTTCACTGCTATTGATGAAACGGAACGGCGTTCCCTTGTTCCCCAGCTAGACCTGTTCACGGTTTGTCAACCAAACCGTCATCACTGGTTCTATACGGGTTGTGGATTGGATTACTTTAGCACACATTTGTTCAGATTCATTGCAAGTCCGCGGCTGCCCGCCCAGCATAGCGAGGTGCATGTGCTATGTGGCCGAGGCTTGGTCGTTGTTGCTGTTGGCCACGTAGCACACTGCGCCGCTGCCTAGAATTTGAAAGAGGACAATATGTGCGCGAAACTTTTTTTGTTTTTTTTTCAGCCAGGGCTTATTAGTCAGCCAACATTATTTTTCTCTCACAACAAACCAATATCCGCCAGACTTATCAGTCCAGAAACCGTTAGAACTCTGACATGATCCCACAAAAACGATGCAAAGCAAGCACTGGCGTCGACTTCGGTATCCACGCCGACATTAACCACCTAGACGCATGAGCTCCCTGGCCAGTGCTCGCCCCCCAAAGCCTCGACCCGTCGCGGACAACGCCCCGCCCGGCGCCCAGACCCGACGCACCGGCGCAGAAAGCGTCTCGCGCTGACGCGGAAGATGCCTCGTCTTGACTCCTCGATGGCCGACGCGACCCCTGACGCTGAAGCTGCCCAAGACCGACCCTCGACCCCTGACGCGGACACCACCTAGGTCCGACGCCTCGACGCAGGGAGCGACACCGGATCGAATCGGATCGGTGACCCGCACGTCCGCCTCGACGCTTCGACGGTCGACGCCCCGTGCCATCGCCCTGGCGACCCGACGCATAGACCCGGTACCGATGTTCCCGCACGGCCGCCCTACCGACCGGAGGAGGCAGGACGATGGCGTGTCGCTGCCCGCACAGGAGCGCACAGCTCACTTCGCCGCAGCCTCGCTGGTGCCGCGCGCTGGTCATTGTGGTCCCCGCCTGTCGCTCGTCGCTGTCCGCGCGAGGTCTGCTGGCACCAAAGCGGCCTTGCCATGCACTGGCGCCGCTGTCGTGGCCCCGCACGCGAGCTCCCAGCTCGCTGCCGCACGCGAGGTCCGCTCGTGCTGTTCCCCGCGCGAGGTTTGCCCGCGCCGCCGCGGCCTCGCTGTGAGCCGGCTCCGCTGCTCGCCAGTCATCGCTACCTGTGAGCCGCTGGCCGCCATCCCCGGGCGCAAGCTTGTAGCTCGCTTTGCCGCGCGTTCGGTGCTGCCCTGCGCGCGTCACAGCTCGCAGCTTGCCGCAGCCTCGGGGTCTCGGGGACGGCGGGCCGACCATCGTGTCGCGCTGCGGCAGCGGGGTGCGCACAGCGACAGGGACGGGGATGACGCGACCGTAACGGAGGTAAATGGTGAGGCCCTGCATGTCAGCGACTATAACTTAATAGGTCTTAACGGAAATGGCAACCAAGGAAACACAAAGAAATACTTGATGGCAGGGGGAAATTTTGGAAATTTTGATGGCAACAAAGGAAGTGCTATAATTTTTAGTGGTAATGAGGAAATTCTCTCAAAAATGAATCTCGATATGAGATTCACCATAGAGCAGCTCTATTAGTGGATCTGAGATCCACCGCAGATCTACTAGTGATCGTTTGGATACACACCAGCTCCAGATCCACACAAAGCACATTTTTGTTGAAATGGCTAGATTTACCCTTGGGATAGGCTCATGTGTCAATGTCTAGAAAAACGACACAAAAAAATCTTCTGTCTTCTTTATCCTGGGGACCTCGATGCAGATGCGCTGATCGATGCAGGGCCACGGCCTGGGGAGGTCAATCCAGATGTGTTGCCGGCCAGAGGACGTGACAAGCCAACCCTAGGTCACTACACCACAACATATCACCGTCAGACATCTGACGCTAAAACTTTTTTTTATCGATGGATGATCTGACGCTAAAGATAACTTACTGACAATCTGACGCTAATTCTCCATTTAGAGATTAACTGTCTGTCGCGATAGGTAATCATCTTTAACGTCGAACTATCTGTCGCTGAAAATCAGGTATAACATCAATCCGTCTGTCGCTAAAAAAAGGGTCCCACCTTGTTCACACGCCCACTTACATTGAGCTCGCACGTCCACTTACATTCAGCCCTCGCGCGCAAATTTTGGCCTGGCCCATGAGTACATAAACCCTAGACCCTTCTCTTCCAAATCCCAAATAAGAGCCGTTTCCGATTCTTCTTCCAGGCACAAAAAAAATTTAGAAAGGAAGCCTCGTTCCTTTCCCAATCGTCCCGCTCCTCCCTACCGCGCCGCCGCCGCCGCCCCCGGCTGCGCCTCCCCCCTTCTTCTCCCTCTCTCCGACGCGTGGCGGTGCCTACCGGCCCAACAGTGGTCACCTCGACGCTCTAGCGTGTCGGGCGGCGGCGCCCAGTGTCTTGGCGCGGCTACCGGATGGCCCCCGGCGATGGTTGCTGCCTCCGGCATGGCGCAGATGGCGGGGCGCAGAGAGCCCCACCGGCATGGCCGTGGCTGTCGCCTCCCCCCTGCCATGCCGGGCTCCCGGAGGTCGTCGCCCCTAGCTGTGTGCCTGTGCTGGAGCAAACCCTAGCCGGCGCCATCTTAGCGGCGCGACGAAAACCAGGTGATAGCCTCTCTCCCTTCTTCCTCCTCCCCTTCCCTCGTCGGCGCCGGGGATGGGCGTTCATCTGCTCTTGCCACGCCCCTAGGGTAGATCTGTGTTGCTCATGGAGCACGATCTAGCCTTGCCTGCTCCGCCGCTCCATGTCAGGTTGCCGCGCAGCAGACCTCCCCTGTTGGCCTCCACAGCAACTGCGATGGTGGCGACTTTGAAGATTGGGAGGAGAAGTTATTCCCGACGTCACCAAAATCGAGTATGAGGTCAGGCCATGAACGAAAATAAAAGAGATTTTTCCCTGTGTGCCATTATAAAAGATCGTAATCCCTTGTGTGCCCCTGAAAAAATTCAGCGGTCTTCAACGCCACTACTTTAACTTTTTCGTGTCCTCCATGCCACTTCCGTCAGTTTGGACGTTAACGCCGTCAAACTGCAGGTGTGAAAAGACGAAAATGCCCTTAAGTTTAAATATGTTATTAATTTTTTTTGAGCATCTTAACGACTTCAAATGAAAAAACTCAAAACTAGAAAGTTGTAGATCTCGTCGAGATCTATAATTTTCATATAAATTTTTTTTTATTTAATTCTGCAAAAAAAATAATATGATTTTTCTAAGATATATTAATCATATCAAATCATATTTTTTTATGGAATTAAATGAAAAAAACAATTATATGAAAATTATAGATCTCGACGAGATCTACAACTTTCTAGTTTTGAGTTTTTCATTTGAAGTCATTAAGATGCTTAAAAAAATTAATAACATATTTGAATTTAAGGGCATTTTCGTTTTTTCACACTGCAGCTTGACGCAAGTAGAGCCCAAACCGATTTGGATGGGTATGGATGACACGCGAAAAGTTGAAGTAGTGGCGCTGAAGACCGCTGAATTTTTTCAGGGGCACGTAGAGGATTACGATCTTTTATAATGGCACACAGGGAAAAGTCTCAAAATAAAAACTCAGGTTCTTCAATTAGATTGAGGTTGTGATGCCGTGGTGACAACCTGCTTTAATTTGAGGTAGCTATATTTTTAGCTTTTATTGCCAACCAAAATTTTCCTGAAATGGTCGTTATTTGGAAAATGCTATCCTATGTGTCAATGGCATGCGGCCCCGGGCCCAAGCATGGGATAGTAATTTCCCAATATGGGTCTTTGCTGTGGTTAGTGTGGTATTGAGTTAACTACAGCTTCTGTAATGTGCTTAGCATAATTGGCCCAACATAAATAAATAATCCTATTTCGTGCTCCTAAAATTATAGTTTGTTTTATACCATCTTCATGCCATTTGGTTGCATGTCCCTTGTCCCTATGTTTTACACTGCTACAAATATATTTGTTAGAGTAGAATAACTAAAGTAGTTGTCCATCGTGCATCCATCTGCATAGCTCTTGTTCTTTGTTATTGTGCTTTTGGCCAGAACTCAAATACTTGAATTTGAATCAAAATTCTTTAAGAATCATTTTCATCTGCCTAGAGTTAAAATGTTCTGCGGATGTGTGGATGAACTTGAGAGCCAACTCTCCAAACACGGATGCCTTACAAAACTCTACTTTTATCATCGGCATCTTACTACAGTAAGTTTATATTGTTGGGTGATTCTCATAGTCCTTTAAATCTTTTCTAAGTAGATAGACTTTTATGCTGATAATAAATCATTTCTTTTTTCCTAGGACCCACAGATCTTTCTGAAATAAAATGTTTGGCCCGGAAGGTCGCTTACACAAGATTGTTGTGCTTGCCTTGGAGCAGCGATCCAGTTTTCCGAATGTGCTTCTGCAGTTATTCTGAACAGGTGTATATTTGAATTCACTATATGATTTCAGTTTGAGCATTATTTTGAGGTTTACAGCATCCTCAAGATTTTTTTTTGCAACATGGCGTTTTGAGGATTAGTAAAATATTTTAAGGTGCCACATAAGCTATTAATTTTTGCTCGGCAAGATGGACAGTTGCTATGCTTGATCTGTCGAGCAAGAGGCAAGCCAACTGCCTATGCCTTGGGATTTGAAGGCTTTGAACTGCCATTGACATAATAATCCTATATGCTCCAACAGTCCACCTCTTACTATGACATAACAATATGTCTCCAGTCTGTTACTCAGATTCCTCCTCTACAGGGTTACATTTCTATTCTGTGTTTGGCATATTAATTAGTGAATCTTTCTTTGTTTCAAATGTAGGTTAACAAAATTTGCAGACATACTATCTCTTATGTGGAGTCCCTTATTGAGTCTATCATGGGTGGATTAGAAGGTTTGATGAATATTCTAATTCAAAAGGTGCGTGGTAAGCACGTTGTGCTTCTCCTCATGTTAGTGCTCATTTTTAGGTTTGTCTTCACAGCCTGTTACAGTGTTACGCATTGCTTCCGTTTGACCTTGCTTGGTCCTGCCACCTGAAGATTAATTAATTGAGTGACTTTGTGATGTTCAGTTTCCTTACATGCCACACATGCTAAAAGACAGGACAACAATATTAGAAGTATGCAACTTGAATACATTTTCTCATATTTAAAATTATTTGATGATATTTAAATTATTGGCTGATATTTTATTTTGCCTTTGTGTTGTCTTAGTTCATCGATCTAAAACCTAGAGAGCTTAGGTCGTTGCTTGCCTGCTCATGCTCTTTAGTGAATACTGACGTGTTTATAATTTAAAAATCAAATTTGCAAACAACTGAACAGATTTGCAAACAACTGAACAGATTTGTTATTTGGCTTCGAATTGAAAAGTGCAATCTTCCCAAAATAATCACATTTGCTCTGGCAGTGTTTCTTCATGTACCTCTTACACCATTTAATTCCGGATTGGGCGTGTTTAGGAAAATAAATAAACCCAGACCCTATATGTTTATCGATGAAACAACCTTCGAGGTAGATCTTTACACTGTCCTCTTGTGGTCTACCTACTTTACATTGATTACATTAACTTCAGCGCAGACATCTGCTTAATTTTTCCAGAAAGAATGGCTTCTGGAACTTGCAGGAAATTAAATTTGCCAAGCTCAAAGGATAAAGGTACATTATTTCCATGAACTTTGTCTAATAACATTGCACTTGCAGACTTGTATGCACAGTAGGTGTTAGAACTTGTGATACTCAAAACTCATATGTAGATTCTTTTAGTGCTCATCAGTTATGACTTTAGAATGTTTAGTTACTCACATTTCTAGGCTAGTAGGCGGTGCTATGCTAGAATTATTTGCTCTTATGTGATGTTTTGGAATTATGGTAATGCTGGCATGACCTAGCTTCCTTGCTGGTTATTTTGATAGAACATTTATTTTCTCCATGAAATGAAATTGCTATTTGACCAACAACTCATTTTTTCACATTGATTCTATACTGTACATTTTATTCAAAAAAATGTTGGATTTTCTGCTGATCTGTTTACATTATATTTATTCATCTATGCAATACTTGGTTTTTACGAGCAACCCAGACTTTAAAATTGTTGCCAGGTTAATCCTTTGAATGTTACTAATTAATTGAGCAAATTATGAATTGTACCTATACATTTTCATCTGCATAAACAGACCTAGTATAAATCGATAAGTAGCAAATAGTAAGGTTTGAAAGTTTTAGTGTTCGAGCAAACTGAATATGTGAATTATATTTGTGAAACTATGTCATCTCATTCTCTCATTGTAAGTTGAAAGTTGCAATTTGTAACTAAATAAGCACAATATATTATAACAAGGCAATAATAGTTCTTGCTGAATTGCTTTTACTTTTGTTGAGGTTAGCTTATGATTCATTTCACTGATTGTGCTTTCTTCAAGTTTGAAGTTTGTTGCACTTCGACGATGGATTTGATTTATGTGTGAGAGAAAGACCTTACTTACATCTGAGATATAGGTTGATGGCATGAGAGAGGAAGCCCACGCCAGTTACTCCCTTGAGAAGGGATGTGATGGGCACAAGCTTGAAGTTCATTGCGTCCGGCATTGTGGGCACAGTGAGCAGCCACTCTGAGTGATCGCTCGCTGCTGCATTCCCTCCCCTCTTGGAGTATATCACCGTGTATCAGTTCAGTCCAAACTTATTAGAAATTCCTGGCCTCTACATCTCCTATCTCCTTACTCGCT
Organism: Miscanthus lutarioriparius; assembly: GCA_904845875.1. Lineage (NCBI taxonomy): Eukaryota > Viridiplantae > Streptophyta > Magnoliopsida > Poales > Poaceae > Miscanthus > Miscanthus lutarioriparius. Next base: position 86,202,678 of record CAJGYO010000006.1, read on the forward strand.
GTTAGCTGCTGTTAATATGCCAAAATTCTGAACTAAATACCTCTTTGCAGGACACTGGAGTAATCATTCCTTGAAGGCTTTGCTGTGTCACTTGGGCATCAAATACATTGAAGGCCTCAGGGACCTGTTGCGATCCAAGTAATAGGAGTTCCAGCACATTTCAGTTCATGTTCATGATATATCATATTGTGGTGGATGGATGTTGTTGATTCCGATCCCTAATCTAAGTCTGATCTGGACATAAATGACTAACATGCATGATTTGCTAACCTTAAATTTGTGGTCCCTGTTTTTGCGGTTTGGAGGGGGCAGAGTGCATGTCCCAGTGAAGAGCTGATCACCTAGCTTGTCCAAGTGCTCCTTGATCTCAGATGGGGACAATGGAGACGAGTTGTCCTGCTTCACATACACCACATCCTGGCCACCCAAATCCAGCCCAACAATGATGTGGGTCCCATACTTCTCGATGAAACTGCTCACAATTTTCAGAAAGAGTGAAATTAGTCTTCTTCAATGGATTGTGCGTCCATTGGTTCAGGAAATGGAAACTGCGTTCGGGCATGGAAAATCATCTGGCTTGTGTTGTTTTTGTTTAGTCAGAACTGGTCCAGTAGGTAATGTAAAAGCTTATCTACTTAATGTTTAGGAGAATGAATGTACGTTTTCTTAAATTTTGATAGAAATATACTTTCTTGTTTGCTTCTTGTTTATTGTCCTACACATTGATGTGACACCTTAGAGTTGATTCATGCTGATGTGCAGACAGGAGAGGAAATATACTCCATCTGTTGAGGACCTGGAAGGTTTGAACAAGTCTAAGTCCTGCAGGCAGGTAGCTTAATTTCTATGCACCCTTCAATTTGCCGGCTGCTGCTTCTTGTCTGGTCTGGTCCTTTTCCACTATGCATGCATACGATTTTTCACACCGCATGGCATGGCAAACGTGTGGTGGACGATTTTGCACTCTTGGAAAGGAGAAAACCATTATTACTTGGTCACAAGATGAGGTTAAGTCAAGTCAAGCATAGCACTGCACTTGTGATCACCTCAACTTGCTAGCATCCTGTTCTATTTACTGTATAATTATCTCTCGTCCAAATTAGATGGCATCACAAAGTTTATATAATTTATTATTAAAATTTTCGCAATTTGTCCTCTACTAGACATGGTACATGTAATGGTACTTGGATTTATACCGTGAGTGCATATTAATTAGCCCACCCTCATTTCAACGTAATAATATATGACTTTCTTACTTTTAATACATGTTTATTTTTCTGAGAAGTAATGTCAAACCCTTGAATGAATAGGTAATCCTGGAAATGAGAGAAGACCGAATTGGGTGGTGCTTATGATCGCTAGTCCGTAATTTAGCAATTATCAAGAAGCTTAAAGTGATAAATGATGAAGTGAAGGACAGATTAATTGAAGAATTGAAAACTGTAAACTTGAGCAAATTTGTCAGTGAAGCAGTTTCTTACATTTGTGCTGCTAAGCTTCGTTCTACTGACATACAAGCTGCAGTTCAGGTATGTGCAGTGTTAACAGTACCTGCATCTGGTTTACTTAGTCTTATCAGTTCACAAATATACACTTAATCCGTCTTGTAAGCTACAGCCTTGCTCATTATACATTTCTTTATAAGTTATTTCATACATGGATAAGCAATGTGTTCTGTATAAGAGAAGCATGCTGCTGCCCTAATTTTTATCGGCATCAAAATCTGTAGGCTATTAGCTTGTGGAGTTGTGCAGCATTACACATATAGGTTATATTTATTTTTTTGGCGATATTATTCTTGTATGTAAACTGTTAATATTATGGTGAATTCCTATGGAATGTAGATTTGCTCACTGCTCCAAAGATACATAGACTTCTCTCCTTGCCTTATTGAAGAACTCCTAAAGACCTTCTATCCTGGGACAAGTGATTTTAAGGACAAGTGCTATGTTTTGTTGTTTTTTTTTGCTACACATACAACCTGCTGTATTGATCGATGTAAATGGTAAAAATTTAATCTCCACACAAACTAATGTATCTGCTTGAGTATATATGCCATGCTCAATACGCAAACTATGTTTCCATTTTCTAAATTTGTCAATTCTTAATGCTTTACTGTGTTCTGCATTCATACTATGATTTTTCTATTTTATGCTAAATAAACGTCATGTACTTTCTTATTGTTTCAGTTGCAATCACTACTTTTAGTAGCACAAGGCACATGCTTCCGCAACCAGATTGACTTGGATGGTTTTGGAGGATGTTCTTTGTCTCTAGAGGAAGTAGATGTGGTGACCTTACCTACGTGAGCTATTGTAAACTTTTAGTCAAATTTATGAAAATGCATGTATCTTTATTGAAGTTGAATTCTAGTTGTAAATTTGCTGAATGAACTTTTGAAGCTCAGTGTAACATTTGTAATAATTGTTGACCGATCAATTTTTATTTTTTTAACCATTTAAAACTAACTGTTAGGACCATCTGTCGCTAAAACTATATGTAGCATCAAATGATCTGTCGCTAAAGAGTAGCAGTGGGTTGTCTGTCGCTAAAAAAATTTAGGGCAACGGACTATCTGTCGCTAAAAGTATTGTCTGACGCTAAAGATTTTTACCGTTAGGACTTACAGCGTCTGCAGAAGTCTGTCGCTATAACTTTTTAGCGTCAGATTGTCTGTCGCTGTAGCCGCTTTTAGCGTCAGACTATCCATCGCTAATCTTGGTGTTGTGGTGTAATGGGTGCCAGATATATGGGCCAGGGATACCTACACCGCCAGTATATGTGACCATCACCAGCCTATCGGCCCAGCAGCCATCAAGGAGGAGGCCCGCTAGGGCTGACGCCATCGATCAACGTGAAGATTAAGGCAAACCAGGGCGGGTGTATCCTGACGATAGCTAGAATCAATCTGTTGCGCATATCGTGTAACAAACTAGAAACACAATCTGTTAACCCGATCGTCCTCTCTATAAGCCTACATCTCCTGCCTATATAAAAAAGGGTGGGGACCTCGGGCTCGGGATCCATCTTCCACCTTTTTCATCTACTACGTAGCTAGGAGCAATAGCGCCTATAATTGAGCATACAAATACAAGAGCAGCCGCACCACTGGAGTAGGGTTTAGCGCGCACCATGCCCAGAACCAGTATAAATCTTTGTGTCTTGTGTGCTACCATCTGATTCCGTCTACGCGATCACATTGCTGGATATTACCGGAGTAAAATAATCTGACAGTTGGCATGCCAGGCAGGGGGTCTTTCGCATTTAGACTAATATTGTGTTTCAGTTGGTGATTTTTTCTTCATCAAACATCGTCCACGACGATTTTGGCATCCGGGGGCGATACCCTTCCCGTCACGGGCGACATCCAGAAGCTAATTCGTCACGCGTCAAGCGGCGGCCTCCACGATCGGCAGGGTGTGCCTGCGTTCAACTTCAACTTTGGCCAGTCTACCGACGCAGCCGCAGCCACGTGATGGGGTCCATCCGTGCAACCCTTGATCGGACACCACAAGTGGTGGTAGCCGCCATGCGCGTGTGCACTGGAAGAAAGAGCACCTACGGACAGCCCATGCAAGCGATAATCAACATGCTAATTGCCTTGCGTGTGCGTGTATGTGCACGTACGCATCACGTTTGCATGTCAGGGCGATTTTCTTATCAGATTTCAATGCCATCAATTAAACACAGCTAAGTCATGGTTTTTATTTCAATTAAATATTCTATAGAATATATGTTCAGATATTTCTACGTATCTACATAATTATTGGCAGGAATCTGTCCGTCGCCGTCGCGCGGCGGCTGTCGTCGCCACTCACATCGTTGATAAGCCATCCTCGGCGATGGCACAACTCGACATCTCGTCATCCGTCGTCGACGCTTCAGCCTTCATCATCGTCGGCACATCCAGACTTTGCAAAGGAAACATTAAACAGCTAAGCCATGTTTTCTGTTCAACTAATATCCTCTGGATATCTCTGTTTGTCTCCGTGACAGTTAACAGCAGACGATCATTATCATCGTCCGCGGCGACACTCTCCATCGACTCGCCGTGCCATCCGCGACCCTCGCCCTCGTCAGCAACTTGCCGCGGTTCTCATCATCGACCCGACATCTCGAGGCCACTCACGGCGGCACATCGAGACTCTCATCGAGATATGCACCGGCAAGCAAGGCCATGCGAGCTAGGTCACGTGACAACAGATTATGATATTGGATGACAATCAATATACACAGTCATGCAAGGCTATGGCAAAGCTATTGAAGCGTAGTATATGAATACAAGCATGCACCGACATGCTAACTCGTGCACGAAACAAGCAGCTAAGCCATGCCTTTTTGCTTCAAATTAAAAATTCTACGATATATGCATATTTTCAAATATGTACATGTGTCTCTGTGACTAACCATCGGCAGGAACCCAACGGCGGCCCTCGTCGATATCCTTTGTCGATGAGTGGTCTTCATCATGCTCTGGCTCTCGACGTCGCCCCGTGACGGCCCTCGTCATCAGCATGCCGCGGCTAGCATCATCAACTCATCATCCACGTCATCGAGTTGGATGCACGACGACAACATCACCGGCAATCCGGGCGCACCGTCGACGGACTCCTTCGGGCTAGTCACGTCGTCGTCAACAACTTCATGAACAGTTACCACTTGAGCACACCGTCAACAGGTTTCCTCGAGTCGATCTCTCTCGACCTCTTGCCGTCCCTCGACGCGGCGTTCGTGGTAGCACTCGACATCAACGTCGACAACAATGACAACAACGTCCCGTTGGCTCAGCTAAATCGTTTCTATAATTGTTTTTATTATGTTATTTTTTGCTCTTACTTTCTACTAAGTTACCTCAAACTTACTAGAAAGTCAGGGGCTGCTACACATGATAATCATACTCTAGGGCATGTTTGTTTTTTTCTCCGCGATTTAAGTACATACATAATATGTTCTATGTGTAAAGCTTTGTCACGACAATGACTTACGCCGCAACCCAATGCTATACGGATCACGCCACCTCATGGCTAACATCATACGCATGGGGCTACAGTCTAGTTAACAAAGTGCATAAACACGCCGAGCAATTCATAAAGGGAAAGCTACATCACGGAAAGAAGGCAACGACCCTTAAAACTGTTTTAAGTATTTTTATGACACATGGTCAATGCAATGTGCTTTGTTGGCTGCGACGACCTACGGGACAAAACCAATGCTACATGTGCCGCATCTCGACGGTTAGCACGGGCTACGGTCTAGTCGACAAAGTGCACAACACAATGAATATAGCTCATAAAGGAAAATTAACACATGCTTTACTACGAGTTTATCTTGTTCGACTACCGAATAAATACTCACTGATCTCGTCTTCATGTTTTAAGGCGTACAATAACAAAGGCTACGTTGTCACACTACCACCAGCTACATCGTCACGCCGCCTCCGGGCACTCCGTCGGCAACGACCCTCAGGTACCCCTTTGGGGGCTACCCCAAGCCGGTCACGCCGCCTCTGGCTACGTCATCACGCTACCACCAGCTATGTCAACACACCCACTCTGGACACTCCATCGGCAACGACCCTCGGGGGCTACCTCAAGCCGGTCACGCCATCGCTGGCTATGTCGTCCACTACTACATAAACGTTTTTTAGAGGCGGCTCGTAACCCTTTGTAGGAGGCGGTTTGGCCAGCCGCCCCTACCAAACCGTCTCTACAAATCATGCATTTGTAGGGGCGGTTCTCAGGCCGCCCCTACAAATCGATTTGTAGGGGCGGCTGTAGTATACCTGTTTGTAGGGGCGGTTCAGTCTAGAACCGCCCCTACAGTACGTTTTTCCACAAAAAAAATTCAAATTTACAATTCAAATTCGACTAGAACACTGTTTGTTTCCGCGTATTCCATCCAGCGTCCGCGTTGCCGAATGCCCCGCGACCAACGTTTCAAACCGCGTTCGCGTTGCCGAACGCCCCGTGACCGATGTTCCGAACCACGTTCGCGTTGCCGAACGCCCCACGACCAGAGTTCCGAACCCCTTAGACTACAAGCACAAGAGTATTATATAAACTACAATTACAAGTCTAATTCACAAGAATATATACAATCCATCATTAAATAGACATAATTCACAAGGTAAAACCAATGTCAAATTCCATACACATTGTTATCAACGTCCTAGAGCTAGCCTTTCAGTCTCATGAAGGTGTTGGTACTGAGGATTACTACCTAAGTCAGACTCTCGGTCATGGTAGGCGTTGACGTGTACAATCTGGTCTAATATAAAGTTACAAAGGTCGCCGATGAGCTCTAAGAGTTGGTCATCCTTGTATGGGTCTCTTTTCATTTCTCTCTCTTCTTTCCACTACAAGAGAACAAGTTTCGATTTAGTATTTCATACCATGTATGAAGTTTTTATACTACGGGTGAAGAGGTTCAAACTTACCCTTAAGGGATGTCTCATGTAGGCACCGGTGTTACTCATCATAGAACATATATAGTATCCACAATATACGCTCCCAGGCTTCTGCTTGGGGCACTGTGTATTTTACATATGAAAATGTTAAGTAATGTTTTTAATAGCCATGTAATGGAGTACTAAAGAAGTAAGTTACACTTACCGCATATAGTGTTTTTATAGCCAGCTTTTCCTTCCTTGCTGGATCATGCCTTCCGTGATGTGTAGTGACATAGAACCTAAATGCCATGTTCGAATTATTTTAGCAAATACAACTTGTTAGTATCCAAAAGTGAACGTTACAAGTATGTATACAAACATATAAGCTAATGAGGATTGTCGATATGTATACGTCTTGAGAATCGATATGAAGTCTTTGTATGTGACCGGGTTCCTATCTATTGAATCAAAGACCCATGCCATGCTCCTCCCGCATCGATGGCTATACAAATCCAATGGTTACTGCATGGATTTAATCATAGAACTAGATAAGGTCTTTTGCATCGAATAAAATATATCGAGCAAAGCTTTAAGTATAGAGTTGAACTTACTTGAAGTTGTATGGTAGCCATATAGTAGAGTTCTATTGTAGAATTTTGAAAGCCAGGGCAATGTATGCTGCAACCTTAAGGGACTCTTCCGTTAGTGTCGCCATACGGATGTGCTCTTTCTCCCGAAGAGTCTTTGCAGCAGCTAGCTCTTTGGCATCCAGTTTCCACTGTTTAGGGTAATTAAAATTTATTTGGGCTATAGCTTGAGGGTCTATATACCCGGCTTTCACACTTGGCATTTGTTTGACAATGTGCACTTGCATTCTACAAATCACGGCTTGGGTTAGTTACAACAAAATTCAAAGATTACATTCATATCATATCGGGAGGACAAGGACTTACAAGCACCACGTGCAAATTAGATTCATCTCTATTGCTCCCAGGTGAAAGCATGTCTGCATGTCATTGAAGTCAAAGACAATTTTCCCGACTGGGCTTCCAAATGTGCCGGTGGGGAAGCATGCTTGTATGAGGTCTATGCTCATTGGGAGAACACACAAGTACCAATCATGGAACCTTCTCATTCCAAGTGGTAGGCGCTGGATGTCCCGGTTTGGTAGGAAGGGCTTGCCTCTTTCATATGTTTTCGGGCAATCCTTTGACCATTTGATGGCATCAACATTTGGATACTGCTTTGCAATTTGGTGGAGTTTGCTAGTGATGGCCTCCTTAGAACCCCGTGATGGCACTTTTTTAACTTAGTTCTCAGGCTTGAACTGGTCATGGGAATACCACTTGGACACCGACAAGACGTCTTTCATCAAAACATAAACTGGCCTTATGGTGATTGGATGCTTCTTTCAAAGTTCCCATTCAGGCATGTCCTAATCTTCTTGTGCATCACCTTTTTCAAGAGGCACTCGTTGTTCATGTATCGGCTGTGCTTGTTGAGAAGACTGTGGCATCTCATCATGCACTTGCTCGGTATGAGCTGGAGAAGGTTGTGGCATCTCATCAAGCACATGCTCGCTAGGAGGCGGGGGAGAATGTGGCATCTCAGGAATGTGGTGGTCACAAGACGGTGAAAATATCTCCCCGACCTCAACAACTTGCTCCAAATTTTGGAGAGGGGGAAGTGGCGAAGAAGCAGTCAATATAATGTCCTATTTGTGCCAGAGGATGAACTGCCCAATAACATCTCCAAGTAACACCAGCCCCTCGGGAGTTGCGTAGTCTATCCTCCACTGCATGAACTCGGGCTTCATGGTATGCACCTCGACCCTAGTGTAGTCCGGCAGTATCTTATTATTGTGGTGTAAGCCACCGGGAGGATGTGCCACACCCATTGCCACCCCATCACAGTGTTCTGTCGGCCGCTGAGAAACACCAAGATGCAACTAGTTGGTTTCCGTATGCGATCGATGGGGGTTGTGGCTGCACTGGAACCTTGGCTGCTAGGAACTTTCGGAGGGCTGCCAACTAATGCCAGTTCTCCCGATGACGTCACTAATATCCGTGGATCTGTAGACAGTCCTTGCTCCTCCAGCGCCTTCGTAACTAGAGCCTTCACTTGGATCTCAAGATTAGTCTCCCGGTCTCTGCCATGTTTCTTGTACATGCGGCTGTCCTCTTTGAATCCTTGCTTCCAAGTCGTCATTTTCCCTAGCCCCCTGGTGCGGCCTGTGTGCTCCTTGTTTCCCAAGCCAAGGCTAAGCTCGTTCCTCTCTCTGGAAGGATTGAATGAGCCCTTCTCCTTGTCTTCAGTATATTTCAGTATCCTTGATATTGCCTCTTGGGTCTCTGGCTTATAAAACTTAAGATTACCGCCGGATGATTCTGTACTCCTCGCATATATCCAATTCCTTGAGCGTACCTTTAAATTTGTCACATCGATATTCCCACCAGCTGCGGCCTCTTCGTCCATCTTCCTAAACTGCTCTTCCTTAGCATAGTAGCCACCGGGGCCTAGATGATGGTGGTGTTTGTTCCTCTTCGCCAGCTCGGTGTTACGGGCACTAAGGTCCAATGCCTCCGGTGAAGTCTTTTGAGCCACGAGCTCCTCCCATTGACTAGGAGTTATTTTGCTGAACTTGTTGAAGGGAGTTAACCCCTTTTGGATATACTTCGTGTTGAGCTCCGACCTTCAACGTCGGAATGACTCTCCCATCATCCTGAAAGCATTTTTTACCAGTTCTTGCTTACCCTCCAGAAATCTAAAATTGAGCTTCAGCTGCCTATCCCATAGTTCATTCTTTTTGTTCTCTGGTACCTCTTTCTAGTTAGGGATTGCTGGGTTCAATTTATCTCTTACTAGGGCCCCGATCGCATTACGGAATCGTCCTCTTAATTCCTTCGGCTCAAGGATCTCCCCTGCTGGTCTGACCTTCGTTATCACATAGCATGTCTTATCTGGATATATATTTTCTGTTCTATCCCCTCGTTTCCTCTTAGGCTTGATAGTCATGGTTGTGTCTTGAGGTTGTGGAGCAGAGGCATCGTGATCCTTCTCTGTGGCTGTTGCCTCTGCTCTCCTTTCCTCTACTCCGTCTTGTCCAGCGAGATGTCACGGACGTCGATGTCGTCTTTTCCGAGTTTCAGGAGGGACCTGTATATACGATAGGTCAAAGTGTTAGCAGAGGTAACACAGCCAAAGCTTTAGTAAAATTTACAAGCTAAGGCTTTTTTCCTACCTCCTCGTTTGGGTCAAAATCCTTGTCCAAATCTTCCTCCATTGACCTCCTTCTGGCTTCCCGTGGGAAAGGATCCTCGGGACTTACATATCCCTCTTTTGAGTCCTCATCATTATCATTATCAACTTCTTTGCCTTTAGCAGCCTCTCCTACTCTTCCTTCTGCTCCCCCTTCCTCCTCGTCACACTGCTCCTGAGTAAGCATCACTTCTAAACCCTTTTCTAACTCGTTATCGAACTGCTCCTGAGTAAGCTAGTCCTCTAGTGCTTGCTCCTCATAGGTTGGGTGCTCATCATGCTCGGGGCATCGGGCTGCATTGTCTGGTGTCCACGACATTATTTCACGCTTTGTTCTAATAGAAGCAAGAAAGTGTGCTTTAGGTACGCGAGAAGGTATAAGAAATAAAAAAGGTCTATAAACCAAAGTAGTCCTATAAAACAATAATATATCAAAAAAAGAGTAGTAGCAGTGGTAGAGGCCTCAGAAACATGTCAATCATCATCTGATCTTGAACTTGGAGCATCAAGGCATCATAACAGAGAAGAGAGGAGAAGGTAATGTAGGGGCGGCTGCTAATGATGCTAAGTTCCTCACAAGTTCTTGATAATCAGCTCATATTCCGTATAATGTATGGACTTGGACAATTTCATCATCGGCAAAACAAAGGAGAGGAGAGGAGAGAGGAGATTTGGCAAAAAAACCAACAACTGCTTATCAAACATAGAGCAGCAGCTGATGGCAAAAGACAGGACAACAAGTCCTAGGCGAGTCCTGGGAGATTTGGCAAAAAAAGCAACAACAGCCAACAGTTAGTAGCTAGAAGTAGCAAGTAGTAGTAGTAAGTAGAAAGTAATAGAGTAGAGTAAGTGTAGCAGTAGAGTGGTAGTAGTAGAGTAAGAGCAGCAGCCACTTAGGAGTAGCAAGTAGTAAGAGGAGTAGTAGGAGTAGTAAGAGGAGTAGTAGTAGTAGTAGGAGTAGTAGGAGGAGTAGTAGTAGTAGTAGTAGTAGTAGCAGCAGCACTACTACACACAGTAGATATAAAGCAAAAAAAGAGGAGTGGTAGTAGTAGTAGAGTAAGAGCAAGCAGCCACTTAGGAGTAGCAAGTAGTAGTAGTAAGTAGAAAGTAGTAGAGTAGAGTAAGTGTAGCAGTAGAGTGGTAGTAGTAGAGTAAGAGCAACAGCCACTTAGGAGTAGTAGTAGGAGCATCACTGAAAGAAGAGCAGCAGTAGGAGTAGCAAGTAGAGGGAGGAGTAGTAGGAGTAGTAAGATGAGTAGTAGGAGTAGTAAGAGGAGTAGTAGTAGTAGTAGTAGTAGGAGTAGTATGAGTAGTGGTAGGAGGAGGAGGAGGAGGAGGAGTAGTAGCAGCAGCCACTACACACTAGCAGTATATAAGCAAAAAAAAATAGAAAAGGAGTAGTAGTAGGAGCAGGAGTACTAGTAGGAGTAGTGGTAGTAGTAGTAGTAGTAGTTAAGTAGTAGTAGTAGCAACATCCACTACACACCAGCATTATATAAGCAAAAAAACAGAGGAGTAGTAGGAGGAGGAGGAGTAGTAGTAGGAGTAGTGGTAGGAGGAGGAGGAGTAGTCCAAGAAAATATCACAAATATAGTTAACAGTAGAAACCGGCCAATGTGAAAACATAGGAAATCACTTACTGCTATAAGCAAAAGGCAGAAATTAGTAGTAGTAGGACAGTAGTAGAAGTAGTAGTAGGAGCAGTAGTGAAAACCTAGGAAATCACTTACTCCTACAGGCCGAATTTGATCATCAGCTCATTTCAGATAATATATGGAGATGACAATTTCATCATAGGCAAAAAGGAGAGGAGAGGAGAGGAGAGGAGGCCAAAAAAGTAGTTGCTACTTGCCAAAACAAATAGAGCAGCACCAACTTGCCAAAACAAATAGAGCAGCTGCTGCTGCCAAACATAGAGGAGAGGATAAGAAACAGAGTGGAGACGATAGGATCATGTCAGCCATACAGTAGCCGATAGGAGCCATGCAGGAAGCCGATAGGCAAGTACTATCGGTAAGCCTGTAGGAAGCAAAAACAAATTGGCCTGTAGGAAGCCGACAAGTGTTAGTAGCTGATAGAAGCCATGCTGGAGGCCAATAGGCAAGCAAAATGGTTGGAAAATTTGCTAAATGCCATCATAGGGAGTCCTTTTGTTGGATACAGTTGCAAATGTGAATGGCTAGGAACATTGGAATAGATGAAGTATGAATATCTATGTTGGTTAAAAGGTTTCCATCTTGGTCCATTTACTGTGCTTTTTTCTAAGAATTAACACAATGGAATTTTCTAATAATTACCATGTTTTTTATATAATCAGGATATCAAATTTAATATATATTTTGAGGCATCTGGTGTGACCTATGGAGAAAAAGAGAGAGATCTTCTACTTCTACCATATAACGGTAAGCTGGTAGATTGTTAACCCAATATCAAGCTGTAAAATTCACAAAAGAAAGACCGGAGTATAACAAGAGGAACTAAAGATTGTTAACTGAATACCAGAAATGAACAACAGGGGATCAAATCATGACACAAACACCTACTGTTGATCTGCCTTTTTCATATGATTACCGGCTAGTTTATCAGGGGCTACCAGTAAAACTGAAATGGATGGCTTACTGAATAAAAGCATTGGTTGTCAATAATCTCCTAAGGGAAATTTCAGAATTGTTTTTGCTAATGCACGAATGTTACAGTTGTCGGCCGTTCAAAGCAAGCACTCTGTCACGCATGGCAATAATGTCAGCATGAACTCAGATGCTTTAATCAGTATACTCAGGATTAATATATTCACTCATTAGTTCAATCTACTAAACCTTGAGCATATAAGTACAACACTATAGGCATATGCAAGTTTTTTGTGTTTATTTTGCTTGAAGGTGATCTGTGTTTGCCAACAAGCAATGCTTAATTGAAATAAATATCCTCACAATATTTTAGGCTCTATTATCCAGATTAAATAAAACTGACACCAAGTGGGAGAGAACAACAGTGTTAACTATAAGACAGCAACCAAAAAAAACAAAACATGCCCAAAATTCGTAGCGGAGGCATACCTGGAGCAGAGAGCGGGGACTGAGACAGGACACGGTCGCTGGAGGAGTTCGCGCCGCTAGGAAGTCGCAGGGGCCGGGTGTCGGTGTTTCGGACCGGGGGGGTCCTCAACCAACCAGTGAATTTGAACTGCGTGCCCCTAATCCCGGATGGTGATGCAAAGAGACACAAGGTGTATATTGGTTCAGGCAATCGGTGCCCTACGTCCAGTCTGAGAGATCATTCTTGTATTCCTTGCACCGAAGTGCTTGTAGTAGGGGGTTACAAGCTGGGCGAGAGAGGGAGCTGGTCCCAGGTCTCTGCGTGAAGTGGTGCGGGCTGCTTGAGACGTTGCTCTCAGGCAGCGGGGGAGCGTGAGTCTATGCGAGTGTTCGTCTGACTTTCTCCCGTTGTGGGCCTGTGTGTGCGTGTGAGCGCGTATGTGTGTGTGTCCGCGCCTTATCTAGAAACGGCCCCGGCCTCTCCTTTTATAGTTGAAGGGAGGACCGGGGTGATACATGCGTTTGCTATGCAGCGGTCTTGCAAGCGGAGGCGGCGTGCCTGAGTCCTGTAGCTTGCTACTGTGATGGCATGGTCAACGGAGTGGTCTTGTCCTTGATGCACTGGAGCAACACGCCGGTCACTCCTGATCTTGTGCGACGTGGGAGCTCCAGTGATAGCCTGGGGCAGGGCATGGCCGACGACGTGCTGGTCGCTGTGCGTTGACGGTGTAAAGAGCCGAGGCTCAGTTGGTGCCGAGGCCGAGCCATCACAGGGGGCTCAACGGGCGTGAATCCGAGGCTGCCGAGCCCCTGAAGTGGATTGCCGAGGCTTGGAGGGAGCAGTTGGTCCTATACACTGACTTCGAGGCTATAGTGACCCGGACTGGACTCCCCACACCGCGCTATTCCTGGAGCAGGTATTAGGTAGCACAGCGTAGTATGGCCGCCAGTCATGGGTACAGTCTTTGAGCACGATGGCGAGTAATCCTTGCTCGATCCGCCTCCCGTCCCGTCGATAACTTTCTGCGGTATCACGCCCATCATGGTGACGTTGCTATGGGAGTGGTTGGGCGCATTAACTGGACGCGACGCTTTGTCAGGGAAGTCGGTCGAGGCGGAGGCGATGAGGTCATTGCCGAGCCGGCCTCGGGTGAATCGGAGAATCGGTAACCCATCTGAGGCCTTGTGGGGCGGGGCCTCGGGCGAGTCGGAGAATCGGCCGAGACCCTGTGATCGTCCTTTGGCATTGATATAAGCGAGGCCTAAGGACTCTTTTTGGTTCTTGCTTAGGGTATCTCCTTTTATGGTATCCGACAGTAGCCCCCGAGCCTCAAGGAGAGTGCGAGCACTCTCCCTGAGGCTTTGTCGAGATTTTGTCTTGCAGTGGCTCCCGTCGGGATTGTGTTTTATTCTCGTGGTTCCAGTGGGTGTGCGCGAGCGCACCCACCGGGTGTAGCCCTCGAGGCCCTGGAGGAGGGTCGGCGAGTCAGAGAATCATTACGGCGTGGGCCTCGGGCGAGTCGGAGAATCGGCCGAGACCCTGTGATCGTCCTTTGGCATTGATATAAGCGAGGCCTAAGGACTCTTTTCGGTTCTTGCTTAGGGTATCTCCTTTTATGGTATCCGACAGTAGCCCCCGAGCCTCGGGGAGAGTGCGAGCACTCTCCCTGCGGCTTTGTCGAGATTTTGTCTTGCAGTGGCTCCCGTCGGGATTGTGTTTTGTTCTCGTGGTTCCGGTGGGTGCGCGCGAGCGCACCCGCCGGGTGTAGCCCTCGAGGCCCTGGAGGAGTGGATTTACTCCTCCAGGGGCTTTGTTCCTGTTGAGCGAGGTGGTTTATCACGTTTGCCGAGCCCATGAGTGCGAGTTCGAGTCGCTGGGACTTGGCCTAGTTGCAGGAAAAGCCCCCGAGCCTCTGCACAGGGTGAGAGGGCGGTCAGGAGTTCCCCTGGCTTTTTATGTGACCCTCGCGCATCCTTTTTGTTAGGAAGGAGGGGTGGAATATGCCAAGCTATCCTTGGTGGGCGCGAGCAGTGACATCTCCGGTGAGCTGCTATCGGGTAGTCCAAGTGGAGGCCCGTGCCCCATTCGATAGGGGTCGGCTAGCGGTCCTGAGACGCACTCCAAAAATACCAGAGGGCTTCTCTAGTGGGTCCTAGGGCTATTCGATCAGCCCCAGGGGCTCGGCGCCTCCCTACGGTGGGATCCCATTCGGAGACCTCCCTACTGGTCTCGGGCATGACTTAGGGCTCCCCAAGCATTTGCTTGCTTGGGCTTTTGGCCATGTTCGGGCTTGCCCACAATCATCCCTGACTCTGTTGTCCTGGGGCGGCTATCGAAACCCTTGGGGGCCCCAGCCTTCGAACCCCTGGACCGTAACGGGCTCGGTGCCCTTTTTGTCGTGTTTTTCCGAACCTTCGAGTGCGAGCTTGGGTGGCTTGTTTTTGTTCTAGGTGCAGCAAGAGCCCCCGAGCCTCCGCACGGAGCGAGAGGGTGATCGGGAGTTCCCCTGGCTTTTTATGCGACCCTCGCGCATCCTTTTCGTTTGGAAGGAGGGGTTGTTTGCCGAGCCCATCGAGTGCGAGCCTGGGTCGCTGTGTCTCGGCAGGTTTGCAGGAAGAGTCCCCGAGCCTTCGCACGGAGCGAGAGGGCGATTAGGAGTTCCCCTGGCTTTTTATGCGACCCTCGCGCATCCTTTTTGTTTGGAAGGAGGGGTTGTTTGCCGAGCCCATCAGGTGCGAGCCTGGGTCGCTAGGTCTCGGCAGGTTTGCAGGAAGAGCCCCCGAGCCTCCGCATGGAGCGAGAGGGCGATCAGGAGTTCCCCTGGCTTTTTATGCGACCCTCACGCATCCTTTTCATTCAGAAGGAGGGGTTGTTTGCCGAGCCCATCGAGTGCGAGCCTGGGTCGCTGGGTCTCGGCAAGTTTGCAGGAAGAGCCCCTGAGCCTCCGCACAGAGCGAGAGGGCGATCAGGAGTTCCCCTGGCTTTTTATGCGACCCTCGTGCATCCTTTTCGTTCAGAAGGAGGGGTGGAATATGCCAAGCTACCCTTGGTGGGCGCGAGCGGTGACACTTCCAGTGAGCTATTATCGGGTAAGTCCAAGTGGAGGCCCGTGCCCCATTTGATTGGGGTCGGCTAGCGGTCCAGAGACGCACTCCAAAAAGTACCAGAGGGCTTCTCTAGTGGGTCCCAGGGCCGTTCGATTGGCCCCGGGGGCTCGGCGCCTCCCTACGGTGGGATCCCATTCGGAGAACTCCCTGCTGGTCTCGAACACGACTTAGGGCATCTCGAGCGATCGCTTGCTCGGGCCTTGGCCATGTACAGGCTCGCCCATAGTTGTCCCTGACTCTGTTGTCCTAGGGCGGCTGTCGAAACCCTCGGGGGTCCAGCCTTCGAACCCCTGGACCGTAACGGGCTTGGCGCCCAGTTCCTTAGTCTAGAAGGAATCGGCTGGGGGAATATTCCCCTCCCATCGGCTGACAATGGTAGGCGCGCCTTTTGAGGCAGTTTCTCGGGGCCTACTGTTGCTGCTATTGGATGCGACGTGGTGTCAGTGGACAGGACATAACCGTTCGTGCGATTAATGAGGAATAGGTGGGCGCGTGGGCGGTAGAATCGAATCTGGATTAACTATTCCAGATTTGAGGGAAACTTCCCCGGTTTCGTCGCCCGTCCGTTTTGTCCCCTTCCTGCATAAATACATAACGAGCCTCGCCCCTCCCCTCCTTACCTTGCCTGCACTTGTCTTTTCTGCCTCCGAGCCGTTGCTAAGAACAGGGAGCGCCGGGGAGAAGAAGGGAGAAGGGCGAGGGAGAGAGGAAGAGCGAGAGAGAGAGAGAGAGACTTACCGCCATAGCAGCATAACCCCCCCCCCCGCGCAATGGCTGGCGGCCCTGTCATCCTCTCGGCGGATCCTTGGGAGCCGTCCGACGTGTCCGTGGAGGTGCTGCAGTCGCTCGTCGACGACGACCTTCTCCATCCGATCATCGACCCCGATAGGCCGGAGTGGATTGCTCCGTTGGGCGAGCTAGAGCCGAGGCCACACGAAGGGTACGTCGTGAGCTTCGTATCTTTCCATGAGCGTGGTCTTGGCGTGCCAGCGGACCGATTTATGCGGGCGCTCCCGCATTACTATCGGGTGGAGCTACACAACTTCAACCCCAACTCCATCGCGCAGGCAGCCATCTTCGTCGCCGTCTGCGAGGGGTATCTGGTGATTGCCCCTCATTGGGAGCTGTGGCTCCATCTCTTTCGAGCGGGGCATACCACCAAGCCGATGGGCATGGCGGGTATGAGGAAGATGATGAGGGCCGGCGGCTGCACTCTCCAGGTGCGCCAAGATCGGCAACAACTTCACATCTCGGCCTAGCTCGCGTCAACCAATCACCGCTGGTACACCAGCTGGTTCTACCTCCGCAACGATGACAGCGGACTTCCCCCCTACACCAGGTGGATCGTGGAGGACAATCCGGAGAAGTGGAGGTATGGCGTCCTGAGGGAGGATTAGCCCAAGCTGCAGCCGATCCTAGAAAGCCTGGAGAGGCTGGGGGACCGCGGCCTTACGGCGGATGTGGTCGTGGCGGCCTTCCATCACCGAAGGGTGCTGCCGCTGATGGCTCGACGGCGGCGCCTGTTTGAGATGAGACCGGACGAGCCGCTTGATGGCGTCCGGATGTCCGCCGTCGCCCTCTCCGATGAGGAGGTTCTACATCGGGTGAAAGGGATGGTGGACGGGTGGCCGAAGAGCGGTGGTTTGTACCCGTTCCCGATGCGTCCGTCATGGGGGTACATAACTCTGGTAAGTCACGCGTTGCTGCCGCCTCCAAGGCCTTCTTGCTCCTCACCATTTTCAGTTCCCTTACTTACGTTCGCCATTCCAATAGGGGATGAGAGATGTGCGAGCCTGCCCGCCGCCCGTTCCCGAGGACGCAGCGCGGCGGGCGGTGAACCAGGCGCATGCCGAGGCGCAGAAGAAGAAGAAGGATGCGGATGAGGCAAAGCGTAAGAGGAAGAACCTTAAGCGCGAGTAGCTGGAGAAGCACCGCCGACAGCAGAGGTAGGACGGTCTCCCGATGGAGGCGTCTCCAACGCCGTCGCTGTCGGCAGATTCTTTGGACGAAGATGACGAGAGCAAGAGGGGGCGAGGTCCCCTGGACCATCTCCCCGATGTTGGGGAGACAGTGCCTGGGGTGTCGGCGAGCAACCCAGCGTTTCTAGGGGGAGGAGGAGAGGGCGCCTCGGGGTCGGCAATCGCCCACCCCAGGGATGAAGCCGACGCGCCCGAGGCACGGGCGTTAGGGAAGCGCGCCGTCAGCCTATTAGCCTCGACGGCAGAGGTGGGGCAGGCGACGGTCGGGGCGACGCAACCGTCCCTGCAGAGGATCGAGGGGGTGCTAGAGTCCGGCGGAGACCGACAGGCACCGGTGGACATGGAGGCCGTGCCCCTGCCGCCGCCGCCACCATTGATGAGGAGGACAGCAGTGCCGAAGCGGCTGCATCCCCGTTCACGGTAAGTGTCTTTTTGGTGGAGTTTGTAGTATCTCCCGCTCGCCCCTTGGTCGTACGCTGACCTTGGGAGTGTTTTTGCTTCCAACCAAAAGCGTCAGGTGGAGGTACCTGCCTTGGCGCCACATAAGGCACTCAAGGCGAGCACCAGCTCCACCGCTCACCGGGCGGCGGAGGCGCAGGCCGCCGCGCAGCGTGGCACGGCGTCGGTCGGGGCCGACCTGGGGGAGCTGGTTGCCCAAGAAGAGGCTCCCCAAGCAGCCACAGAGCAGGCGGGAGAGGAGGCGCCCAAGACCTCCGAGGCCGAGGTGGCCGAGGCCAGGGCTCCTGAAGTCAAGGCGCCGTGCGCCAGGGCTCCCGGGGCCTCGAGGCCGAGGTGGTCGAGGCGAGCGCGGCGGACCTGGCGGCCCGGGATACGGAGATGGAGGCGGGGCAAGCTTTGGTGCCGCCCCCAGTCCAAGACCTGCCGCCATCGCAGGAGAGCGCCCGAGAGGTGGAGGTTCAGGCAACCTCTTTCGACAATACTTCTCGGGGGAAGGAGGCGGCAAACGCCGAGGTGGCCAGCACTGCGGAGCAGCCAGTTCCAGCTTCTGGCAAGGGAAGCTCGGCCCTCGTGCGGGTACGACCCGAGCCCCGCGAGTGGGATCACCCGTGTGTATCGTGGCTAAGCCAGGATGACCCTAAGGGGGAGCCTCTGTTCGTCCTCGAGGACGCAGTCGAGGGTGGGCGCTGGGGCTCCTTCGAGCAATATCGCCAGCTGGCAGTGCGGTCGCTGCAGACAGCGCTGTCCGTCGTGGACGACGATCTGCCCGGCGTCGCCTAGGTACGCGTTCTCTTTTCTCATGCGATGTCATCTTGTTCTGAGTTTCCTCGCAGCGTATGACCCCAGTTCTGCCTACCCAGGAGCTCGAGGCCCGGTCCCTTAGGAAGTCGTTGTTCCTCCGTCAGGAGAGGGACGTCTGGGACCAGCTCGGGCAGCAGAAGGACCTGCTCGCCAATGCCAACAAGCTTCTGTCGGCGCGGAGCGCGGAGGCGGAGGACCTCTGCCTTCGCTGTGCAGATATGAAGGCCGAGGCGGCCATGGCTCGGGAGCAGGCCACCCCTTTGGCAGCGCGGATCAAGGAGCTCGAGGAGGAGCTGACCCAGGTTGCCGGTGAACGGGACACCTTCAAGTCTCGGAATGAAGAGGCGACGGTCTCTGCCACGGCCGTCGCTGGGCAGTTAGGGGCGGAGCAGGGCGCGCATCTATTGACGATGGGTGCCCTGAATGAGGCCCTTAAGGCGGCCGAGGCCTCCCGGGTCGATGCCTTGGCCTGGAAGGAGAAGTACGAGGGTAAGTTCTGTTCCCTTTATTTTACTTGTTTTTTCTTACGTTCGGCCCCTAACTCCCCAGTGTGGTACAGAGCTGGAGAAAGAGGCTTCCAGGGAAGCCGAGGTCTCTCGGGTCGAGGTCCCGCACTGGAAGGAGAGGGCCGAGGCCTCTCAGGTCGAAGTCCAGCGCTAGAAAGAGAAAACCAAGGGTGAGTCCCGTAGGGCTTTGCCCCTGTCTGGCCTATTTTTCTTTTGCGCTTAACGGCATCCTGCTTATTTTGGCGCAGTGTTAGAGAAGGAGGCTTCCCGGGTGGCTGAGGCCTCAGCCGCAGTGCAGGCGGCGCTCGAGGCCGAGACCGGGGAGCACGACGCGCTGCAGAGCGCAGCCCATACCGTCTGCGAGGCCCTGGAGGTTGAGGGGGTCCAGTCGGGTAGCTCCCTTAGGAGCCGCCTGACTGCGTTGAGTGGCCAAGTGCGCGAGCGACTTCGGGGGGCGTTGCATACGGGCGTCAAGCGCACCCTGGCCGTCGTCTCCTCGCACTACGCCATCAACCTTGAGGCCATCAGCGATGGTTACGTCTTGCCTAAGGATGACGAGGAGGCCGATGAGGAGGTCACGAAGCTGATGGAGGCTAGCCTGTTCGAAGAAGAGGTGGTTCCTCCCGCGCCAGCCGCCGATGCACGAGACCCTGAGCTTTGACATGGGCCAAAGGGGCCATGTAAACGGATTAGGTGATTGTCGTACCGTGACGTTTGTGGCCGTCGAGGCCTTTATAAAGTACTCGTGTGTGCTTTTTTAACTGTTTTTTCTTTATATTGTTTTTCCGAGCCTCTGCCCACTGCCCCGTTTCTAGACAAGTCTTTCGCAAAAAACTTCCTCGGAGCCTAAGCTGCCCCTCCGGTGGAAGGTGGTGAGGGAGTTGCCATAGCCCAGAGGCGTAGGCAATCTCGCGGCTCGGCCGGCCTTTTGCCCTCGAGGCGTGCTTTTGGTCCTTAGTTTTTTTTACAATCGACCTGTCAGAGTACGCGAGAGGGTTTAGCGTAGAAATTTATTCGAAAAAATAATTAAAAAAATAGTGCCTGGGACTTAGGGGGGTCCCCCCCTTCTAGCCCCCAAGGGAGGCTCGGTTCTACAGAGGTAGAGCCGATTCTTGTTCGAGCCCCGCGGTGGGCACCTCTGTAGAGGCAGAGCCGAGTCTCCCTTATAACGTTATCGCAACGTCGATCCCCCGTCGAGGGGAGGGTGTTTCTCGAAAAATTAGAACAACTAAAGAACGCTTCTTTAATATATTTCGAGAAACAATGTATACAATGCTTGGAAGTTTAAGGGTAGAAATGACGTAGCTGTTCTATGTTCCAAGCGTTGGTGAAGATTTTGCCCTTCTCGTTGGCCAGCTTGTAGGTCCCAGGCTTTAGCACTTGGGCGACGATGTACGGCCCTTCCCATGGCGGGGTCAACTTGTGGTGGCCCTTGTTGCTCTGCCTCAGTCTCAGCACCAGGTCGCCCACCTTTAGGTCTCGACTTCGAATGCGCCAGGCTTGATAGCGTCGTAGGGCTTGCTGGTACTTGGCCGAATGTAGCAGCGCAACGTCTCGGGCTACCTCCAGTTGGTCAAGGGCGTCCTCGCGGGTAGTGCGGTTGCTTTGCTCATTGTAGGCCTATAGCCTTGGGGAACCATACTCCAAGTCAGTGGGGAGGATGGCCTCGGCTCCATAGACCAGGAAGAACGGCGTGAACCCCGTGGCTCGGCTCGGGGTGTTCCTCAGGCTCCAGATGACAGACAGGAGTTCGGCCAGCCACTTCTTGCCGAATTTCTTCAACCGGTTGTATATCCTTGGCTTGAGGCCCTGTAGAATCATGCCGTTGGCACATTCTACTTGGCCGTTCGTCCTAGGGTGTCCTACGGCCGACCAGACCACACGAATGTGGTGGTCGTCGCAGAACGTAAGGAATTTGTGACTGATGAATTGTGTCCCATTGTCGGTGATGATGGTGTTTGGGACTCCGAACATGTGGATGATATCAGTGAAGAACTATACCGCTTGCTCGGATTTGATTTGAGTGATCGGACGTGCCTCGATCCACTTGGAGAACTTGTCAATAGCTACCAACAAGTGGGTGTAGCCCCCGGGGGCTTTCTGCAGGGGCCCAACCATGTCCAGTCCCCACATAGCGAACGGCCATGTGATGGGGATGGTTTGGAGGGCTTGGGCCGGGAGGTGCGTCTGCTGCGCATAGTACTGACATCCCTCGCAGGAGCATACCAGCTTGGTGGCATCGGCAACTGCCGTTGGCCAGTAGAACCATTGGCGGAAGGCATTTCCAATGAGCGTCTGAGGCGCAGCATGGTGCCCGCAGGCTCCCACATGCAAGTCCCAAAGTAGGGCTTGGCCTTCCTCGGTGGTGATGCATCATTGGAGGACGCCAGATGGGCTTCGTCTGTACAACTCGCCGTTGCTGAGGACATAAGTTTTGGCTTGTCGCACAAGCCGTTGGGCCTCAGTCCTGTCCACAGGAAGCACTCCTCGAACGAGGCGATCAAGGAGCGAGACCCGCCAGTCCGCACCCTGGTCGGCCTCGGGAGGCCCTGCATCGATTTCCATGGCCTCGGGCTTGGCCGTCGGGGTCTCGGTAACAGAGGGGGCCTCGGGCCCTGTGGTGGGCTCGACCGGTGGGCCCTCTTCTACCGCCGAGGCGTAGTTCACCGAGGGCTTGTGCTGGTCTCTAACGAATATGTTCGGGGGGACCGGGGCCTGTGCCGATGCCATCTTCGCCAGTTTGTCCGCGGCCTCGTTGAACTTCCGCGCAATGTGGTTGAGTTCGAGACTGTCGAACTTATCTTCTAGGCGACGTACCAATTTGTAGTACGCCTCCATTTTGGGGTCATGGCAGTTTGACTCCTTCATGACTTGGTCGATGACGAGCTGCGAATCGCCCCGTACGTCGAGACGCCGCACTCCAAGCTCAATGGCGATCTGCAAGCCATTGACGAGAGCTTCGTACTCGGCTACGTTGTTGGAGGCGGCGAAGTGGAGCCGAATCATGTAGCGCAAATGCACTCCGAGGGGAGAGATGAAGAGCAGGCCCGTGCCTGCCCCGGTCTTCATCAGAGACCCGTCAAGCAGTGCTTTGAGCTTGGTGAGGGCTTCTTCGGCCTCAGGGGTCCAAGAAAAGCGTTCGGATTTTCTCAAGAGGCGGTAGAGAGGTAAACCTTTTTCGCCAAGGTGCGAGACGAAGCGGCTCAGGGCCGCAAGGCATCCCATGACTCTCTGTACTCCCTTGAGGTCTCGGATTGGCCCCATGTTGGTCATGGCCGAGACCTTCTTCGGGTTGGCCTCGATGCCACGTTCTGAGACTATGAACCCCAAGAGCATGCCTCGGGGGACCCCAAAGACACACTTCTCGGGATTAAGCTTGATGCCCTTCTCCCTGAGGCATTTGAAAGTGATCTCCAGGTCGCTGATGAGATCACTAGCTTTTCGGGACTTGACCACGATGTCGTCCACGTAGGCCTCGATAGTTTGCCCGATGTGCTCTCCGAAAACCTGGGTCATGCACCGCTAGTATGTGGCCCCTACGTTTCTGAGACCGAATGGCATGGTCACATAATAGTACATGCCGAACGGGGTGATGAAAGAAGTCGCAAGCTAGTCGGACTCTTTCATGTTTATTTGATGGTAACCGGAATACGCATCAAGGAAAGATAGGGTCTCGCATCCTGCAGTGGAGTCAACGATTTGGTCTATTCGAGGTAATGGGAAGGGAACCTTTGGACATGCTTTATTTAAACCAGTGTAGTCCACACACATCCTCCACTTTCCATTTTTCTTCTTAACTAATACATGATTAGCTAACTACTCTGGATGGGATACTTCCTTGATGAATCCAGCCACCAAAAGCTTCTGCACCTCCTTGCCGATGGCCCTGCGCTTCTCCTCGTCGAATCAGCGCAGGCGCTGCTTCACCGGTCTAGAGCCGGCCTTGATGTCCAAGGCGTGCTCGGCGACCTCCCTCGATATGCCCGGCATGTCCGAGGGACTCCATGTGAACATATCGGCATTCGCGCGGAGAAAGTCGATGAGCACGGCTTCCTATTTGTTGTCGAGGGTGGCGCTGACCCTCAACGTTCGGCCGTTGGAGCAGTTGGGGTCGACCGGGACGAGCTTGACAGTCTCCGCGGGCTCGAAAGTCCCGGCACGGCGCTTGGAGTCGGGCACTTCACTACCGAGCTGGTCGAGGTTGACGATGAGGGCCTCGGCCTCCATGATAGCCTCGGCGTACTCGATGCATTCGACATCGCAGTCGTATGCATGCTCGTACGTGGACTCGACGGTGATGACATCGTTGGGGCCCGACATCTTGAGCTTGAGGTAGGTGTAGTTCAGGACCGCCATGAACTTGGCGTAGCACGGGCGCCCCAGGATAGCGTGGTAGGTCCCCTTGAATCCAACCACCTCGAAGATGAGGATCTCCTTGCGGTAGTTGGAGGGAGTGCCAAAGCAGACCGGCAAGTCGATGCGCCCGAGGGGTCGTGTGCGCTTCCCTGGCACGACGCCGTGGAAGGGTGCAGCACCGCCTCGGAGCCATGATTGATCGAGCTCTAGGAGCTCCATGGTGTTGGTGTAGAGGATATTGAGGCCGCTGCGTCCGTCCATCAGTACCTTGGTGAGCCGGGTGTTGCTGATGATCGGATCGACGACGAGCGGGTATTGCCCGGGGTTTGGGACATAGTTGGGGTGGTCCTCCCGATCGAAGGTGATCGCTGGGGAGTAGCTACCTCAACCGAGAAGACCTCTCGGCGTTCGCTCTTTCGTTGACACGCCGTGAGGCACGCTGAAGGCCCGCCGAAGATCATGAAGGCATTGTGCACCTCGGGGAACCCGTCGTCCTTGTCGTTGTCTCCGTCGCCAGCGCCCTTCTTCCTGGCTTCGTTGTTGGGGAGCCCGAGCTTGGCGTAGTAACGTCGGATCAAGGTGCATTCTTCGAGGGTGTGCTTTACCAGGCCCTGGTGGTAAGGGCAGGGCTTCTTGAGCATGTTGTCGAATATTCCAGGGCCCCTGATGGGGCCTCGAGGGTTCTTGCGATCAGTAACTGCAACGAAATCGGCCTCTAGGGCCTCTGGCTTCCCTGGGCGCCCCTTTTTCTTTTTCTTCAAGAAACGGGAGGCCGAGGCCCCGGGGGTCTCATCCCTCCGCTTCCCCTTTGCGTCGCTGTCGGGGAAGATGGCCCCGATAGCCTCTTCGCCCGAGGTGAAGTTGGTGGCGATGTCGAGGAGCACGGCCACTGAGGTTGGTACGTTCCAGCCTAACTCTCGGACCAGGTCTCGGCAGGAGGTGCCGGAGAGAAAAGCCTAGACAACTTCTGAGTCGCCGATGCTGGGCAACTCGGTGCACTGCTTGGAGAATCACCGGATGAAGTCTCGAAGAGACTCGTTCGGCTTCTGGCGACAACTCTTGAGGTCCCAGGAGTTCCCGAGGCACACGTATATGCCCTGGAAATTCCTGACGAAGATCTTTACCAAGTCGCGCCAGTTGTGGATCTGCAAGGGAGGGAGGTGTTCAAGCCAGGCTCGCGCTGAGTCCGACAGGAACAAGGGGAGGTTGAGGATGATGAGTAGGTCATCGTTCGCGCCGCCTAGCTGACAAGCCAAGCGGTAATCGGCCAGCCACAACTCGGGGTTGGTCTCGCCGCTATACTTTGCGAGGTTGGCCGGTTGTTGAAACCGGGCGGGGAATGGGGCACCACGGATGGCCTTGCTGAAGACTCGAGGGCCAGGTGGCCCAGGAGAAGGACTGCGGTCGTCGCCACTGTCGTAGCGGCTGCCTCGGTGCGGGTGGTAGCCTCGGGCGGGCCCATCGTCGTCGTGGCGTCATCACCTGCTGACCACATCGTGGTCATCTTGCGGCTCGCGTCGGTCGCTGAGGCGATCGTGCACTGAGGGGGCCTTGAGGCGATCGTGCACCGAGGGCCGTTTCAGGGTGTCCCCGCGTCGTCGAGACGCGGAGCTTTCGGCCTACTGTACCGTGGCGGTCTCGAGAAGGTCTCGGAGCTTGCCGCGGACCCGTCGCCCCTCCGTGGTAGAGGGCTCGGGCATCGCTCGGACTAGCATCGCCGCTGCTACGACGTTCTGGCTAGCGCGATTGAAGATTGGGGGTTGCTCACTCCCTTCGTCATTGTTGCTGCGGCGGTGGACATCGAGGGCCCTCTGCCGAGCTCTTCCGCCATCGCCGCGACCTCGCTGCTCCTGCTGGAGAGTGTCTTGAAGCTGCTGCAGCAGGAGTCGGTCTTGGTCGACTTTTGCCTAGAGCTCATGGAGCTGCTCTAGGTCCAGGCGTCGGAGTTCCTCGGGGGCGGCGTTCACGTTCTGTGCTGCCCAAGGCTCGATGAGCGGAGGTGTGGCATCGCCTGCCCCTTAGCTGAGCGGGGAGCGGTTGACTGCCCCTTCACTCTCATTACTTGCCCCCGACATTCCGAGCCCGATGTGGAAGCACTCTCGAGTGGGATCGTAAGTGCCTTCGTCATCGGAGTCGGAGTAGCCGAAGCAGTAGTCGCTTGTGGCCAAGAAGAGGCGCATAGCTTGAGGGTCGCAAAGTTCAGAGAAGTCTGCTCCGGCCCAAGCCTCGCCCTCCTCCGAGGAGTTGGTGTGGGTGTGAGCCGAGGTTATGGTCGAGAAGTCAAGGGCGAAACGCTGGTGGCATCCTGAGGGCTCCGTGTGAGCGGAAGCGTAGGCGGAAGCGTAGGTGGTGGCGGCATTTCTCAACCCGAAGGGGTACGGAGACGGTGCCATCACCGAGCATTGCTCCACCAGAGTTGGCTCCTCAGGCGGTGGTGGTGCGGAACTTGATGACAGGGCGTCGTTGCACATCACCGGTGTCTTTCCCCTACCCAAGCTTAGGCCAGACAGGTCCCCAACCAGGGACCTTGTACCAACAGCCGAACATGGGATACCGGCGGAGCGCGGCGCGTCGCCCTGAGGTCGTGTGGCATCAGGGTGGTTCCGCTCGTGCCGTGCATGGCGAGCGCGACGAGAGCGGCGGCCCGGGCACCGCCTGCGCCTGGGCTGCTGGTGCGCGATGCCATCGTTGGCTAAAGGGGCTCTGGGTGGGAGGAGTACTAGGTCGTACTCATGTCCTAGAGACATGAACTCTAGGCTCCCAAACCAGATCACCGTGCCGAGACGTAGCGGGCGTATGGGATCTGCCATCCAAAACTTGTTGGGACGGTTAAGCTAACACGCAGTATACCCCTACCTGGCGCGCCAACTGTCGGTGTTTCGGACCGGGGGGTCCTCAACCAACTAGTGAATTTGAACTGCGTGCCCCTAATCCCGGATGGTGATGCAAAGAGACATAAAGTGTATACTAGTTCAGGCAATTGGTGCCCTACGTCCAGTCTGAGAGATCATTCTTGTATTCGTTGCACCAAAGTGCTTGTAGTAGGGGGTTACAAGCTGGGCGAGAGAGGGAGCTGGTCCTAGGTCTCTGCGTGAAGTGGTGCGGGCTGCTTGAGACGTTGCTCTCAGGCAGCGGGGGAGCGTGAGTCTATGCGAGTGTTCGTCTGACTTTCTCCCGTTGTGGGCCTGTGTGTGCGTGTGAGCGCGTATGCGTGTGTGTCCACGCCTTATCTAGAAATGGCCCCGGCCTCTCCTTTTATAGTTGAAGGGAGGACCGGGGTGATACATGCGTTTGCTATGCAGCGGTCTTGCAAGCGGAGGCGGCGTGCCTGAGTCCTGTAGCTTGCTACTGTGACGGCATGGTCAACGGAGTGGTCTTGTCCTTGATGCACTGGAGCAACGCACCGGTCACTCCTGATCTTGTGCGACGTGGGAGCTCTAGTGATAGCCTGGGGCAGGGCATGGCCGACGACGATCAGTGTTCTTCTTGATCTTCTTGATCTTCTAGTCGATCAGTGTTCGGAAAACCAGGTTCCAGGTGATGGAGCTCGTGCCCTGAACGCAGTTGCGCTGCAGCAAGAGCGGCACCAGCACCATAGCAGACGCCATGAGTTGCCACTTCTCTGGCACGAACTAGGATATCCTATAGGCGATCTTCAAGAGAAACACCCCTAGCGTTGACTGCTGCAACTGCGCCAAGTGCAGCACGTTGGAGGATCTCGTGGTGATTCTCTAGATCGATCCCCAGGAACGAGCCTCCTCAATCTCGTGACGAGAAACAGCCAATTGTTCCTCAAGATCTAATGAAGATGAAGGGTTACCGGATAAAGTCGCAAATATAAAAGCAAAGACTCCTCAAAGAAATTTTACCTGCTACCCTAGCATGAGCTTCATTAGCCCTCATCTAAGAAAAATTGGTCTCTTCTTCAGATGCAGAGAGGGCTATTTTAACGGCATCGAGACATTGCTTGAGCCAACCTACCTCAAGCGTGGCTTCAGAATACAGGCTTCTGGCCACCCTCCTTTCACGGGTAAGATTCTAGATATTCTGACCCAACTCGAAGGATGAAGATGAAGATTAAGATACCATGGACCTAGCAAGATGTACAATCCGTTGTTGTCCAACCTCCGCCAGAGTTGGCCGATGTACCGCAGCATGAGAGGTAGCCCTGCATATTCAAAGGATTAATGCAAGGCAGCCACAGAGATAAGAAATCATTCCCTCTCACCCTTGGCGACAAAGAGGGACACAAAGGCATGGAGATGGATCCATAGCTTCTAGAGTTTCCTTCCTTGGACGCTTGTCATGAGCCATTGTTCAGAAGAAGACTGGAAGGAGAAAACGAAGAAGAAAAGATATGTGTCACGGCACAATAAATGAACACAAGCAGTATTCCTTATACTCCGCCTTGCCTCTAAATTTTTATAGCCCTAGGGGACGGTGGGTTCATAAAAAATTTGGGGGCATGTGTTCACACCGAAATTTATTTTAAATTTATGGGCACGTGTTCACACCAAAATCTGGGAAGATGCACAGGAAGCCCAAAACTCAGGGAAGTGTGTGTGAGTGTTGAATGTCGTTCCAACTTCCAACACCGTCCCTACCACTCCAGGAACCATCGTATACGTCGTCCTCCCTCATACGTGCTTTCTAGATCACGCATCTTAACTGCACTGAGTCTGGGTACATCTTCAAGGCTGGCGTATTTAAGTGCGTGAGTGTTGAATGTCCCAACTTCAATTCCAATACCGTCCCCACCACTTATTACGCCAGGAACCGTCGTATACCTTATCTTTCCTGATGCGTGCTCCCTAGATCATGCATCTTAACTACACTGAGTCTAGGTACATCTTCAAGGCTGGCCTATTTAAGCTGGGTCTAGGTGCACTGAATCTCTCGCCCCTCCCCTCCCTCCAAATCACTTAGCATTAGACTGAGAGAGCGGCAACTCCTTTCGTCCACCATGGTTCATGGCATACTTGTGCAGCTCCGTCGTTGCTGGGAGAAGGCTTTCAAGATCAAATTCTACAGCGGCCTGCTGGTGGCCATTTGTCTTGGGTGTAAGAGGAAGTTCTACGAAGAGATGGGGAAGGACAATACCATCTTTGGAGGCCCGAGTCATCGATGACACAGCGGCTAGGCTCGTTGATGGTCGGCGTGTGGGAGACTTCTAGGTCAGAATATCTGTAGGAAATCCTAGAGGGTGAAAGAGGGTGCCTTGCTGTTGTCGAAAAACCTTTTGAGCCCACAGATCTTGACCTGGGATCTCTCGACATCGTGGCATGCGTTCCTCCCCGACGTTGATGAAGATGGAGTGGGCAAGGCTCCTCGCGGGGCTCCTCATCCTCTCAGATGTTAGAGGGAGTTCCACGAGGTGGTTCTTCCCCATACTTCTTCCAAGCATTGTCCCTACTCGTGGCGAATATTCAGAGGTGCGATAAAGGTTAGTTGCGCCTTCGTCCGGCTTCTACACTTCATGAGATGTCCATCGCTCAGTGCAGGGATAAACCTACGATCATCACTAAAATTTGGCTTATGCCGATGCTTATGCTGATTTGTTGTGAGAGAAAAACATTATTCGTTCGCTAAAAAGCACTGCTGAAGTAGTGCTAAAGAACAGGGCTAAGGTTTTTGTCATCATAACTATAGTTACTGATAGATCCTTGTTACAATACACCTGGTGAATGAAAAGTGTAACAGAGTTAATAAAAAAGAATGTCTTTTGTTGATTTTGAACACTGTTACCTCACTATGATGCTGGTGGAGTGTTGCTTTGTATGTGCAAACCGTCGTATGGTGCGCCTTTGTAATCGTGTCCAATGTTATTGTAGAGATCAGTACCTTTATTATGCAACATCAGCTGACGAACTTTGTCATGTTAGCGTCCATTGTTATTGTAGAAAGTACATTGTGTGTTCAGTAAGATACTAAGGCCCAGCTGAATTAGTATCAACATTGTACAATTATGTCACCGTCGGATATAAGCGTCGTTGAAAAAATTGTATCACTGCCGCTATTCGCCGTTAGGTGCTAACATCTTCTTGCTGTAACCTACAAAAATAATGTTCATAATATTTTGTTCCTTTCCAACATTCAATTTCTGTATGACATGCCCGTTGTTAGGTGCTATGCACCATCTTCTTTAAGGCCCAATCACCACCGCCGTTAGCCTTCACCACTAATATCATCAAAATTTGCAAGCCAGCGTGAGACTCCCACGCGTTTTTAGAATTTTTGGCGTGTTTGTAGTTAGCTTACAAAGACCGCTACCCACCCAACCACCACCCTATCCGTCTCCTCCTAAAGTGCTACTATTCCTCATCGGCGTGCAAGCCGCCACTCACCGCCGACAAGCTAGTGCTCCGCGCTGGTATGCCTCACCGACATGCCTGCACAGATCCATTGGTGACCAGGCTGGTACTCATCACCATCGTGGCCGCTCGAGCTCATTGCCGCAAGATCTAAAGGCAAGGGTAATGCTTTCTTGCACTTCCCTTATCCATGTTTCTTGGCTTTTTATTCCCCTCTTATCTCATCTGAATACGAATCAAGCTTCCATCTGATCATTAAGGAGCTCACGAGCACATCCCCATAGGTGCTCCTACTCTGATTCAGGTGATAGCGCTGCCACTTCCATCACCGACCCCGCTCCACCATATCCTAGTCAAGATGGAGGAGGAGGCTACCAACAAGAGGAATGAAGTAGATATCCTCATAGATGATTTATTGGTCCTTATCCTCCGCTTCCTCACTGTCCGCACCTTGTGCAGCTGCAAGTGTGTGTGTCGCTCCTGGTACCGCCTCATCTCTGAATCCGAGCACCATAAGGAGCTGCCCCAGTTTGTTGCCGGATTCATGTATGGCAACTAGAAAGGCAAACGCCGATTCGCCAGCTTCACCGATGAATACCCCTCATTTTCCTTCTTGCCCTTCCCCATTTAGGATTTAGTCATCTCAGATTGCTACAGATGCCTCTTCCTCTGCTAGTGCGTTGAGCTTCGCTATGTTGTCTGCAATCTAGTGACTAGCAAATCAATGGTACTGCCGCATAGGAACCTTTGTTATGGTTCAGCTCGTTTGGGGTTCGATCCCACAATCTCCTCACACTTTCATGTGGTAGAACTGTGGGTAAGGTCGCTTTGGGTGTTAGTTGTCAGCATCTACTCATCCAAAACTGTAGCATGGATGTGTAAAGAATCTAAAGGGGG
Source organism: Miscanthus lutarioriparius (assembly GCA_904845875.1). NCBI lineage: Eukaryota > Viridiplantae > Streptophyta > Magnoliopsida > Poales > Poaceae > Miscanthus > Miscanthus lutarioriparius. The sequence goes on from CAJGYO010000006.1 coordinate 86,233,776, forward strand.
GGAGGATATTCTAGTATGCAAATTTTCAGGAACTATGTTTCTTAATGGTTTTATACACATGCTGGAGGTGTCCCACGTAGTTGCTGTTGATATGAAGGGAAAGACATGGAGGAAAATTCTTAGGCCACCAGGTCCTGTAATGTCCATCCATGGAGATCAGGGTCAGTTGTGTCTATGTATTGCTAATATTTTCAATACGTCTGACCTTTCAATCTAGATCCTTGAAGACTATGATACTAGTAAATGGACATTAAAGTATACGGTGAACACGCTGCAGCTATTTGGACTGAACAATATTGGACTTAGTTCCGAGGCTGCCAATGCGGACTACAGAGTGATTGCAGTTCACCTAGAATGGAATTTAATTTTCCTTGCTAGGGAGGACAGAACACTGATGGCATATGACATGAGCCGCAAAAAGGTTCATGTCCTCCATGCCCGGGTCGTCTGCTATCCTAAAAGTACCTGGAGTATTTATTTGAACGGACCTCACTATCTATCTTATGTTTCCTTATTCATGGAGTCATTAGCAGAGCAGTAAAGGTGCATATGTTGTATTTTGTTGTTAGGACATGTCTTTGTTTAGGTAGTAAGTTGTTTTGAGTCTATATATAGTCCAATTTTGGCTTAGTAACAAAATCAATGGTATGTTGAATATTAGTTTTAATTCTACTGCTTTGCATTGCGCAGGTTTTGGAGTCTCAGTGCTTTTGAATGATTTTCCTGCAATGGCTATGAGAGTAAGAAGAGGGGTTCCATGTTACATTGGCTACCAAGATGATCAAGGAGTGCCAATCTGAAGGAGCGGAGCACATCTACCTTATGTAAGTCTGTAGGGAGCAGAATCTTTATTATGCTATCTATGTACCGCTTGTGTTAATTCATCAGTTGACACAGTTGTTATGTTAGTGTCAAACATTGTTATTATAACAAGTACTCTTCATTGTGGACATGATGAATGATGTGTAATGATTATATCTGTATTGTGTGTGTTTAGTAAGTTATTAAGGCCTAGCTGAATTATTAAATACATTGTGAAAACCGAATGCAGTTGTGTCACCGTCGGATGTAAGGGTCGTTGGTTGTTTTGTCATCACTGTCGTACCACTCGCCTTTGGTGAAGCAGACGGCCATCACCATCGCTATTCGTCTGATGCGGCAGGGGTCAATAGTGCATCACCGCCGAATCGTTTAGTAACGCGACATCGACTAAAGGATCATCACGAGTGGATCGTACTGCAACACGACGGTGACCATGCCCTATGACCAGATGGTTCATACGCTAAAGCGATGGTGATGTTCACCTCGACACAAGCAGGTCACGCTCCAATACGACGGAAAAAGGATCTGATCACGGACAGATCATAAGCCATGCTGCGGTGTTAGTGCATACCCACACACGCGGGTCGTGTTCCAGTGCGACGAAAGTAAGAACCTTATCACGGATAGATGATAAGCCAATACGATAGTGTAGTGTACACCCCAGATGGTCTCAGATACCGATGGTGATGGCTATGAGTATCACTGCCGACAGCTTACTGCTGAGGCTAAAATTGGACTGCGATGTGGGTTATGACGCGGCTGTGAAAGGTGCGAGTGTAGTAATGCTTTTGCAGCAGGAAACGGAGAGGGAAGGGGTGGAGGCGGTGGAGGATAGCCAGATCCACCCATTCCTGCAGTCCCTTAGTTGCCGAAGTAGTGGGATTTCGTGGAGGCAGAGGTTACTGCTGGAGCACCATGGTTGCGGGAGAAGAGAGGCGCCCAAGGAAGGAAACACGAAAAGAAAAGAAATGAACCGGTACGGAGAAATGGTGTGTGATCAATGGCATGGTGGGTAATTTTCTTTAACTCTACCAAACTCAATTTGGTGGAGCACTCCTTGAGAAGCTCCACCAAAATGTTGAATCTGGCCTCTAGATCCACCGTTTTGGTGAATCCGATTTCATGGAGCTAGAGCGTTTGGATAACTTTTTGTGGAGTGGAGTTGTTTTTGGTGAATTTGAAGCTCGTGGAGCTGTCCCAAACAAGCCACACTTGCCATATCCTGCCGCTGTTGAATACTCACCAAGGTCCATCAAAAAGAGCGTTTAGTTTGGGGAATCAATCCATTCTAAATGGGGCGACGTTCCTCAAATTCAGCAAAATAATCTAATTTCTTATACCAGTATTAATTATTATCTAGTGAGAAATGAGGTAGTGATGGATATTCTATCCACAAACCAAACAAAAAAACTAGAGAATAAGATGATGATGGACCATTTCATTTTACAAACCAAACACCCCCAATTAATGAACCCACTCGATGAGGCGACCACTATGACCAACAACAGCCAAAAAGAACTGGTAGCTCAAATCCGAGTCTCCGGCCCATGATCAATAGGCGAGGATGCTATCTTTCATAGCTTCAATATGCTCGAGCTGTTGGCCGAGTCCCGCCACGGGCCACCTGCAATGCCTTGAGGTCCTGCTCCTGTTCGTGTGGTGGCAATGAAGCTATAGCAAAATACAGGAGGGATGCAACTACAAATAAGTAATTAAAGCGTTTACCAAAACAAGTATCATTATAATGGCAAAAAACGTTAACATAGACAAAACACATCGATTCGCTTCAAGTCTTCAACATCCTCGAGAATTTGACGGACTAAAAAAGAGAATAATTCACTTATGATTCAAATGTCATTTTCAACAAAAAAAACGATCAAATGGAAATAAATATAATCTGTTACCTTTAATCTTCGTCATGAAATCTATGTCCTTGCATTTTCATGAAGCGATGAATCACTGCGTTATTAGTCACTTTCATCATCTCTTCTTTCTCCACATAAAAAATAAGGCAATTATTCATAAATTCATCACCAATATTTTTCCGCAATCTTCGTGCCGGAGAAAATCCTCTCAACTGTAGCAGTAGCAACTAGCAACACTAGTACAAACTTCATAAGTCGATAAAGTAATGGATATCGATCATGTTTTCTAGTCTCCACCATTCTCTGAGAAAGTTTAGCAACAGTTTGTAGGTTAGAGAACCTATCATCATCTTTCACAGCGGATATGCAGAGGCCAAGCTGGTGGCTAAGATCCCTCAAATCCCCAGAATCAAAATCATGTGGATAAAGCTTTGCAAGGCTCATCAAATTCTCCAAATTAAAATCATGAAATAAGACTCTTGGACTAAAAGCAACCGAGCAAACAAGCAATTGAGAGTTTGTCAAGCTCTTGAAGTAATCAATCAATAACATCATTGAAACAATCTACTTGATAGTAATGTTTGTTTGTAATTCCAGATTTAGGCCTCCACTTTTTGAGGTCAATATATTCATCTTCCATTTCAATTTGAAAATATCATTCTTGTCACAAAATTCATACACCTCAGCTAATAATTCTTCCCATTTTTCTCTTCTAAGATCACCCAGTTGGCATCTAGTTGCTCCCATACATTTAATAGCATTCAATATGTCCTGATCCTTCCGTAGCAATGCCAATGACTAGTCAACATGAGATGCAAATAGAAGACAAAGTCAAAGGACTGAAAATACTCTAGAAGATTTGATGCTTGGTCTCTAATTTTCCAGTCCTTTTTATCCTTTTCCACAATTTCTAGCACCTTAACTATTGTGGAAAACATCAATTAACCTGCCATTAGCACATAATAAAAAGAACGTAAATATGTACTGCACTATTGCAAGTCTGCAACCCAAATAGCCTAATGATGTAACACAGTGCCTGCTCTAATTGTATATAAAAATTAGATTAATTGTGAAAGAAAAAAGGAAGCATGAAACGACATCTAATCTTACCTCTTTGCTTGTTTGGTGATGCCGTGCAGTCGTGACCCGTGATGGTGCTGTCGTCGCCTCTCGCCTCGCCTGTGCTAGCTTGTGTACCACCGCTCGCTCGGATCGGATTGACGACGGCGACGACCAATGGCCGAGCTTGCCGGCTCCTGCTACCTGCTCCTGCTGGATGCGTGTTGCGTGAGCGAGAGGGATGAGGGAAGCGAGAGCACCGCGCAGCTGCTACAGACGAAGAGTCGCGGAAGCTGACCGCGACGCGCGACGGAAGACGAGACACGATGGATGATGGCCAATCTTGAATCCTGATCGACGCTGGCTGGGCTACTGCTTACTGGGCTATGGGGGGTGCAGCTTATTGGGCTTTGGGGGTGCATATAGGGCCAAAACTTGCATACTGTAAGGTTTTTTTTTTTTTTGAGAGGAAGGTAGGCATATTATTTATTTATATACAGACATAATGTTTTGAGTTACATGCAATATTACATCCTGAAACAAAGTACTTCTAGTTTTAATATCCCTTAGAATGGAGGAGTAAGCACATAGATTTTGCTTGTGAAGATTCACAATCACTTCAAACTATCTGAAGCTATTACACATTTGCGTGCATCAACATCTAGCACCAAAGATATCGCTTCATTCAGGCCATTGCTTCCAAAGAGGATGGATCAACAAGCCCATTAATGACATTAGCACTAGCAGCAATGTAGTTCCCTGCACTATCCCTACAAATGACTCCAACTGCTCCTTTGTCACCAGATCAGGCCACTGCACCATCAGCATTGAATTTCAAGTAACCTTAAGGAGGAGCTATCCATTTGAGAGCATGTTGTTTAGTCTTCAATGGCATTGCTGCAGTATTGCAAAGCCCAGCTAGTTCTAGTTGTCGGGGTTACATAACCGGGGTACCCAAGACACGGTTAGAAAGTCCCTCGGGACGGCCCAACTGGCCGCAGCCTGCCTCGACCTCTCTTCCTCCAAGCCGTATAGGGCCCACCTCGACCTTCCCGATCCTCGACCACCACTGGCCTTAGCCGCAAGGGAAGGACAGAAGGGTGGGGTGGATGCATTAAATGCACCCTAATCGGACGGGACGCACGCACGCACACGCACACACACTCCTCCATGTACAAAGAAGGACGACCACCCCTTAGACCGCTAGGTCCTAGGGCAGAGCGTCATCCCCTGCTTGGAGTGGGGGGGGGGGGGCATTGGCCCAGTCCCCAGCCCCTGCTTGGAGTGCAATTGTTAGTCACTTACTATATTAAAATCCCAAATAGCCCGAACAATGGCCCTTGAACCCCTTCCTCGGTTGACTATAGCAACAATGGCCCTTGAACCCCTTTCTCCGTTGGCTATAGAGTTATGGTTCGGTGAATCACTAATTATCAGGTCGCTATGTAATCTTGACACTTTGATCATATCTTCACAACATACCTTCCCAACCAAATCACAGTTTAACAAATTGTCTAATATTAAATAAAACTCAATTAGTCTAACAAGTTTTGACATATACTAAAACCACTCAACCAAGGCAAAATATGACATAGTTTAATAATATACATAAGCACTAACCTCCGTCAACTCGAACACTGCACGTGCTAGCTGAATATTTCTTCAGTGACTCAGGGCCCATTTGGTAGGGATCCAGATTTTTCTAGAAACGTTTCAAATCCAGATTCTCTTGATAAACAGAATCATTTTATGAAACCATTTGGCTAGTAGGCTAGATTCTAATTCCAAAAATAGATATGAAAAATCATATGAATAAAAATATGCTTCAAAAAATCTAGAACTTTTTGTGGGTGAAGAATATCTTAAATATAACATTTTTTAATTTGTTGCAACAAAAAAAGATAATTAGAAAAAACCGTCAACATTGTACGGGAGAAACCAGATATAAAATCCAGCGAAATCAGCCCGGGGCCGTTTCGCTCGGCCAGGCAAAAAAACACAGAACCAGCTAAAACGTTTCACGGTAAAAACGCTTCACAGTCAAACTGTTTGGTGCCGTTTCTTCCGATTCTAGTAAGAATGGGAACCGTTTCTCGCTTCCAAACGGTCCCTAAATAACATGAGGGGTGTAGTACTCATCAGCCGTAGCAAAACCAAGGCACTATAGGAACCAAAGTTAAGGCATTTTGGTTGTTGTTGTGGTACGATTGCATCGAAGAAGACTCAGATCTGATGTTGACGTCCGCTAGTATAGAAATAATTTTTATAGGCGCCTCCCTTTTCTAACCAAAACGATTGTCCTAGCATGTCGTCATAACCTTCACGGGAGACTATACAACCGTTGCTACAAATTAATTTTTAGGGGCGGTTTTATTAAAAAATTCACCTCTAAAAATATACATTTTTAGGAGTGGTTTCGTTAAAAGAACCGTCTCTGAAAATGCTATTTTTCAAGAACGGTTGCTTATGTCAGCCGTCTCAGAAAATGATTGATTTTTAAAGGCGGTTTTATTAAGTCAACCATCTCTGAAAATCGATTTTCAAGGGTGGTTGACCAAGTCAACCGTTCTTAAAAATAGCTGCAGCACAAATAAATTCATATCATTTTTAAGTGAAGTCGAATGAACACAAAATTTATATCAAAATTATAGGGCTTGATGAGATCTAAAACTTTGTAGTTGATAAAATTTTTGTTTGAGATAATTTAGGGTTCAAAATATATAAATTAATTCTTAGATTTTGAATTTCAAAATTTTCAAATGACCTTGGATGGAGAAATATTCTAAATCAAACTTGTAGTGTTCGACGAGATCTAAAACTTTGTAGTTGAAAATTTTCTCATTTAAGATTGTTTATGAGTTAAAATATTGATTATAAGATTCGTATATTACTACAAATAGACAACATCGTAAAACTAAACACAAGTGACTGTGTGGTGTGGTGGTAGGGGAGGGATAGCGTAAGGGAGAGGTTGTGGGTTCGAATTCCGGGTGTCAGCACATATTCCAAACAAATGAAAAATAAATCTCTTGAGCTGTGGCCGGTCCTCGACCCTTCGAGCTGCATTAAAAATATGTTTTTCTTATTTTTATTAGACTCTAAATGATTTTTAAAAAGTTTTTGAAAATTATTTTTAGTGACGGTTTGTAACACCCTCGATGTTACACCCTAAATCATTTACTAAAACGTGTCATGAGCATCATGTTTATGTGTTAATGCATGTGATAGAATGTGTGGATAAATTTCTTGTAACTTAAAATGATCAATACAAATATTAAACAAAAGTTGATTCAATATGTTCATGTATATCAAGTAGGGTTTAAAACTAATTTTTATTGAACAAAAATGTTATAGAACATATATGTGACACGTAAATAAAGTTTGAAGTACAAACTTTGTAGATGACAGTGAAATACTTGCTGTTGAAAAATAATTTTACTAGCTAACATTTCTACTAGCCTAGAAATTACAAATTGAAATCAAGTTCAGCTCAAAAACTTAGAAAATTTACAAGTTTATCAACAGCTAGACATTGCTATGTTTAGCAAATTATTTTGAGAGATTGAGTTAAGAGGTGGTATAGTGTTATAGCTCTATTTGGTAGTCTCATATGCCATCTTGTGCATGGTGAAGATGGTTTAGGTCCAGAAACAACCGTTTAGTTTTTATAGACGCTTTAAAATTCGTGCACGACACGGTTTTGGGCTGGTTGGCCGCGTGGGCGCGATCACCATGTTCGGGCGCCACTGCCAGCCCAGTGCGATGCCACCTATGCTGTGCGCATGTGGTCGGGCTCGCCATCGTCTTGTCCTTAATGGCACTGCAGCGCGCAGGCCACGCCGGTCGCGAACGCGCGCGCCTGGCTGTTAGCGCCTGCACGTGGGCCGCCACGATCACGTCGACCGCGTCTCGCTAAGGCGAGGACGAGCCGAGCCCACATGCCGCGCCCCTGTCTCTCTCTTTCTTTCTTTCTCCCTCTACTGCCGCCGTCGAGCCGCGCTATCAATTACCACGCGAACGATCACCTCCATTCAATTCATCATATCCACGGCTTCACCATCATGTCCTCTCACTGCCTGACCCTACCCAGCCTTGAAGCGTGCACGGCCAAGCTCCAATTTAGAGTTTTTTCCTGCCGTCATGCCATTAAGGCCGCGCTCGGCTATTGTCGAGGGCAGCCCTCCTACCGCCCATCTCGATCCAATTCGCCTGCACCACTAGCTTCGCCTTGTCTCCCTCTCCACCTTGTGCATGATAGTGGAACCGCTACTGCCTCCCCGTCGTCGCTAACGCGACCGTGCCGCCACGGTGCGCCGCTGCACGGCTCGGCCACACGTGGCCAGCCTTCCTCCCTCATCCTCTGCCCCAACCGTCACCTCGGCCTGGTCTAGGGTAGCCTCCTGATGCTTACGAGCTAACCAATTAGGCCTGTAGCTACCCCAGCTCACCGGAACAGTTGCATTGCCATCACGGATGGTTGCACGCCGCTGCAGCCTTCCCTAGTGAGTTTCGTCACCCCTCACCACCGCTTAGCTTAGCCGCTCGGGTCGGAGGTGGTGATCGACCCGTTAGGTGGGCCCACGCAGGTTCCAGGTGGCCGGCGTAAGCGATCAGTGCCGCCGCTTGCCGCGCCACCGTGCACTAAGTCGAAGGGGTGCGCGTAGGTGAATTAGGGAAAGGCCAGGGGGTTAAGTGAGAAGTTTTGAGAGAGGGAGAAATAGTGTTAGTACTTAGTTGTAATTCGGGAGAAGTGCAAGGTCTACTTTGCAAAAACATCAGCGCGCGTGGGGTTTCCCCATCGCGGGCCGTCTCTGCGCGCGCTGCGTCGCAAGGGCCGCACGTGTGGGCCACGCGGGAGAATTTGTTTTTCTTTTTCATAAGGAATTAGAAATAATTTTCTAATATAATTTTTGGGCTGATCTTTGGTAAATCATATAAAATCATATAGGTGTCCAAAAATTGTGAAACAAATTTTGTTAAGTTCCTAAAATTATGCTCCATCTGTTAGTGTACTTAGTTCATATATATACATGTTGATATCAGGAGCTATTAAATCATTTAAAAATGTTTAATATTGTTAGGAGAATTATTATAGGAATTTTTGTAGTAAATTGGTAATAGCTTTAGCCCTAAAAATTTTATAGTAGCATCGTGGTATTATTATGTGCTCACTGTAATTTTTGTAGCTTTAGGATATACTAAACATAAGGGTAGTTAAATTCTCTTTGTTTCAAATATACATTAAATCATTAGTAGAAATAAAGATATATCCTTCATTTGTAAAGCTAGGTGTTTGTTAGTTGAACCCAACACTTTGCTTGGTAAAGATGATAGTTAGCTTAGTGCCTTAGTCATTAGAACTAGCTTAGTAGCTTAGTATGTGTATTCTTATTTTAAGAGTTGCTATTGTATAAATGCTAAGTGTTGCATCATCATCACATGTATGTAGAGAACAAGTTGATGGAGTTCGTGACCACCTGAGGGCAGGAGTACGAGGAGGTTATCGAGGAGTATGAGGAGGAGGTCCTTGTATAGGAGGAAGCCTTAGAGCCACCAACGACCGACAAAGATGACAACCTGCCTGCTCAAGGCAAGCCCCGGTGCATAACCCTTATTTTGAATAATCACTGGATATATATGTTATGTGCATTTATGTTACAGGATTTATATTGAAACTACATGCATAGATAAACCTACCTATGAGTCCTACTAGCATAGGTCGAGTAGCTGCTATGCTTAGGCTATCAGTAGTGTGAGTAACCTGCCGTTACTCACAATAGGTGATTATTATTATTACCCTCATGATAAAATGGTGAAAAGAAATGGAGACCGGGCAGGGATATGGTACGGGTATTGGTGGGTGTAATAGGTTGTGTCCCGCGGCCAACAGGGCATAGCTTGGTTACACTATTTTCCCTGTCTATGTTGGTTAAGGACCGTCCGTTGCTGTGGATGGTAGTCAGGTCATAAACTTATTGTCCTGAGCACATACTTGCTTATGGGAGTGGGAAGGCTCGTTGCTTTCTTGTCGTGGGTTCTGGCTCTTTCTGGACTGACTGATTGGAGGCGGGGATGGTGGAGGTCTAAGCACCACACTGAGTCTAGGACTCAGGAGTGGGGGCTTGGAGTCCAAGTTTGGACAGGGAACTGGACCCCTTGACAGGAGAGTGGTGGGTTGGTCTTGCTTGTGCCTAGGGTACAAGCGGGGCGTGTGTTTCGGGGTACCCAGCTAGGATACATTGGTTTGCAAATTGTCGTGTGATACGGTATGACTTGGCTATGGTCTAGCACCGTAGTAAGAACTGGAAGATGAAAGGGGATGAATGGATCTAATTGCTCAACTCTTGCTTAAAAGTAGAACATGTGCTTACATAGAATGGTTAGCTAATGAACTAATCATGACTGCTAATAAAACACATACATAAGGATTCACTACTAGTAATGCTTTTCGTAAAAAAGAAACCCAGCAAACCATAAAGCTTATCATATCCTTTGGAGTCGAGAAATTATTCCCACTAGTCGGGTAAGTCTTGCGAGTACATTATGTACTCAGGGTTTATTTACCCCTGTTGTAGGTGCAGCTTCAGGAGTGGCTGTTTGAAAGGTCCTAATATGGCTAGAGGGTGGTGAATAGCCTATTAAAAATCTACAAACCAACTAGAGCAATTTGATTAGTATAACAAATAGCGAAAAGCAAACTTGCTCTAGCTCTACAAGGGTTGCAAGCCACCTATCCAACAATTCTGGTTACTATGATCACTAGACACATAATTTACTAAGTCACTACTCACTAAGAGCTCTCACACTTGCTACACTAAAGAGCTCCACTAGATGAACTTAAGCTACAAAGCAAGCTCTCAATTCTAGCTACACTAAAGAGCTTACTACAACTAGTTTGTCGGTATGTAAATGAGTAAGTAAGGTGATTATACTACCATGTAGAGGAGTGAACCAATTACAAGATGAATACTAAATCAATCACCGGGAGAATACCAACGGGCAAGAGACAACCAATTTTTCTCCCTAGGTTCACGTGCTTGCCAGCACGCTAGTCCCTATTGTGTCGACCAACACTTGGTAGTTCGGTGGCTAAGAGGCGTTGCACGAACCTCGTCCACACAATTGGACACCGCAAGAACCTACCCACAAGTGAGGTAACTCAATGACATGAGCAATCCACTAGAGTTACCTTTCGGCGCTCCACCGGGGAAGGCACAAGTCCCCTCATAATCACCGCGATCGGAGCCGGAGACAATCACCAACCTCCGCTCGATGATCCTCGCTGCTCCAAGCCATCTAGGATGGCGACAACCACCAAGAGTAACAAGTGAATCCCGTAGCGAAACACGAACACTAAGTGCCTCTAGATGCAATAACTCAAGCAATGCACTTGGATTCTCTCCCAATCTGACAAAGATAATGAATCAATGATGGAGATGAGTGGGAGGGCTTTGGCTAAGCTCACAAGGTTGTTATGTCAATGCAAATGGCCAAGAGACTAAGCTAGACCCGGCCAAACGATATTTATAGACACCCCCAAACAATAGACTCGTTGGCTCAATTATTGGGCTGACTGTGGGACGACCGGACGCGTTCGGTGTGGTGACCTCACGCGTCCGGTCGCAGCCTGACCGCCACGTGTCCTATTCAAATTGTTTGGCCATTCACGTCCAATGGCTATCTCTGCACACAGCAATACTAGTGACCAGACGCGCTGTTAGAAAATGACCAGACGTGGGAGACGCAGCGTCCAGTCGAGTCCAGAGAGCTCCTAGAGCCGCTCTGGGCCGACCAGATGTGTCCGGTCACACCGGACCGGACGCTCCCAGCGTTTGATCAATTATAGCACTAACAACCCGAGTCTTGTTTCACACCGGACACGTCTGGTGTGGCAACCGGACGCATCCGGTCGCTGCGTCCGGTCACTGCATCCAGTCGAGTCCAAAGAGCTCCAAGAGCCGTTCAACCACAAAAGGACGCGTCCGGTGTGGCTCAAGATGGCAACGGGTACATACCCAATGGGTACTGGCCACCCATACCCGCACCCGCCAGATCAAAATCTTACCCGTCGGGTTACCCGTACCCGTAGGTGGGTAGAAAATTCATTCCATACCCGCACCCGATGGGTAATTCTTACCCGACAATATACCCGAGTTCACACACCAAAATATAATAGCTTCTAGCAAAACAAATCAACAATAGAGCAGCAAAATAGAAATATGGGCTGGTGGAGTGGAGTGAGGATGAGGATTAGGGTTTGAGGGAGTTCTGGAATATATATATACTCATATGCTTATATGGGTCAAATATGGGTTATATGCTTATATGGGCTAAAATTGCAGAGGTTGGATATTATTTATGCGGGTTTTTTTACCCGCGTGTATGCGGGTATGGGTAGTATGCACCCACACCCGTACCCGCATACCCGATGGGTACAAGAATTCGTCCAATAACGTACCCGCGGGTGCAAAATGTCTTCCATACCCGCCTCCTTATCGGGTAAAACCCGTCGGGTACTCGGGTTTTGGGTACCCGTTGCCATCTTGAGGTGTGGCCGACTGGATGCACCCCTACGTTTGGTCCTCTCTGGACCAACACCTGCGCTCCACGTCACCTCGACCGGACGCTAAATAGTGATCGCTCAGCGTTCGGTCACTGCTACGACCTAGAGTCCGATCACCCTGTCAACTCTACCATGCCTGGCCAGAAAACCGGACGCGTCCGGTATGGATATCAGACGCGTCCGGTCACGTCGAGAAGATACCGAACGCGTCCGGTCCTCACGTCGGACGTGTCCGGTCACCTCGTGACCAGCGCATTCAACTCCTTTTTAACTCTATCTTCTTTACCCTTGCTCAAATGTGCCAACCACCAAGCGTATCACCTTGTCCACATGTGTTAGCATATTTTCACAAATGTTTTCATGGGTGTTAGCACTTAGCTAGATCCTAAATGCATACGCAATGAGTTAGAGCATCTAGTGGCACTTTGATAACCGCATTTGATACGAGTTTCACCCCTGTTAATAGTACGGCTATCGATCCTAAATGTAATCACACTCTCTAAGTGTCTCGATCGCTAAACCAAAAAGCTCCTATCAATTTCACCTTTACCTTGAGCTTTTTATTTTTCTCTTTCTTTTTTTCCAAGTCCAAGCACTTGATCATCACCATGGCATCACCATCATCATGTCATGATCTTCATTTGCTTCACCACTTGGAGTAGTGCTACCTATCTCATAATCACTTTGATAAACTACGTTAGCACTTAGGGTTTTATCAATTCACCAAAACCAAACTAGAGCTTTTAATCTCCCCCTTTTTGGTAATTGATGACAACCCTTACACAAAGATATGAATTGAAATTTAATTGAATCCATGTTGCTTGCCTAAGCATATTTACCATGTGTAAAAGGATATGGACAAGTTTCATGAATCCCATATGGTAGCAATTGCTCCCCCTACATATGTGCTAAGGGTTTGGATTCTAGCTTGCACATATGCTTAAATAGGAAATATAGGAGACAATGTCTACCAAATGATGCTAAGGTATAAAAGATGGACCTTTGAAGCGTGATACCAATCGGAGTGCACCAATATACCATCCTTAGCACCATTAGTAACTAGACATACACAAAGACTAGAATACCCCATGAGATCAATATTAGAAGCAAGGGTCTAGTTTCCATCAAATGAACATAAGTCTAGTTACTTAACCTATGCATGCTAGTTTTTCATTTCATCATTCAAACCTACAACTAGCATGCACCACACAAGCATAGATATTGAAATTTAAAACTTGTGCTATGCAAGCAAATATATGAAATGCACATTCAAATGCAACATACAAGTTTATGAGCTTGCTCCCCCTTCTTGTGTACAATTTTGATTGATCCCCTTACAATGTCATTTTATTTGTTTGCTCCCCCTATCTTACTATCTTTGTGAATTTCTCTCCCCCTTTGTCAACAATTAGCACAAAAAGGTGAGCTCAAATTTTAGATAGGTTGGGGTGAAACCATGTGAAGTGAGGATCATTTTCCTAATTTAGTTCAATCTAGATTACTTAGAGTTCATTTTCTAGATCAAACACTAGGTTTATAAGCCCACAAACATGTCATATGCTACCACTAGACCAAATTAAGCATAGAAGCAATAGTGGTACCATACAAGCATCAAATTCATTTGATTTTCATGAATGAGCAGATTAAATGTGAAAGATGTCTAGATGCACTAAACATGTCCTTAGCAAGGATGTATGCCACGCCAATCAACTTTCATCTTGGATTACTCGAAGGAGAGGCGTGTCATATAAGTGGGGGTGCTTCAACACATATTTGAGAAATCCAATATGTTCAACTCATTCCATAGCTTACAAAACCTTTTCTCATCTAATGGCTTGGTGAATATATTGGCAAGTTGATCTTCAGTGCCCACACTCTCAATGCAAATGTCCCCTTTTTGTTGGTGATCTCTTATAAAATGGTGGCGGACATCAATGTGCTTTGTTCTTACATGTTGAACTGAGTTGTTGGTTAACTTGATTGCACTCTCATTGTCACATAGCAATGGCACTTTCTTGAACTTGGTTCCAAAGTCACTCAAAGTAGCCTTCATCCAAAGTAATTGAGCACAACAACTACCGGTCGAAATGTACTCTGCTTCGGCGGTTGAAAGTGCTACACTATTTTGCTTCTTTGATGACTAAGACACAAGTGATCTTTTCAATAGTCGACATGTGCCCAATGTGCTCTTTCTCTTAACTTTGCATCCCGTATAATCGGAGTCCGAATATCCAATCAACTCAAATCTTGCTCCTTTGGGATACCACAATCCAACATTTTGTGTATGCTTCAAGTACCTCAATATTCTCTTTGTTGCCTTCAAATGACTTTCTCTTGGTAAGGCTTGAAATCTAGCACACATACATACACTAAACATCACATCCGGCCTTGATGCGATCACATAGAGTACGCTTCCAATCATAGACCGATATAATTTTTGATCCACCATATTGCCTCTTGCATCACTATCCAAGATACCATTTGCCCCCATTGGTGTATTAATAGCTTTGCTATCACTCATGCCAAATTTCTTGATCATGTCCTTGATATACTTGCATTGACTCACAAATGTACCATTCTTCAATTGTTTGATTTGAAGACCAAGGAAGTAACTTAACTCTCCAATCATGGACATCTCAAACTCACTTGCCATCATCTTGCCAAACTCCTCACAAAAATCTTGGTTTGTTGACCCAAATATGATATCATCAACATAGATTTGCAATACAAACAAGTCATTTCCAAGCTTCTTGGTGAAGAGAGTGGTGTCAACCTTTCCTATTTTGAATCCCTTAGAGAGTAGGAAATCCCTCAATCTCTCATACCATACTCTTGGTGCTTGTTTCAATCCATACAAAGCCTTTCTTAACTTGTAAACATGGTTGGGTTTCTTTTCATCTTCAAAACCGAGAGGTTGCTCAACATACACAAGCTCATTGATGTACCCATTGAGAAATGCACTCTTCACATCCATTTGGTACAACTTGATGTTGTGGGCACAAGCATAGGCTAACAAGATCCTAATTGCTTCCAATCTTGCAACCGGGGCATATGTTTCTCTAAAGTCAAGACCTTCAACTTGAGTGTAACCTTGAGCCACTAATCTTGCTTTGTTCATTATTACTATCCCATCTTGATCTTACTTGTTCCGAAAGATCCACTTGGTTCCAATTACATTATGATCCATAGGCTATTTGATTGTGGAGTATACTTGGCCGAAAATTGATGCCTAATTCCAAACTCATCACACAAATCATCCACTCTTGTGTTCTTGAACTCACTTCCATTGTCACTTCTCACTTTTATGATGGTTGTTTCAAACTCATTATGAATTCTCTTGATGAATGTCTTGAAGATTGCAAACACATCACTCTTGTCAACAAGAAAGAACACCCATGTGTATCTAGTGAAATCATCCACAATCATAAATCCGTATTTGTTTCCACCAATGCTAGTGTATGTGGTTGGTCCAAACAAGTCTATGTGCACCAACTCAAATGCCTTGGATGTGCTCATCATGCTCTTCTTAGGATGTGTGTTACCGACTTGCTTTCCGGCTTGACATGCACTACATAGCTTATCCTTCTCAAATGTGACATCTTTCAAGCCTCTAACTAAGTCATGCTTGATCAACTTGTTCAATTGTTTCATTCCAACATGACCAAGCCTTCTATGCCATAACCAACCCATGCTAGACTTAGTGATCAAACATGTTGAAAATTGAGCTTCTCTAGCATTGAAATCAACCAAGTATAGATTCTCATATCTAAATCCTTTGAATATCAAGTTAGAGCCATCTACACTCATGATCTCTACATCATCCACACCAAATATGCACTTGAAACCAAGATCACACAATTGAGCTACCGATAATAGGTTAAAGTTCAAGCTCTCTACTAGTAGCACATTGGAAATGCTCAAGTCATTGGATATTGCAATCTTACCAAGCCCTTTGACCTTGCCTTTGCCATTATCACCAAATGTGATACTATCAATCCCATTGCTCTTATTTTTATTGATTGAATTGAACATTCTTAGATCACTAGTCATGTGTTGTGTGCACCCACTATCAAGCACCCAATGTCTTCTTCCGGCTTTATAATTGACCTACAAAAGAAGATCAATTTTTTTTAAGTACCCAAACTTGCTTGGGTCCTTGAAGGTTAGTTACCAAGGTCTTTGGCACCCAAATGGCCTTCTTCTTTGGGCCCACAATTGTTGTACCAATGAACTTAGCCTTCACACCATTGGCACCCTTAACAAGCATGTAACAAGAATCAAATCTAATTGAGGATACATTAGGTTGCTTGTTCTTGTTAGTATTGCAATATTGCTCTAAATGCCCAACTTACTTGCATCTATTGCAAAACCGACCACTGCCCTTCACAAAGCTAGCTTTGGAAGTGACGTAGGCCGCCTTGCCTTTTTTGGGGGTATAGCCTAGTCCCTCTTTGTTGAGAAAAAATCTTTGGCTACCCAAGCACTTTAGTAAGCGGGCATCTCCACTATAGGCATTGCCTAAGACACGAGTGAGCTCATTCACCTCCTTCTTGAGGGTCTCATTTTCCACCATTAATGAGGTATCACAAGTGAAACCATCACTCAAAGGTGAAGTTGAAGTAGAAGTGCTACAAGAAGGGTTAGTGGGAGCAACTGGAATGGGCTTATAAAAAGATTCATCAATAATATCGCATGTTAGTCCCACATCACAAGACACAATCACTTGCTCCTTCTTGGCTTCCTCCTTCTTGACTTGCTCGATGAGAGAGGAGTGAGCCTTTTCAAGCCTAGAGTGAGCTTTGCCAAGCTTCTCATGGGCTTCTATTAGCCTCTCATGAGTGGCACTTAGCTCATCAATGGATTGCTCAAGAAGTTTAACTTTCTTGCTCAATCCTTTGCACTCCTTTCTCTTCATCTCAAAGCAAGTGTGCACTTGCTCACACATGTCCATGAGCTCCTCCTTGGTGTACTCCTCATCATCATCATCACTCCTATAAGCATCACTTTTACATTCATCATCATCACTCACATCATATTTTACCTTGGTAGGCTTTGCCATGAGGCATATCGATGGAGTGTCGAAGATGGAGGGCTTGTTGTTGATGGCGATACTTGCTAGTGCCTTCTTGATAGATTTCTTGCCATCATCACTAGAACCCTCACTATCCCATGTGACCACATAGCCTCCACTCTTCTTCTTCTTTTGGAAGGTCATCCTCTTCTCCTTCTTCTTCTTTTCCTTCTTGTCCTTCTTGTGCTTTTTCTTCCCATCCTCATCATTGTCACTATTGTAGGGACAATCCGCTACAACATGATCGGGGCTCTTGCAATTGTAGCATCTTCTCATATATTCTTTGCTTTTGTTGTGATCTCTTCTCTTTCTTGCACCATAGCCCTTCTTTTTCATGAATTTGCACATCTTGTGCACAAAGAGAGTCATAGCTTCATCATCAATATCACTAAGATCATCATCATCACTTGATTCTTTCTTGGACTTGCCTTTGTTCTTAGATGATGAGCTAGCCTTGAATGCTACACTCTTCTTCTTCTTGTCTTCATCTTCCTTCTTGTCAACCTTGTCAACCCCTTCCCTTTCCATACGGTATGTCTCTTGTGTCATAACATCACCTAGTACTTGGTTAGGGGTAATCTTCTTCAATCCTCCTCTTATGATAAACAATCTCAACGTCTCAAATCTTAGAGGTAAGCACATCAAGAACCACTGAGAGACATCATAATCATTGATCTTCTCTCCCAAAGCCTTCAAGTCATTGACAATCACTTGTAATCGATGGAATATCTTTGGAATGTTCTCATCTTCCTTCATCTTGAAGCTTGTCAACTTGTCCTTGAGGATGTACAACTTGGCACTCTTCACCGCCGGTGTGCCCTCATATGTTTCCTCCAATCTCTTCCACACCTCATTAGCTCTCTCATAATCCTTGATTTGCTCAAACACCTTAGAATCAATGGCATTATATATGGTGTTGAGAGCCATTTTATTGCATTGCTTGTTGGTCTTGTCTTGGTTGGTGAGATTGTCGGGATCAATGATAGCATAGTCACTCTTGGTCACATCCCATACTTGATCATTGATTGAACCAAGATACATCCTCATCTTTCTCTTCCAATAATCATAGCATGTGCCATCAAAGAACAGTGGTTTGCCCCCCACATGGTTCAACACAACTTGAGCTATAATTTGACACCGAGGTTGTTAAGCCCTCAATCAAACGGTGACCACGGCTCTCATACCACTTGAAAGGTCCTAATATGGCTAGAGGAGGGGTGAATAGCCTATTAAAAATCTATAAACCAACTAGAGCAATTTGATTAGTATGACAAATAGCGAAAAGCAAACTTGCTCTAGCTCTACAAGGGTTGCAAGCCACCTATCCAACAATTCTAGTTACTATGATCACTAGACACACAATTAACTAAGTCACTACTCACTAAGAGCTCTCACACTTGCTACACTAAAGAGCTCCACTAGATGAACTTAAGCTACAAAGCAAGCTCTCAATTCTAGCTACACTAAAGAGCTTACTACAACTAGTTTATGGGTATGTAAATGAGTAAGTAAGGTGATTATACCACCGTGTAGAGGAGTGAACCAATTACAAGATGAATACTAAATCAATCACCGAGAGAATACCAACGGGCAAAAGACAACCAATTTTTCTTTCGAGGTTCACGTGCTTGTCGGCACGCTAGTCCCTGTTGTGTCGACCAATACTTGGTGGTTCGGCGGCTAAGAGGTGTTGCACGAACCTCATCCACACAATTGGACACCGCAAGAACCTACCCACAGGTGAGGTAACTTAATGACACGAGCACTCCACTAGAGTTACCTTTCGGCACTCCGTCGGGGAAGGCACAAGACCCCTCCCAATCATCGTGATCGGAGCCGGAGACAATCACCAACCTCCGCTCGACGATCCTCGCTGCTCCAAGCTGTCTACGTGGTGGCAACCACCAAAAGTAACAAGTGAATCCCGCAGCAAAACACGAACACCAAGTGCCTCTTGATGCAATCACTCAAGCAATGCACTTGGATTCTCTCCCAATCTCACAAAGATAATGAATCAATGATGGAGATGAGTGGGAGGGCTTTAGCTAAGCTCACAAGGTTGTTATGTCAATGCAAATGGCCAAGAGAGTGAGCTAGAGCCAGCCAAACGATATTTATAGACACCCCAAACAATAGAGCTGTTGGCTCAATTATTGGGCTGACTGCAGGACGGTCGGACTCGCAGGTCGTGTGCACCTGACGCGTCCGGTGTGGTGACCGGACGCGTCCGGTTGCAGCCTGACCGCCACGTGTCCTATTCAAATTGTTTGGCCATTCGCGCCCAACGGCTATCTCTGCGCATAGTAATACTGGTGACCGGACGTGCTGTTAGAAAACGACCGGACGCGGGAGACGTAGCGTCCGGTCGAGTCCATAGAGCTCCCAGAGCTGCTCTAGGCCGACCGGACGCGTCCGGTCACACCGGACCGGACGCTCCCAGCGTTCGATCAATTATAGCGCTGACAACCTAAGTCTTGCAGGTTCACACCGGATGCGTCCGGTGTGGCGACCGGACATGTCCGGTCGCTGCGTCCAGTCGAGTCCAGAGAGCTCCCAGAGTTGTTCAACCACGATCGGACACGTCCGGTGTGGCCGACCGGACACACCCCTGCGTCCGGTCCTCTCTGGACCAACACCTGCGCTCCACGTCACCTCGACCGGACGCTAAACAGTGATTGCTCAGTGTCCAGTCACTACTACGACCTAGAGTCCGGTCACCTCGTCAACTCTGCCGTGCCTGGCCAGAATACCAGACGCGTCCGGTATGGATATCGGACGCGTCCGGTCACGTCGGGAAGATATCGGACGCGTCTAGTCCTCACGTCGAACGCGTCCGGTCACCCCGTGACCAGCGCATTTAACTCCTTTTTAACTCTATCTTCTTTACCCTTGCTCAAATGTGCCAACCACCAAGTATATCACCTTGTCCACATGTGTTAGCATATTTTAACAAATGTTTTCAAGGGTGTTAGCACTTCGCTAGATCCTAAATACATATGCAATGAGTTAGAGCATCTAGTGGCACTTTGATAACCGTATTTCGATACGAGTTTCACCCCTCTTAATAGTACGACTATCGATCCTAAATGTGATCACACTCTCTAAGTGTCTCGGTCACTAAACCGAAAAGCTCCTATCAATTTCATCTTTGCCTTGAGCTTTTTGTTTTTTTCTTTCTTCTTTTCCAAGTCCAAGCACTTGATCATCACCATGGCATCACCATCATCATGTCATGATCTTCATTTGTTTCACCACTTGGAGTAGTGCTACCAATCTCATAATCACTTTGATAAACTAGGTTAGCACTTAGGTTTCATCAATTCATCAAAACCAAACTAGGGCTTTTCACTGTTGTGTGGAGGATTCTTCTGGTGGGCACAGACGGATCCTTGTATCTTATCGTTAGATGTTTTATTTTAATTCCGTTGTTTAAATTCCGCACTCTGAACTTAAACTTAGTATTGTAATAATGTATTTCCGAGAACTCTTGTTGTATGAAGTTGACTAAGTATGGTAAACTCGTTCTCATTATTGGATTCTGGATGAAAAACGTGGATTGTTCGAGTTCTCCCTTGGGGTGTGCTCGACGGAACTGTCCGATGTAGCCAACTGTCGGGGTGCTTAGTGTCTAGCGGAAGACGAGCGTCTCCAAAATGTGTTATTTCAGACGGTTCTGCCACATGGTTGACTTAAGTCAACCGCCTCTGAAAATCGATTCTAAAAAATGATTTTCAGAGAGTCATTTATTTTTACAAATCACTGGCATAATAGTGGTTTTAAAACCGTCTCTGAAGATCACTTTTTACCGTCTCTAAAAATCTTTTATGTGCTAGTGATCTATGCTGAGACAATGTGTAAATAATATCTACTCTCTACCAACCGATCCCTGCTCCCCTCCCCATAGCGTTTTTTTAACTGACCCCTTTTAGGGCATGTTTGTTTGATCTCAAAATAAGGGGGTTGCGGGGGATTGAGACGATTAAATCTTCTATAAGTCAAAATCCTCAAACAAACTCCTTCAATCAGCGCCAAACAAGAGAAACTGTGCCAAACAAAAAAAAACAGCGGGAGGAGGTTACCTGTTTCCTATTCCACGAGCAAAGTTTCGAGTTGGAGGAGAAGTTTAAAGAGTTGTTTAAAATACTAAATTATTGAAGGTTTTTTTTTCTTTTTACCAAAAGTTAAAATAGTTCATTCATCACAACGTCAAAGCTCCTAGAGGCAGCTCGTGTTGTACTTTTAAAAGTTTCCTGGTCCTCGTGATTGTACTTTTAAAAGTCAATAGCACCCTGCTTTGGTGTCGAATTTTTAGAGGCAGCTTAGCTATACGTATTTTGTACTAGCTAGTGCTATGCGCTTGACTGCTTGCATGCATTTCTGCTTCTCTAAAACCGGTCGTGCTTTCGGCATCTGAATCTCCTGTCCTTTCTTCCTCCATGTGAGTTTCATTCTTCCGAGGAGAAATAGGCATGCACGAATAGTAGAATCACATGCGAATCATGTCGCGGAGTACCATAAATTTATTCTCTCAATTTAGTACAAGGAAGAAAATAAGTAATAAGATTAACCTATATAAAGAGAGTCTAATCTAGGATCAGCTTCAATTCGTGCGCGAGTATTTCACAGCATCAACCGATCGGATCGACCATGGTCGAGGCAGCTGCTGAGCAGCTGGTCTGCGTAGCCGGAGCTGGAGGCTTCATCGGGTCATGGCTGGTCAAGGAGTTGGTCCAACGCGGCTAGAGGGACCCTGGTGAGTGAGCACGTACGCTAGCTGTGTCTATACATTTGTTTTTATAACGACACTCAAAACAATGTCTCGTCTTATGTATCTAAAGGAAAACAAAGATCAATACAAAAGATAGATTATAAGACACAAAACGATCTCTAAGAAATAAGAGTACATCAAAGACCAATATTTATTTACATACACGAACGAGTCCTCAACAATAAGAAGGACAAACATATTTACATTATTACTCTATCTGTTTGACAATATATAGCGTGCACTGGTGATGGAGCCGAAAATGCAATTTTTGTCCTTTTTAGTGGGGCCAGCTGTAAAAGTTTCTCTAGAGGCCCTTCAGTTTGGTTCTTACGAATGGAGAGAAATTGAAAAGTAATCTAATACTCTCGGTGTTTCAAATTATAAGTGATTCTAACTTTCTTGATAGTAAAAACATTTCAAGTTTGACCAAAATTATAGAAAAAATTATAAAGATTTATGACATCAATAGGGAGGCTCTTGGCCCTTCCTCGCCACCCTCTGACTCTGCTACTGGCACGCACCCAAGAACTTCTCTAGGATTTTATTTTCTATCCTTAGATGTTATCTGCTATTCAGTATTATCATGGTGTGTTATTATTCCAGCAAATTGTTTATACATACAATTTTTTCTTCGTAAAAAAATATACATACAATTTTTTATTTAGATGAATAATATCCTTTTGCTATATGCATGGTGCCACAGGACCCCCAAGAATTCCCATCTGCTGGCACTGGATGGAGCTCAAGAACGTCTATCTCTGTACCATGCTGATGTGCTAGACTACATGTCACTTCGTCGTGCGTTCAGCTTATGTGATGGTGTCTTCCA
This sequence comes from Miscanthus lutarioriparius, assembly GCA_904845875.1. Lineage (NCBI taxonomy): Eukaryota > Viridiplantae > Streptophyta > Magnoliopsida > Poales > Poaceae > Miscanthus > Miscanthus lutarioriparius. The sequence goes on from CAJGYO010000006.1 coordinate 86,256,753, forward strand.
TGTTGCATCCCCGATATCGAATGATCCTGTCAGTAGTCTACTTTCTCCTATCTATACGCTGTTAAGCTTCCTTTTTGGATAGATAAATATATTCCAATTCAAGCGGCACATATATAATGCACAATGCAATAATGATGCATGCATGCAGGACCTTGTGCCGGTTGCTAGCTATTGAGGGAACAAAGAACATTATGAACGCTGCAGCAGACATAGGGGTGCAACGTGTGGTGTTCACCTCATGGAGCAGTCCATATGAACCCTAACAGGAACCCTGATCGGACTGTGGACGAGAGTTGTTGGAGTGACCTTGACTTCTGCAAGCAAACACAGGTCCACTACTTCTACTATTGTGAATAAAAGCCAATGCATTATTCAATTATTTTAATTTTGCAGGGTAAACTAACCGTACCTTGGTGCCTTTAAAAAAACTTACCTTGGTGTTATCACATAAAACACTCCAAGGAAAAAAAATAGGAGACACTGAAGTGCAGCTAAATAAATATATATGGCGCATAAAAATCACAAAATTTTTAAGTGGGACATGTCATTCTATACAATAAATATATAAGGCTCATAAAACCTCACACAAAATACAATTGTCATACATACTTAGCCACCTGACTCAATATGTTTAGCATGCATCATTTTTATTGACTTAGTATGTATGATCAAATTACAGAACTGGTATTGCTATGCGAAGACGGTTGTTGAGAAGACTGCAATGGAAGAGGCATCAAAGAGAGGGATACAACTAATAATAGTCATCCCATCAGTGACAATAGGCAGAATGCTACAACCAACATTAAACTTAACTTTATCCAGAGTCGCCACCTACATGAAGGGCACAAAGAAGGCATACTCGAACGCAGTTGGCACATATGTCGATGTGCGGGACGTTGCCCTTGACCATATTTTGCGGGACATCGTTCTAAAGTCTGTTCTCTAGTAGTGTGAGCACGCATGGGTGGTACCTCTGCATAGGTGACATGCTACATCAATCAGAGTTTCTTCAAATGATGAGAGAGCTCTTCCCACAATACCCGATCACCACCAAGTAATTATATGTAATTCTTGTTATGATTTCAAATAGTACATCCTTTATTTGAAATGCAATGTTTGTCTAATTTATGCTATTATTTTAGAAATGTTTATGATCTCAAAACTAGCTGGTTAGCATTAAAACATGGTGTGGGGTTTCCTCGCCCCCACCCACCCACCCACCACCACCAAAATGTATCTAAAAATACTATCACCTGAGAAACTTAACTTCCTCCTCTTTCCCGCAAAGAATAGATATATACGTCATCGTTTAGTATTTGGCTTTGCGGATTTTAACTTTTCCTTTGTTTGTCTAACCATTTAATTAGATGCAAGGATGAAAACAAGCCAATGATCAAGCCTTACAAGTTCTCCACGCAAAGGCTCGGTGCTCTGGGTATGAAGTTCACTCCTTTGAAAGAGAGTTTATACAACACAGTGGTCAGCCTACAGGAGAATGGTCATATCCCAGTACTGCTACATAAGTCATCCCTCTGAGAAACAAGGATATAAAAAAAAATGGATTTCAACAAGATGGTGGCAATGCCTTAGTTGGTATACTTGGACTATGTATGAACATGAAAAGACGATTCCTAAAGTGAATAGCCACTCAAATGGTTCAATAAATAAAGGCAAACTTGAAGCTGGTGTTCAATATATTTTTTTGAAAGCAATTGGTGTTCATATATTGTTCTTTTTTCGAAACGTATCCTTCAATATCAGTATATCACAATATAATGTCCAAGCACACGAGTACCCAATTTTTTTACAATTCAAACCAATAATAGTCAAATTTTCTTGTTAAAAAAACATACGACAAAGGTAATATGTTGTCACCAAGTGTTCTCACTTGGACCGGTTTAAGCACATTTCCTTGCTTTTGTCAAAATAATCAAAATCTAATCCACAGATAAATCGGTTCATGGATGACACCGTTGTGGGAAAGATAGTAATGCCAAAGGAATCATTGCCCCAAATCATAGGGGAAGGTCATAAGCACATATAGCATAAAATCAATTTTCAACAAAATAAAAGGTATATCCAGTAGAATTGTAACAATAGAATACGACCCTTATCAATATGCATGCATTTTCCTGATATGTTATGGGGATGGCGAGAAGAGATATTTTACATGATTTCATACCAGAGTTACTATAACTAGACATACTATTGCTTCTCGTACAAAAGACCCTACATTAATGAAAAATACCCTACCTTTGAGTCCAAGCTTCGTCTTGGATACAACTGATCATGAGATTTTTTTTATCATTGCTTAAAGATACCAAGAGGTTCAAAAAGAAAAGAAAATTGCTAGAAGATGTACTAAAAGCACAGATTATTATGCAATTCTTATAGATGAGATCTTCTCTGTTCTTCATGTTACTCAAAGGATCGCTATTTAAATGCTCAGAATTCCAATACAAGGAAGCATTGTCCAAGGCACGAAGCTGTTGTCTGTGTTCAGGCGACTAGCTAGGCTCATGAAAAAAAGTAAAGGCCATCTCATCTCCCTCAATTATTTATAAGTCCAATTTGCCTCCCTCAATCAGGAAACTAGATTTTTAGACTCATCTAACATTTGAAACCATCCAATTAATTTACCTCTATGAATAGTTTTGAAGCGGTTTTGGTTGATATGATGCCACGTTAGTCGTCCTACGTGGCGCCATGTCATTTAGGAATCTAGAATTTGTCAAAAAAAAAAAGTTGTAGAAATAATTTTAAAAAATATCCAAGTATTGTTTTTTCAGTAAATATGCATTTAAAAATACTAATCTGATTTAATATTAAAAATCTATAGAAATTTTGTTTTAACTCGGAAAATATAAAACTAGTTTCGTATTTTTACTAAAATCATGCTATATTTTCTGTGAATTATGCACCATAATATAGAGCATGATTTTACAAAACGCATCAAGTCTGACATCCTGAGCATGTCTAAACTGTCTTTCTGCTCGATCATGTGCTTTGGGTAAGTACGCAAACCTACGATGATGACGCGATCATCGCGTCCATCTAGATGTTGCTTGCTAAGTCGCAGACGTTGGATTGAGAACCTAAGAAGTCGCATGTCGGCTGCTGCTGATGTTCCAATGAGTCTGCTCAAGTCATCGTCGTGTGATGTCCTCTGGAGAGGATAGTGCTGCTACAAAGTTAAACCACATGGTACATGTTGTTAATATGTAATCAGAACTTGAATAATTTTTTTTGTTTTAAATTTTTCGTGCATGTCTCGACATATAAGCAATGCATTTGTTGGGCTGGGAAAAGCAGTTTGCATAGCAGGTTGTCGAATCCTCACATCCTAGTCCTCAGCACCGACGACAACCGTGTGACACAATATAGATGGATTGTGGAGTGTGGGCTAACTGAAAGTCTAGCTCACCGTCGCCCCCTATCGTCTTCCCCACCGAGCCCACCCGTCCAGCATGTCCACGAATCTTCTCCAAGCTCCTCGGACTACATCTACATGCATGTCCATTCCAGATTTCTACCCTGGTTCCAGATACCAGGTTCAGTGATGGCCTGATGGGATGACTGAAATTGAAAGACACACGGAAGGCCACCTACGTTACCACAAGTGCGTGATGACCTCGCAGTCGTTGCTAGCCCTGAAATATGTCCGGTGGCGGACAGCCAGCCCTCTGAGGTCTTGTTGGATGTAGATCTTGCCGCTGACTCGGACGATGACGGAGATGAACGGACTGCTCCTTGCTAATTGTCGGCCGGGTCGATGATGGCAAGGCTCTGGTAGGAGAGGTAGCAGCCGACCACTTGCCGCATGCCGATCATCTCGTGGCGCAGAAATGTTAGCAACCTCAATCACTTCTCCAATAACAAGCAGCAAGCAGGGGAGTAGGTGCTAGGGGAAAGACAATAGGAGGTTCTAGAAGATACTAGAAGCAAGAGATGTGGGTACATGAGAGGACTAGAAGAGAAAGAGGAACAGTAGACTAGAGAAGAGATGTGTGTCCTGAATAATCTTCCCCCTCTTTGATGCGCCTAGTAGTGCTGCTACTTTTGTATTGTACTTGGGCCTTGTCGAGAGCAACTGCTGGCCGAGATGTATGTCTGTTGCCTGAAGGAAATAATCTTCCCCCTCCTCGATGCTCCACTGTTGCTACTTTTTTTTTTTTTTTAGAATTACATAGTACAACGTAGACATCTACAACACGCACGCACACTTACCTCTATGAACACACGTACGTAAACTCTACCCCTATGAGCACCTCCGAAGGACTGAGCCGGCAGATCTCGAGATTCACGAAGTCACCACAGGCGTCTCGCTGTCGACGGGGACATCACCTATCACTGGAAGCATAGTGCTGTTAAATCCTGAAATAAATCTAAAAAAATACGACCACCCATGCCAAGTCGAGGACTTAAATCCGAGTGAGCAGGTTTTACCACGAGGAGCCTAACCGATGTATTGTATTTGGGCCGCGATTGGAACCGGCAGAGGGTGGGCAGGTGGGTCACGTTGAAAAAGTCCCCCCTCAAACCAAACACATGTTACAACTTCAATGCAGTACGAAGGCATTAACACTCTGAGAAGTGAAGATCTTCAAAATTTTGATCAGAGCTAGAGACGAATTTTAGGCCCTGTTTGGCACGGCTCCGCTTCACCCATAAAGTCCTTTTTTGGAGCTTCAACTCCATGAACAGTTCTATAGGTGAAGCTGTAGCCGTTTTGATAAATCGTTTAACAAAAAAACTTCACATATAGTTTTTCTTAAAATATGCTCTCAGAGAACGCCATGTAGAATAAGGTAAAGCCAAAAGAAGCCACTATTTTTAGCTCCTTCCTACCCCAAAACTCTATGAGAGCACGTTTTTAGGGGCTTCATCGGTGGAGCCGTTTTATTTTACCCCGTTTGGCAGAAAACGGCTCAAGCGGCTCCTGAAGCCGCTAGAGAAGCCCTGCCATTTAGATCATATATTTGTATGGTGACACTCGCAACCGCATTTGACATAAAAATAGCTCAGAAGCCTATAATGGCTCCTTGAGATTTTTCTTATACATACATATCAGAACTTGCTAAAGAACTCGCAGATGTGATCAGAGACCTCGTTAGGCTTCTCCTGGTTGATGAAGTGGCTCACTCCCTCCATAATAACCACGTCCTCTAGATTTGGCACGCTTGCCTTGAAGCCACCCTTGTGAATGTAGTCTTGTACCCCCGGGGCGTTGTATGTAATGTCTAGGTCCCCAACAATGAATTTCGACGGTACTTTTATCAGAGCTCCAGTCCATGGTGCAGAAAGCTCCCAACTCCTGCATGAACACAAGATGGATCTCGTGAGACCTTACAAATGCCTCTGTCAGCTCTAAATAAAGCCTTTGTACATAAAGATTGAATTTACATTGATTGGCACCAAATGAAATCTAGTTCAGAACGTACAACTTATATCTGTCATTAATTCCTCTCATTTTCAAACATTATACTAGCTCCGTCTCAGAAAACTTGAGATTCTAGTTATTCTATAAGACTTTTAAGTCAAACTATCTTACATTTAACCAAGTCTAAGACAATATTTATATCACCAAATAAGTATGACACGGAACATGTTTTCATATTATACCTACTTGGTGTTCTAAATGTTGACAATCTTCTCTATATATAAGATTGGTCAAACTTGAAAAGTTTTGCTTCAGACAAAGCTAAAACGGCATGTTTCTTGGAACAGAGGTAGTATAAGCGACCCCCACCCCACACACACCCAAGCCCCGTGAAAAAAGGTGTAAATTCAAAATGAAATCAACTTGAACATTTGAAAGAACAACACAACAGTAAAATCATAAAGGTACGAACTACAGTATCAAATAAATAGCATTGGTCTAATCAAACATAAACTGAGAGTTTCAGTTATCCCATGGCAAATACAAAATGGGAAATTGTTGAATAGCAAATGGTTGATAGCATCAATAAGTAAATTGGAAAATCAAAATTGTTGACTGACCATAAGACACATACCTGTCCATGCATCTGTAGTAGTTAAGTCCTCCAGTAAAGCCTGTTTTCGCAAATTTTTCAGCATAGTAGGAAATATCTTCCTCTGATAGCCATGGAGGACAAGTTCCATCTGAATCAAGAGAGTCAAAGAAGCTCTTGTCCTTAGGTAGAATAAGAGGAGCTGGCTTGCGCATGCCGAATGTCTTCTTAAACACATACTTGACGTCGTATAGAGCGAATTCAGCTTCAGCAACACCAGGTTCCTGTATGCATCCTTATGTAATTCAAATGTGCAGCATTTTTCAAAAAAGAAAAAAACATGTCTAAAGGGACATTGATATGCACAAAATATATCATATATATAGAATTAAAAATAGCTAGCTCCACACAACCACGCTATGGAACTGCGAGAAAGTAGATGATTTCAATACAATGACATCCAAGAGTTATTATTCCCTTGAAGATTTAAATCAACTAAAATCAGTGAGACAATCTGAATAGTTAGGTAAGTTTTACAGCTCTAAAAGACCTGGTGCTGCATGCTGATGTTCATTAATAGAGCTCCAAAGAAAACCTGATATTTCCTCTTCCAATAAACTATGCTTTTGTATGGACCCTTGCACAAAACTTTTTTTCCCCTCCAACACATAGAAGAGCTGTGTATCATTATATTAAGAAGAAACCTTACACATAACTGTTACTGTGTTGATATTAATTTGTTGTAGTGAAACCTATTCTCTAAAAAAAGAAATCACGGGACTAATAAGTATTCAAGTTTCTATCAAATGAGCTGCTAACCTCCTCTCAATTTAGCCTATGGGCTGTGCTTCATATTTTAAATTAAAAGTTTATAATTAGCATTTATTTCGTCACCCTTATCTATCTGCAACTGTGGATACTTCTAGCTGTTTATCATCACTCCCAGTCTTATCTTTGCGGGGTGCCAAATCCGATCCTTCCTTAGGAGAATCAAATTGAGGCACCCAGTAATCATTCCAGCATCCATCGAACCAATCTGCCAAATTATCGAGTCAACGAAAAGTGCCAAACGCCCGAACCAATGGTTATCAGGGATTCAGGGAAGAGGACGGAACATGGCTACTCATCATAAATAAAGACCATTGATTGATCCTGCCTGCCGATAGGAGACTGCAATAGCAGCATGCAATGGGAATGGAAGCAGAGTACTCCACTTGTTTACCTGGAAGCGGCACATGTAGTGGTCTTCGCCGCAGGCAGCTCTGATGATCTGGAGCGGGCTCATCTCCGGCCGCCGCGGGTGGTACGCGAACGCGACGCTGAGGTTCACGAGCGCCCGCACCAGGTCCGGCCGGAGCAGACACAGCTGCCACGCCACGATGGCGCCCCAGTCGTGCCCCACCACGAACACCTGCAGCGAGAAGACAACCCGATCAAAAAGAAAACGAAAAAAAGAAGTCAACGTCGCAGCTTCGTGCAACGAATCGAACGGATTGCTGCAGTGAAACCTGGGGCTGGCCGAGTTCGGAGATGAGCGCGACGAGGTCCCCGACGACATGGAAGGTGGTGTAACTGGACGCGTCGGGCGGGGAATCGGAGTCGCCGTAGCCGCGGAGGTCTGGGGCCACGGCGCGGTAGCCGCGCGCCGCCAGGGCGGCCATCTGGTGGCGCCAGCCGTACCAGAGGTCCGGGAAGCCGTGAAGGAGCAGCACCACGGGGCGCCGCCCCTCCTCGGGCCCAGCCTCCGCCACGTGCAGGCGCACTCCGTTCGCCTCCACCGTCCGGTGCCGCACCCCCTCCACCGTGGCCGCCATCTCTTGTCTGCTCACCGAGGCGTACTGGCTCAGGCACGGAGGAGGCACCCGTCGCACACGCGCAAGCCGCCTGCTTTTGTAGAGGGGCCCGCCGGCTGCTGGCTTTGGAAACGCAGCTGGGGGATTTGGGGCGTGCGAGGCGGCCGAACGGATGGTGTCACTCGTTACGCTGCGATGAAGTAAGGAAAGCGCTCTGGCGGGAGTGCGCCTTCAAAGGAGTGAGACATCATTTCATTTACATGTATTCCTGTGTGTCTATGATGAGTGGGGCCAATGGCCAGCCATAGTGTGTAAGAGCATCTCCAGAAGTAGCCCCTAAATCAAGGCTCCTGTTTTCAATTTGGGTGCTCACCTCTACTTTTATTGGCCCAACAAATTTTTTTCACTCCATTAGCAGCCCTTAAACAAAGCCCCTAAATCCATATCAGAAACCTATTACATAGGGGACCCACGCGTCATTGAGCCAGACCTTTCTTCCCCCATCCTCTCCACGCACAGCAGGCGGAGGCGCGACGGCAGGCAGCCTTTCAGCGTGGCTAGGGCGGGCGTGCCATGAGTGGAGGAAGGCACGGCCGAGCTGCTCGTATAGCAACAGGGCAACGGCAAGCTCGCCAAGACGACGGGAAGGGCGGCCGCTCCCGGCTAAATGTGAGTAGCATGGCGCTACTGGGCTCTGGTGGAGTGGGGGCGCTTGCTTGCTTCGGACGAGAAGGGGCGGGAGGAGGAGATCCACACGGTGAGAGGGAGGAGGAGGCGCTAGAAGCCGAGGAAGATTCACATACAATCAGCGTCTGAAACCGGAGGAGCCGCAGAAGATTGGCACGGTGAGGGAGGTGGCGCTGGCCGCGGGGGAGAAGGGGAGCCTATGAGAAGGGGAGGGAGCAGGGCAACTGCACCGGCCGGTGAGAAGGGGAGGGAGCAGGGCAGTCGTGCGGGAGGAAGACGGAGGAAGAGCGTCGAGGGAGACGGAGTTGGGTGGAGCTCTGTGTGAGCACATGGGAAACAACGGAGCCAATAGTAGGATAGGGGCCGGAGTGTTGGGGCAACAAGGTGGTGTTTGCATCCAGTGACTAAAATTTAGGAGGTATGTTGGAAGAATGTTGTATGGGGTGTTTAGATACTAATAAAAAAATTACATAATCTGTCAGTACTCCACGAGAGGATTTTTTTAAGCCGAATTAATCCATCATTAGCACATGTTTACTGTAGCACCACATTGTCAAATCATGGACTAATTAGGCTTAAAAGATTCGTCTCGCAAATTAGTCGTAAACTATGCAATTAGTTTCGTAATTAGTCTATATTTAATACTCTATACATGTGTCCAAACATTCGATGAGACAACGACTAAAATTTAAGATGGACAACCAAACACCCCCTAATAATGGATCTGGAAGGAGAATTTGGGTGTCCAGCCAAATATAGGGTATGTATAGTAGAGGCTATGCTAGAGTGATGTTTTTAGTTTAAACACCTATATTTGGCTACGTAGACTTAAGTAGAAACTTACTGGAGTTCCTACGAGCACAACGATGTAGTCGAGGTTGAAATGTCATTTTATAACCACGTCAACCACGATGCTTGAACTTT